>VZRN01000884.1:504633-517329 GCA_013397935.1 Dasyornis broadbenti
CCCCTCCTTTTTTTTTTTTTTTTTTTTTTTTTTTTTGCCTCATTTTAAGCATTTCTTTATGCTTTTATAACAGTATGCTAAGCATCCAGGAAATGAACCAGCTCATCAGATTGGCCATTAATGTTGAGCATTTTCTTTTTTCAGTCTGCTGTTTCCTCAGGACCTGACTAAAACTGATTTGCTGAGTTCCTTGGCTCAGCCTGGGGAATATTTCTTATGGACTAAAGAAAAAAAGAAAAGTTATTTAAAATCTATTACTGCAGGCTACACTGGGTGACTCAAGGGACTGGCAATATGGTATTGAACATTCAATCTAGGGTTACCCATTCACATTCAGCCAGATCTGCAGTGACCAGAAGTTGCTGCCTCTGATAATTTCGTGGTGGTTTTCACGATAGGAAATTGCAGTCTTAAATCTTTTCAGGGAGATGATTCTAGATGAACGTAGCAGCACTGTTAGCAACAGCTGCCATAATTATGGGGCTTTCCAAAAATTGATCTGCCTTAAAATGCACAATAGAATAATGAAGCCCCTTTCAAATGCATGTCATTCAAAATCCTGATATGTGTGATGGAACAACTCACAGAATCGATGTAGAAGGTGTTGGACCCCACAAAGGTGATGGCATCCTGCAGGTCATAGTTGTGCACCCCGTTCTGGTAATCCTGGTAGGGCATCACGGTGAGAGCAAAGGGCCCCACGCTGTGCTTGCTCCGGTTGGTCAGCTTCACCTGCAAGGGGACAGGGTCTCCCACCTGGCAGGTCACCACGATGTCGCAGTCACACACCTTGCCATCAACCAGGATGTCTGCAAATCAAGGAAACAAGTCCTCATTAGGTTGGACAACTGTTTCAGAAAAGGCGTTAATCTTGACAGGAGACTCAACAAGAAAAAGGTAAGCTCAACGAAACCAAGAGTGTGGGGCGGTTAATTTTGGGAAAGGAAACCCAATGTTGTGCTGTTATGTAGGGCACCTACTTGGAAAAAACCAGCTCATGAAGGCCTGATATCTGTCCACAGCTGTTGAAAGGGCTATGAAAGAAACAGAATTATGATCTATACACAGGCACCAAAAGATTTTTTTTTTAACCTCCTCCCTTGAAGGCCAAAGCCACAGACAATTTCTCGTGGTTCTGCAAATCACCAGTATCAGGTGAAGGGAAATACAAACAGGAACCATCAATACAAACAGCAGCTAGAGAGGTCCAGGGCTGGAGGCCCATGTTCATGTGTTACAGGGCTGGAGGCCCATGTTCATGTGTTACAGCCAGAATAAATCCTTCTGTATGGAAGAAAGCTTTTGGAGCAGGACAGACACTGGCAGAATTTGCAATGTAATACATATATGAAAGTCCAGATTATAAGGAAAAAAGGCATTTTAAAATTATACCGGAGTACTACAAGCTTGTTCACTCTTTGCACTTTAAATCATTCTGGGATTTCTATTTTTAACTTTCTACTTTTCTTTCCCTTACTGGGACAGCAGAAAATATAAAGCCTCTAAATTGGTTACTGCTGGGACTATGACAGCCAGAGTAATGTGTCCATTAACCTTGCCCATTTGCTTATACAGAACCAAAATGTTTCATTACCAACACACTATGAAATTGCCAGTCCAATTCCCTTCTCTGAAAGGGTTCCCAGTTGAGCAGTATTACTGTATTTTTCAGAGGAGGGTTATCTCCAATGCACTATTAATACAGGAACGTTTCTATTTCACTATGGGTTCATGTTCAGAGATAAGAGAAAGCCCTGGGCACATGTAAGAAAGCATCCTTTGTATGAATACCTATCCCCACAATCTCATATGCCCATGAGGCATTTCCATCACTCCAGCTCCTCCTCAGTTGCTTGCCTTTTGACATACATCATATTATTCCTCAGCATTGGATTTACATTAGTAATATCCCCTCTTCAAGGAAAGACACTATTTTTATGCTTCAGGAGTTTTCATTGGAAAAAAAAAAAATTACACCAAAGTGATTTTTTTTAACTTAGTTTTGTTTTGTTGCCTTAGACAAAAAGTACAAAATGATGCATGTTCTTGTGATGCCCTTTAGCCTGGCAAACTGAACAAGCCTCAACGCAGCCACTGGAAAAAAAAACACAAACAAAAGCTATTGCCAAAGAAGAAACAAGTTCAGAAAGAACATTTATTCCAGAGGTCAGACCAGCAAAGCTGATGTACCCAGATGAAAACCCCTCCTTGACCAAAGCTGCCCAAATGCAGCAGCAAGTGTCAGATACAAGCAGTATGGCAAAAAGAGCACAAAAAACCCCTTCAGTGTTCAAGTTGAAGCTATCCAAAACCAGTGTTGGTGTCCCAGCTGGAACAGCCCCTGTTCCAAAACTTTAATTTTTTTTTTTTTTTTTGACAATTAAAGCACTGGTGAGGAGTGATGGGAGCACAGTGCCCAGTTCTGTGCTCCTCAGTACACGAGAGACATGGACACACCAGAGAGATTCCAGTGCAGGGTCATGAAGAGGATTAAGGGACTGGAGCATCTCTCCCATGAGGACAGGATGTGAGAACTGGGCCTGTTCAGCCTGGACAAGACTCCAGGGGATCTCAGCAATGTAGATGAACACCTGGAAGAAGGGTGCAAAGAGGACAGAGCCAGGCTCTTTCCAGTGGTGCCTGGTGGCAGGATCAGAAGCAATGAGCACACACTGAAACACAGGAGCTTCTCTCTGAACATCAGGAAATGCTTTTTTCACCGTGAGGGTGACCCAGCGCTGGCACAGGTTGCCCAGGGATGTTGTGGAGTCTCCATCCTTGGAGACACTCAAAAGCCATCTGGACATGGTCCTTGGCAAGCGGCTTTAGGTGGCCCTGCTTGGACAGGGTAGGCTCCCATGATCTCCAGAGGTCCCTGCCAAATCTCTGTGATTCTCTGAAGGGAAGGGATAATCACCACTGCATTCTAGGGAAGGGCTAGAAAACCTTTTTAGCATTGGATTTCTTCTGCAACAGCACACTCTAATGTCATGGGCTCTCCTGCCCAACATGATCAAATTGCTTCTTGCAGTATTGCCCTAAGAACATGGAGGTGAAGTAGTGGTTATAATGGTATCCCATCATCAGGGATTAACTGACTTGAATTTTTCAAAACACAAAGAACGTGTGTCTGTGGAGAACCTTTATGCTTCCCAGCCTCCTGACACAGAGCTGAAGTCCAGTAGCTTCCTTCCAAAGCAATGCATTTATATCAATTCATTACTTCATATCAGTTCATGTTTTCCAGCTTCTCCTGCAAGGTGACTCCTTTCACTAACTAAAAAGGAAAAAAACTAACCGACATTTTTTTTCTGCTTCCTCCATCCAGTGGATTTTACACCTGGGTTAGATCCCCAGACCAGCACAAACCTTTGGAAATACTCCCTAAGCTTAGTGGATGAATCTGTATTTTCAAGCTGCTCATCAGCTTGTCTTTTAGCTTCAATGGTCTGCTGTAGGAATTGTAAATGAACCCTTTGCCCTCTATCTCTACCTTTGTATCTAATAATAGCTCAGAGCATTTCTTTCTAATATCTTCATGAGAAAATACAAAATCCAAACAAAAGGGAAGCAATTAAGTCTGGCTCAACCAGATTAATTTTCTTTCGCATGCCTTAAAAAAAAAAAAAAAAGAAACTCAATTCACTTAGATTGGTTTAAGAGTGTGTGTGTGTGCACACGTGTTTGTGTACATATTGAGAGATAATTTCCTTCCTTCCCAGAACACACTTCCCTCCTGCAGTAGCGGAGCCAAGGATCTCAATGAGATGTCAGATGAGAAAGCACACATGGCTGGCGTGCAAAATACTATGGAAAGGAGTGTTTAAAAACAGCCCCCTTTCATCAGAGAGAACAGCTTGGCTTGACAGGCAGCTTTACTCCCTTCCTGACACAGAAAACATCTCACGGACCATACGGATTTGCTTTAATATTTTCATCCGTGAGCAGAGGAAAAGCCATGTGCACAGGGTCCCGTTTCTGCAGATTCAGCTCACTCACACAGATGGCATATAAAAGCTGAGACTGCTCACACCACTGCTGTGAGAGTGAATCATTATTGGCTTCAGAATACAGGAGCTCTGAATCAGAAGATGCAGTCACTAGCACAGAAGACAGTCGTGGCTGTATCTGCATCCTACAAAGATTCAGATATGAGAGAAACAGCACTTCAGAAAATTAGAAGGACCAAGTTTAATTCAAACTGCATATATAAATTGCACTTTAAAAGTGGGAGCATAAAATCTGGCTGACAGAAGGGGGGAAAAAAAAGCATAAAGACCTAGTAATTTCCCAAACTCCCTCTAATTAAAAGTTAAATCATTTTTGAAGTAATGTAATAAGCTAACAGAATGCTGTCCTCCCCTCCCCCTTTCCTGCTCATTTACCTACAATGCCCACTATGTTGGCATCCTTGGGTGCCAAAATTACCCTGCAATGCCTGACAGCCATGAAAATAGGACAGACACTGCCTGTGACACACATTAATGAACAGGCACGGGGCCACTCTATTTTCTCTCTAGGACCTTCCCTGAGTGATTATTGTATCAAGGGAGAAAACATTATCCAACACATTTTGGAAGGCGGAGGATGAAGCTGATACAACCACTGAGAAGAGTGATTGGAAAGCCTTGCTTTTTCATTGAGAGCCTTTGCCAAGCCTTTTAGGATCTCTGTGAATTAATCTTTAAGATGGAAAAAACTACTTCGTGGCTCAGCTGATGGGTGATGCTTATTGACACCACAGGAAGTCTGTGAGAGAGCATTATGTGAAAATAATACATCAGTATTCTTATAATGTCATTCTTTCAGGATCTCAGAACTCTCAAGAAAAGGGAATGAATGTTACTAACAGGAAGACAATGACTATTCCACAAGAAAAAACATCATTTACCATCACCTGCCAGGTGCACTTCTGTCTGCATCACCCAAAGGAGATGCTTGGAAATTAATACCAAACATTAATAACATTTTGTGTTATTTACTCTGCTCATATAAGACATAGTAAGTTGTTCTTGCTACTTTGTCAAGTTTCCATGCAAGAACTCACAACTCATTGGTCCCCCTGCATGTTTAAGAGTCCTGAGTCACGGCTAATTGCATTTTCACACCCAAGTTCCTCTTTGCCACTCTCAAAGTTTAATTCTGGAAAGCTGCATAAATACATTTAATTTCTGTGGAAATGCATATTCCAGCAATGTTTTCTCTCCTCACTAATTTTTGAGCTGATTTTAAAAAACAGGCTGCAGAGAAAGGCTGGGCAGTTTTGCTCATCTTTCAAGGGAGGGGATGGAGAAATTCCCATTGGATATTTCCTTTCAGACTGGATGTTGAATCCCCAGCTGATGCACACGCACTGGCCTCTGCCAGTCTCTGCAGCTGGGAACTTGGTCCAAGACTTTGAGCAAACATCACAGACAAATGGCTTTGCACAAGCAACTTGGCCAACAAAACCCCAGGCATGAGGTGCCCAGATGAGTAAATACCTCTCACATACAAGGTAAAAGAGATCTTTAAAACCAGAAAAGCAAGTCTTGCCTAACTTTAGAGTTAGAGTTAGGGTACTCCGTCAGTCAACCATTGCTATGCTGTTAGAATTGTTACAAAATACTAATTTTACCCATCCTGGTCTGTGAACCATGAGAGCCATGGCCTGGAGAGGGGAGAGGAACAGCAGCATCACTGCCATCTCTAGATAATGTCCATCAGGTACATTGCTGGAGAAAAGCCAAAAACCCAGAGCCCAAGTCAGAGTTGCAATGAAGGTCTCACAGAATGATTCAGTTTTTCTCTGTTCAAAAAATCTAAAGTGCTGATTAAAATGTTTGCCCAGGCCAGCTTTGCTTCTAATTGCCCTAAAATAGCACAGAAAGGGCCAGCCATGGTGTCTGGAACAACTTCTTTATATTTCTTTTTTCTTTTTCTTGCTCTTTTTTGCAAGAGTATTTGTTCAGGATTTTGCAAGGAACTTAATACTGAAAAGGGAATTGAAATCATTTATTCAGAAATATGTTGAACAATTCTGTCCATTTGTGATCTTGCATTTTATGTAGGTGGAAGAAAATATCAGAAAAGAGAAAAAAACCCTGTACTACAGGCAAACTCTGTACAGAGTAAGCTGATCCTGCCTGTCTCCAAACAAGCAAGTTCCCCACCCCTTCCCTCATGTTCTATGTCAAGTCAGCAGCAGTTTTATCAGCCTGATTTTTGGGGCTGCTTAGAGCAGCAGGTGGCATTCTGTTGAGACAACAGGATCCTTGGATTTTCTTGTGTGCCTCCTCTAAAATATGAATCTAAACACTCTTTCTGTTTCTCCTCTTTGCACTTGTTCTCCCTAATGTAGACCAGTTTCCTTTCATTTTCCAAACTGTTCCTGAAAATTATTAGCATACAGAGATGCAGCACTGGTTACATTTGTTTGTCCATGATGAGGTTCTGCAGTACTTTCAGAGGTGAATAAATCCATACAAAAGATATTCCTATGAATATAAAAACTGAGTTCCCTGTCACTCTCATCAGGAAACACAGAATCGTTATTTAATAACATAACACACTCCTAGATATTTGTATTAAACCTTCTGTCTGTGATTTGGACCTGCTCCTCGCACCAAACCTGAGCATCTGAATTTGGAATAACATCCTCATGTTCATTCATTGTTTCATTGTCACAATACTGAGCCAAATCTAGCCCATTTAATTTCCCTGCAGTCAGTAGTAGCAGAGCACAGAGGTATACAGATGTTTGTGTTGTAACAGGTTCAGATTACACAGATATCTCACCCTGTCAACCACTGCTAGTCCTGGCCTAAAAACTGCCCTTACACTCACAGCCTGCTGCTCCAAACCCCCTGTGGACCTGAAGAGTTCAGCTCCTCTTTGGGTCAAGGCCCTTGGACAGTGATGAATGAAAAATACAGGAAAAGATATGAACAAGCTATTGCAGCTTCCTGCAAGTACCAACAACCCAGAGACCTTCAGCCAACAAAGGGGCATGAACCAGAAAACAGGCAAGTTGGCAGAGGATGGGATAACTGGACATGAATATAGGCTGGTGAAAGAGGAAATTGCTTTCACAAGACCTCTGAGCTGCCCGATTCCTGGCAGACTTCCCATTCCCAAACATTTTAGAATTGAATTAAGGACACTTTATTCGCTCCAAAACCAATTAAAAAGAAAAACACATTTAAAATATAGTTCTAGCAACAATAAGCAATTAGTCTTTGATAATTGTCCGTGTCTTCCTATTTAATCACTCTTTTGCAGTGCCCAGTATGCTGATGACAGATCCTGACTGGTCCCATTATCATTATTGCCAAATTTTTCCCAGTTTGTGTCTGTTCTTAACTCTGTGATGGCAGCGGGCTGAGGATGCTGCAGCATCCCTGTGGGACTCACTGGAGAAAGGATTCTTCAATCTTGTCATTTGCCCTGAGTAGGATTTCTTCCTCCAAATCTGTACAACGTTTATGTCCAATTTTAACCTCCAGACACGTGATCAGCATTCAGTTTTAGCACTCCTTGATCTTGGCTATGAGCATCTAAATGTGGTACAACTTTCTTCCATTAACTCCAAATACCAGGGTCACGCTGGCTGAGGAGGGAAGCATGAACATGACTCGTGCTCTGGGGTTTGACTGCCTCCAGCTTCTCCGTGAGATCTTAAAACTGAATGCACGTTAATCACAGATTTATTTCAGAAATGTGTTGGTTCAGTTTTAACCTCCCTGGTTTTGGTGGGAGTTATTTTACTTCACACATGCCTTTTATGACAGACATTTCTCCTTCCCTAAGAAATTGCTGGCAAATGGATGGCACCTGCTTGTCTCATCTCTCCTCTGGCAGCCAAGATAACCTGGGATTTGGTGCTTTGCCCAATTTGCTATCAAGTGAAAATCACTTCAGAGTTCATACTGCTTGTGTCCAGTCCCAATCTAAATGCTACAAGGCAGAACCCTGAAATTTTAAGATGCTCAAAGCTCTGTGTTTTCCAGTAAACCTGAGCTCCTCTTGAGTTATTTTAAAATATTCCATTACATGGCCCCAGCATGCTTAAATAATCTCATTTATGAATGTGGGCCAATCCTTTTTTATCTGTTCATCACAAGCAGGTTTGACAAAGATTTCTTTTTATTAACTGCTACACAGCCAGGAGGTCAGACTGGCACACAGTGTGTGTCTTCTGTTTGAAATTTCACAAGCCTGGGATTTGCATGTTATTTTAGGTTATTGAAAACTTTATTTCTATAGCTTGTCTGTGTCAGGACTTCGTTCAGAGTATTCTTACCCTGTCCTGTGGGGGGAAAAAAAGAGGAGAGGCAAAAAAGCCCTGTATTACCTTTGAACAAAACTAATACTAGGATGTATCATATAACACTGGTTTTGGTATACTGGCAGCTTTGTGCAAAACCACTGCAGGAACTGAACTGAATCACAGCATATCCTGAACTGGAAGGGAACCCACAAGGATCATTGAGTCCAACTTCTGGCTCTGCACAGGACAAACCTAAAAATCACACCATGACATGACTTGACCTACAGTTTACTGAGAGCAAATCACCTCTTTCCTCGCTGGTTCCATAAGGAGACTTCAAATTTTCTCTTTTGTTTCACTGCTATTCTGCAGTGATAGATGTGGGATAAACTTCTCCCTCTGCAGAAGAGATTTTGAAAAGCCTTGTGCCAACTTTGTCAGAGTTTCTGACTTGTGGATGCAAACATTAAAGGTAAAAAAGGAGCCTATAGCACTTTGCTCTGTTTCGGGAGCACGTCTCAGCCTCAAAGCAGGTTTAGTCTAGACACTGGATGGATTGCAGACCTCCAAGGAGTGTTACCTGCTCTAGAAATCAGAGATAAGGGTGGTGGAGGTGGCACATTTGCTATGGAAATGGCAGTGAACGGTAACTGCTCAGAAGAGAAGTAATTCCTATTGAACAGCAGAGACACAAAACTGGGCTCATGTACTCAATTCTGTGCACGCAAAGTCAAATATGTGGGCTCAGTCACACAGTTTGCTTACCCAAACTCTCATGGAATATGGCAAAATGGAAGTGGAAATTTATTTTTCTGGATTTTCTACCATTTCAAGTGGAAACAGTATTTTCCTCATTATCCATTCAACAGGCACACAGTGGTGCTCTGGACTCTTACAGAGATCATACCTAACAGGGAGTTTGTTTGTTTGGGTTTTTTTAATTGCTAGTTAAATTAATCCTATGTGTAGTATAACTGTCTTATTTGAGGCCTGTATGAAGAGATCTCTAAGGTACTGTCTGAAGCAGAAGAAACTCAAATGCAGGGGAGAAGAGAGATGAGACAGCAGGATCTCCATGCCCAGAGGTACAGAGACACCAGTGCAAGATGCTTTAAGTAAGAAAAAAAACAAAATTACACTGATTATTTAAAGAAAAACTGTGGTTCTGTGACTCATTTTCCATGCTTGTCTTAAAAAACCACGACACACTGCAAGAGATGTCCAGGTCGTAAGAATTTTTGTGTCCTCGCAGATCAGCCAAAGCCTGGTACGAGATAATGTCTAGCCCCCTATTAACAGGCAGGTAGATGATTTACCACATTTCAGTGGCTGTGTAAACATGAGCAGTAGGACAGGGAGCCTCATGGGCCTCCTTTAGCCCAGCCACGACTGAAATGCAGTGAGCTGAGCTAAATGAGAGACATCAAACCAGCCTGGGTACAAACGCTGCGATCGCGGTGCTCTCTGCACGGGGCAGGGCTGACGTGTGGTTACCTGACCAGCTGTGCCCAATGTCCACACTCTGGAGGTGGTGCTCATTAAAATGGACATATTCTTCATGAAGTTTCTTTGAATTTTACTCACAGATTATTTCTCTCTAATGACTCTTAGTTTGATTTAACAATGGATTGAACTAATCTTTTCCCATTTTCCCTACGTATGATTAGTCCATTCTACTACTTTTGCATCAAGGCAAGAGACAATAATCCAGGAATGTGAGCTGGAAACTGTCAAACCCTACTATGCCTTCTTTATTCTGATTGTGTCCTGCTTCTATATCACGACCTGTCTCAAAATCCAATTTGAATCCACGAAAGAACTGCAGTAATAGATATATGTAGATGGAAGTTTCCAGTCGTCCTCTGTGACACAAATCCATATTTTTCCTTGCTAGATTGGATATGAACACTCAAATGACAATCAAGCTTACATAAAACAAGAAATCTTTAAGCCTAGAGTCATCAAACCAAACTACTTTTGGCCTTTCTCTGAGATATTTCTGTTAATAATTTACTACTTCTAAAACTGAACATGCTCAAAACCTAGCTCCTGAATTTTTCATAAAGTCCTTTCCTTCTCATACCTGTCTTAATTTCAGAAATAAAATCCGACTCTTTCCTGCCAATCCTGGCTTTCACTTTGACTTGATATCCTCTCATGACTCACACCTCCAGCCTGTGATTAAATCCTGATGCCACTTTCTAGAAAACTTCTCCAAAACTGACCTTTTTGCTCTGCCTACACTGCCAAGCCCTCTTCCGAGATCTAATTGGATTATAAGCCTTAGCAATAAAGTCTCTTCTTCTCATCTTTTAACACCTCCAAACTTTCTGTTCTCCTGAAGCCCTTGCACCAAGGATCATCCTGTAGGTCCATGACCTGGCTATGTCCACATGCATGGATCTCATTCCCAGCCTTCCAGCTATAGAAAGAGCTCAGCCCAGGCTAAATTCCCACTGTGCCAGTTGAAACGTGATGCTGAGGTCAAACAGTAATAACCACAGAAACCTGGTGATTGCTGCAATGGTGGCAAATTGTGCTCACTGCTATCTATGGGCTCCAAACTGTGTGCAAAACGACTTCTCTCTCATTACTCTGCTGTATTATTTTCCCTATTCCTCCTCCCTGATAATCTTTCTCTTACATGTAATATATATACATCTACAGAATACAACACCCGCATATATGTGTGTATAGATATAAAACAGTAGATGAGAAGCACTTGGGGACAAAGACTATAAGCTCTTAGGGACCACAATACTCATGTTCCTAAGAGTTTAGCAGAACAATTTGTATGGCACTTAGAATTACACAGACCTATTTTCCTGGGATGTGAAGATAGCACTGCTAGAATCAGAAACAACAATAACAACCAAAAAAAAAAANAAACAAACAAACAAACAAAACAAAACAAAAAAAAAAAAAAACAAAAAAAACCAAAACCAAACAAACACCAAACCTTATACAAATTTAAAACATCTTTGTTTATATATCTCAAATCTCAAATCTGGTGGGGCAAGGAAGCAAGGAAGTGAGCACTGCACCAGTTTTCCACCTGAGGACTCTGAGACATTTTAGGGAGAAGTTAACCTGTCCTGGAAAGAGAAGTCAGGGGTTCTCACTAAGCAGAAATGAATTAATAAGCTACCAAAAAGAACTGAGATGGGAAGGGGACTTCCAGAAGATAGAGAAAAACATCTTAATTGTAAGTTTTCAAAATCTCCATGCTGGCTCATTGAAGTACCAGCTCCTTACAAGAATAGGTCTTACACTAAACCAAAAGTAAAGCCTGAGGATTTACAGGACATGCAGGAAGGGTGTAAAGTGGATAAAAGGAAACCTAACCATAAGGAAAAGTAAATTGCAATAAAAATAATGCTGTTTAAAGGAGAATTCTATGAGAAAAGACTTAAAGTAAGAGCCTTGAAATCCTTTCTTTCCCATCTTTGCATTTGAAGGAAATGGAGACCTCACGAATCAGCACAACAGAGTGCACAGAGGATGAAAACTTTGAGTTTAAATAAAACTGCAAATACGACATTTTGGGGAAGAGAAGAAAAGAAACACTGAGTTCAGCTAGAGAAAGTAAAAAATTAAATCCTCTCCATACCCAAGACTGCGAGCCATGCCTTGGGCTTCATCTGTCAAGTGCTGCAAAGCATTCCTGCAAACCCCTTTTCACTGACAACCTGGGTGCCAAAACCTTTTTCCTCACTCAAACCCTGCAACTGTGCTCCAGCCTGGAGAGCTGCTGGGAAAATGAGCAATGAGCAGGTGTCAAATTCTGTCCTTTTATCTCTGGCTTTTAAAAGACAGACACAATTATGTGCAAGTCAGCGTAGTGCGGCAGCTGATTAAGTCCCTTTTCTAAGAATTATTTTTGCGAGGCTCTGTGCACAGGCCAGCCAGAGCTATCAGCTCATCTGCAGACACAGAATGGTGGCTTCTCCACCTTCTAGAGACCCATGGACATAGAAACAGAGATGAGAAATTATTTTTTCCTCACTCTCCATGACAGGCAAAGAGCCCTGCATCGTCTGACAAGGTCTCTCTGGTACAATCTTTCAGCAGTTTATGTATTTTGAGATTATGTGGGTACGTTTGATACACATTAGTAGAATTCCTAGGAAACTAAATGAGGTTGTAAAGTATAGGAAGTTGACAAAGTTGAAAAAACTGAAGCTGAAATTCTTCAAAATTCAATGTATGGAAAGAGTTTATGGCTGTCTTACTTTACCCCTGAAGTCACATATCGTTCTGTGAATTTACATGTGAAGTGTAAAGAATTGCATTGTGTTTCCACCTACAAAGCAGGAACAAGAAATCCTCCCAAGCCCTATCACCTGCTGGGATCAGATTTTTACCTTTAGAATAATCCATGGATTTACACTACCTACGGGTCTGGCAAATGGTTTTTACTTAGCCATGTAGGAAAATAGAATTGGGGG
>VZRN01000884.1:517374-530421 GCA_013397935.1 Dasyornis broadbenti
AGGAAAATAGCTTTTGATAGTTTGAACTGATCCAAGAAAGGAAGTTACCCATGTCACATGAGAAAGGAATTTTCTTTGCAGTCTTAATAAAAAGCCTGAGGGTGTATTTCAAGGGATCCTGGTTGCCACCCCAGCCCCAGAAGTTGTGCCAAAGCCATAGGCCTGGGAGGACAGTACTAAATAAAGCCTGATGCCATCTGCATCAATGAAACTGCTGTTTGCATAAGCGCAGCTCCAAACTGTGCATGTGGGATATGCCCCTCAGTGCTAACTTATCATCCTTACATCCAAACCAAGAGAGGCTTTATATGCATCCTCATTATGCAAAGAGGAGAGGAGAGAGGATCATTTTGTCCTGATCCTTTCTAAACAAAAGAAGTAGAAGTTTTCAGTGCCAAGGAATTTTTTTCCAGAATTTTTCAGGTCTCTAGCAACAGTTTAGGCTATGTTTTACCAAAAATATCTTTGAAGTAAGAGAGTGGGGAGAAGCTCATGAGTTGCTTGGAAAGTATATAAAGCAAACAGTGACATATAATGGAAAACGTTCCCAAGAGCATTTGTGATTTCAGCAAGTACACAGCACTGGGAGTTAACCACTCTATTATGTGGGTTGTCTTTTCCAGCATTAATTTGTGAAAAAGTCCATCTTTTACACGCTTGCAATCCAAACAAAAGAACAAATTAAGAGGACTAAGCACAGAAACCATGCTGGGCAATAGAGCGCCACAGACAAATGCTGCCAGTAATCTAAATTCACATTGTATTGCATGAACTGACCCAGAATTAACTATGGCTGCCCTCTCCTGGAAAACTCTCTGGAACAAATGAAGTTCTCTCATCCATTTCCATTAATGGCATTAGCATGCTTGGTGACAAGACCACAGCAGAACAACTGGAAAAACAGCTACAAGGAAGCAGGAACAAGCAACAATAGAACAGAACTATTTTTCCGCAGAGGTCCTGAACAGATATTCCAGTCCTCCTTGTAAACCAGGGATACAACTGAGCTCACCCAGAGAATGCAAACTGTGGTTCCTGGCTTTAGGTTTTAAGACGGATGTCAAATGTCAGGATGGGAGTGGGAAGAAAACAACTTGTAGTCAATTCCTAGAAGTTCTTCCCATTCAGATACCTGAGAGCTTTAGGAAACTTCACTGGAAATCTTAATCCCCTTGAGGTTCACTGATCAAACACTTGCAACACGAGCTCCAAGGGACTAAGTGCTGGCACCAGGCTCAGCAGATCATCCTGCTGCTATGTTTTTGTGCTCATCTAGAGAGCTCTTGCTTCACTCTTCAAATAAAAACGGAATTCCCAGAACAAATGAGGATGGGCAAGGATGTTACTATGAGTCAACAACATGTCCTGACCCATAGTCTTAATGCTATTTGTACAATGGAGGAAGAGTGCAGGTGGTTACAGCCTCCAGGCCAGAGCTACATAACCCCCTAATAGGGAACCATTCATAGATCTTTCCTCTGAAGGCATTTTTTGGTTGAGCCCACTCAGTAAGAATCTCTTTAAATCCTTTCTTGAGAAACAACAGCTTAAAATGGCAATTTTGGAAGATCACTGGCCAAATCCAAGTTATTAGTTCTTCCATAAAGGTATCACTGTGTCATATCTAGTGATAAGAGCACATAGTTGCATGTAAATATTGTAGAAACACGATGAGATTTCATTACATTTAGTTACCAAATTGATCAATAAAGTATCCCTGATCAAAACAGATGAAAGGAAAACCAGAGGTAAAGAATTAATCACGTTCATGAGAGGTTTGACTTTGAAAGGGTTCTAAAAATTGCATCAATCTTAAACATCTATCAGAGTAGTATAATCTGTTAAATGAAGCATCTTTTTCACAAGTACAAAGTTCAAGCATTTTAGAAGCTCATTAGTAAATATCAGCAAATGTAAGGTTTTGCTAAATTTTCTTCATTGTCTTCCTCTTTATCCACATTGTTCCTGACCATTTTTTAATGTCTCTTGCATTTGCCTCTCACAGCAGCAACAGTGCACCAGGCACTACATGAAAACAGGCAAAATCTGTGCCCTTAAATAATCACTTTGTCCCGTAATGACCAGAGAAATCTCCATGTATGCAATGAGCTCTTTCAGACGCCACATTCAATCTGCCTCAATGAAAAGTAGCTGCAACAGGAAGCAGATGCTCCCCAAGTTTGCCAGCTGTTGAGGCAACATCCAGATGTTGCGCACACTGAACTCCAGACACACGACCTTTCAGTAAAAAGGGAACTCATTCCCTGTCTTAAAAATGTTGAGCCAAGGCCTTTATCTCCATAAAATGCAATAAAGTAACTCTACTCCTGAGTTTCTTTCACAAGTACTGAAGCAACAAACCCAGCAACAAAACAAAGCACAGAAAAATTACAGAAAAATAGAGAATTTTCTTTGACAGGAAAGATGAATTCCAGTAGTCTTTAACGACTTGAATGATATAAAACTCAACTGTAGCGTCTACCCTCTTGTTTTCCCAATTTTATTTGTAGCTGGGCTCCATTTTTACCTTCCAGAGCATGGAAGCCTCAAGGTAAAAATGCTTTGTATGAGGAAAGGTTTATTTCCTCTGACACTTTTCTTTGAGGTCTAATATAAATAAATATCACTATCTTCTCTCTATAAAAGACTAATAAAATTGTTAAATGCTTGAAAATCAGGCAAGATTGAGCTACTCTTAAACTAATCCAAGTATTTCTGTAAGAAAAACCACTTTCTGCCACAGTGTGCTAACACTTGTAATTAACAACAATCTGAAAATCAACTTTTCTTGAAGGTGGGGCACTAAATGGAACTGACTATTCTCTCACATCAAAGAGTAGCTACCAGTAAAGACCAGCAGGAGGTCTGTTGGCATTTAAATGTTTTATTTAATTTTTAACATCTCAAAGTCATTCAGCAGAATGGATTGCTGCCTTTATCATCCCAAAGCACCTCATTAAACAAGTGAGTTAATCAAGTATATTCTGCTAATGAGAAAACATGATTTAAAAAGTTCAGAGAAGTGGGAATAACGAACAAAACTGAAGAGCAGAAAACCTCCTTTCAACCTAGAAACATGCCTGTGGTTCATAAAATGTAAGGTGCAGTTTGGTTAACAAAATATAACCTGTAATTATGTCTTCTGTGAGTAAACAGTAACTAACCTGGTCAAAAATACATGGGGATACTTTCTGATAGAGGGCCATGGGGATAATTTCTGTCCTGCCTCAGGTTTGATAGTCTAGAAAGGAAGGGTCTTCCAGCTTTATGATAAGATACTGTAATTACTAAAAACAACTGTATACCCTGTATGGCTTTGGAATTTGGGCCATTTGCATTCATTGAAATTTGGTATTAAGACCTTGCTGAATTCATAACAGGTAAAATTATCCGTGTAGGCATCCACTAGGCTTATAGGGAAATACATGTAATCACTCATTCCAGGTATAAGATAGCTAATTGATTACCTATTAATTAATGGCTAATAATTGATTAATAGCTAGGACCTATCTATACATAACAGCTACATCATGCACACTGCACCATGGCAACTTCCTTTGCCCTTTGACCACCCATTTGAGAGTCACAGCAGCATTTCAGATCTTGGGAGTTCTCACACAATCCTTGCCCATCCCTGTCCACAGATCACTAAAAATAGAATTTTATTCCAAATTATGCCTGTCCAGAAGGACTCCATCCTACACCAGTAAAAGTTTTTCTATGCCTAGAAGTACAAGGTCTAGTTAATATTGGAATATTTCTATTTGATACTAAGATGAAAAAAGGGCTTCATTTGCTCAGTCAGCCTTTCCCCTGCAAATGCAGGAGTATTTCATGCACATATTTACTCATGCATTGTGAATTCATGGACTCACAATAACCCCAGCAATAATTCTAAATATTTGAAAGCAACCGTGGCAGAATCACTTTGGAAAATCCTTCTGAGAACAGCATGACGTTCATTTTCTTGCAGTCTGCTGAAATATTTACACAAATCTTCATTCTGTGATGCGGTTTGCCTGTTAATAACACTGAGCAGCAATCTACCTTGCCTAGACTTATCAAAATGGTCCTAAATACTTGAATCCTGTAATGAGAATAGGCATTGTCTGGAACTTTGGACTGTAATGTTCTCTTGGATCATTTGCAAGCAGGGCTCTTTATTGCTTGGCCATGGCATGAAATGCCATCAAAGCCTGCAAACACCATTTCCCTGACTGCCCACTCACCAAGTCCTGGGCAGAATAAAAATATGTCACAGGCTGTACTGTGAGCCCTGGAAAACCACCTGCCATCTTTGGCTCTGGCAGCTGAGCAATTTGTCCTGGGCAGTCGTAGGAATAGCCTTTCTGTTGAGATTTCCAGGAGAGAAAAATACTGCTGTTAATTACTAAAACAGCCAAAGTTCATCTGCAGGTTGTTTGCACCAATAAGCAGAGCCAGTGTTACGACTGCAGCTTTTCCAGCTTCTCTACCGCCTTGAAGAAAGAGACCTGGAGCAATGAAGGTAACAGTGATTATATGAAGTGTGTCCTAATACTTCTGAAACAGTTACTATTCAGAAAGATCATTCAAGTTAGAGCGAGATAAAAATTCCTTTCTTCTCCAAAGACTAAAAATTTGTTTACTTGTCTGGTTGCTTTCTCTTACATTTCTCTTCTTTATCTTCACTACATTGCTGTCACAGGTCTGTTAAATTGGCAGCACCCAAAGGACGCCTCAGGAATGAACAAATCCCTACTGAAAGCTGTATCACGTATCTAACACACCAAAAAGCAGCGAACATTACTCAAGACTGTTAATGGGCTCAAAGAAAAAGACTCAAAAGTGTCAAAATAGCCTGGCTTTCTGTCCTGGCCCATCATCCTGGTCATATGACACTTTCTTTGGATCCCTCCCTGACTGCCTATGCTTCACTGCAAAAAAGAAGGCACAGTTGCTACTTAGAATTATCAAATCATTTTGGTCCATAGTGCTGTGCCCCCATCTCCATCCACGACCATGGCCTTGTTTTTCCTCACAGTCTGTCCTGCCACCAAGCTGGGTCTCCAATGCTCTCTTCTCTCCAGCTTCTCCTAAGATACCCATTATCGAACTCATGCACTTCAGAAAGGCACATTTCTCAAATGAAGAATCAAAATTTAGTGTTATCATATAACTGATGCTATCACAGCCTTTCAAAGAAGAGATTTCTTATTCTGCATTTTGAATATTTGGTCTCAAAAAAAATTTGTTAACAATGAAAACAACCAGACATTAGTTCCTTGGGGAGCAAGGCAGAGAACAGGCATGGCACTTCTCTACCCTGCAGGTAGAAATGGAGAAAAAGCAGAGCTCTGGTGCTACTTGGATCTATTGGAAAAAGCTACAGATGTGTTTTACAGTACAACTTTCTCAGGTAATCCTTTACACAAACACAGCAAATTGCATTCTCTGTAAATTCTTTCCAGTCCCACTGAAGGAGCTCGATAAAGCAAAGGAGGAGAAAGAGCCAAATTTGAGACTGAAAAGACAGGTAATCTCCAGCTGTAAGAAGACTATGATTGCTCCATGTACAGTAATTCTTCTCAATTATCCAGTCTAGTTTCAACTTAAAAATGACGATTCTTTCACCATATCCTGTAGGAAATACCTCCGCAGTTCAATAGATCTTACTGTCAAGGCTCCTTCAGTCTCAGCCTAGATGTTCCCATCTTAATTTTACCCCATTACTCTTGGTTATAGTCTATATTCTGGCCTCAAAGTAATTCCACTCTCACATGGTGTTGGTATTCTAATATTTCTAGCCTTCACTACCCTCTGGCAAAGGAAGACATTAGAAAAATGTACTAGAATAAATTACTATTGTCAAGAAAGCCAATGAATGCCAGACAATTTTAAGATAAATATAATTAGAGCAGTTAAAAATGGAGGAGGACTATTAGATTACCAAATGCATCCCTGAATACAGGATACCTTAAATTAATCTGATATGAAATGTGATCTAAGCCAAAAGGTCAAGAAGAATCTTGCCTATCTTCTTTAATTTAGAATTTCCTGGCCTTTTTACAATATCTCAAAATGCTATACAGCAGCATCCAAAGGTGTGTTAATTTATTTCTCAGAAATCCACTTCATTTCTTTTTAAAAAAATGATGCACTTTGTCTAACAGCAAACTTATCTCCAATGGGAAGACCTTGGAAAGGACTTGAGTTCCCTGTCGAGCCTGTGCTTTCTCCAAGCTGAGAGCAAAGGGAAATATTGCCGTGCCTGTCTGCAGTCAGGTACAACTGCTGCATCCAACCTCATTTGAGCTGCAGTTTCAACAAACACACATGGGAATGCAGTACTGGAAGAATATTTGATTGTGTTTGTTTACCAACAGTGTTGATGCCAAGCAGCTCTGCCTGGCAAAAAAAAAAAAAAAAAAAAAAAAAAACAACAACAAAAAAAAACCAAATAAAAACCAACTGGATGAAATTTGATTTTTAATAATTCCACAACTCTGATAGGAGCTGTGCTACAAAAAACACCATTTCAGGACATCAGAAGACAGATGGACTAAATGAAACAGCAATACATCACAATCTCAAACCTGTAAGTTTTGGGAAAGTTATTTTAAAGGGAATATAAACTTAAATGCATATTCCCCAAGTCAGACCACGTAGCATGACTGTGATCACCAGCGGTCTCATTTCAGTTTGGTGTGCTTTTTTTTATACTTTCCTTTGTGGTTATACCTAAATTAGCTCAAGATACAAGGAATTTCACTTTTCTTCAACTGAGGACCCTCAGGGAAGAACAGTAAAGTTGTTCCTAAACTTTTTAAATCAATAAATCACAGTCAATTTCCAAAATATCTAACAGGCTTCAGTGCATTACAGTCTGTATTTACTTTGTAACATTTTTCTGAGGGACTGAAGAACTGCTTTGAAAACATCAGACATCTCAGTCCAGAATGAACTCTGTTCCTTTGCATGACATTGATTCACAAATCTAGACTCAAGAAAGCATTTTCTTGTAACAAAACTCTTCATTTTGGGGTCAATTAAAAATAGATTCAAGAGCAAATAAGGTCCCTTAGCAACTTAAACAAAGCAGGAAAAAACCAGAGTCATTGCTAACCACCAAGGGAAAACCAAAGTGTCTCGTCTCTTTGCTAAATTACCTTCCTTTATTTCATTAGCAGCCTCTTCAGGCCTGTTGTATGAGGGACATTTGCTGACATGTGTAATGATTTCAGTGAGGATATTTTCATTCTGCTACCCAGGCAGGAGGAAGCCAGGCTGGGTTCAGGTCTCTTGTTTTTTCACTGAGATGACTCTGCCCTTTACTCTCCTGAGACCCCACCTTGAGCTCGAGGGTTCGCAGCACAGGAAGGACCTCGACTTGTTGGAATGAGACACCATTGATGGAGGGATGGAGCAGCTCTGCAATGAGGAAAGAATGAGAGAACTGGGATTGCTCAGCCTGGAAAAGAGAAAGCTTAGGGGTGAGCTAATCGTGTCCTTCCAGTACCTGAAAGGACCTTACAAGAAAAATGGAGACTTTTTCCAAGGGCATGGAGTGACAGGACACAGGGAATGGCTTCAAACTGAAGAACAATAGGTTCAGACTAGATATCGGAAGAAATTCTTTAGTGTGAGGGTGCTGAGGCCCTGGAATAGTTTGCCCAGAGAAGCTGTGGCTCCCTCATCCCTGGAAGTGTCCAAGGCCAGGCTGGACGTGACTCTGAGCAACCTGGGATAATGGAAAGTGTCCCTGCCTATAGGCACGGGTTGAAACTGGATGATCTTTAAGGTCTCTTCCAACCCAAACAATTCTGTGATTTTGTGATTTGCTTTGTGTTTCTCTGGTATCTGGTTTAAGAGGTCATTGCTTTGCTGTTTTGGTTTTCAGGCTCTATGAACAGCAAGCGCTAGAATAACAATACTCTGGGTTTTAAGGAAAAAGTAGCGTATACAGCAAAAATTATGACACCTTATACTTGAAACCTGCAAGGAACGAAATCTGATAGATTTTGAATAAATGAAAAAGGCTTTTATTCATGTTGATAAAAGCCTGCAGAGTCCAGAATACCTTTTTTTACAAAGTTCTTTTTTTCTCTAGATATGTCTCGCAGGCTGCAGCTGGAACCATATGCCCCAAACACTATTTTGGATGCTTACCAATCTTTGGAAAGTCAAAGAGATCAATTAAGATTTTCAGAATTTTAATCCAGGGCCAATTATTCTTGCAACAAACTCTTAAACCAGATCTGACTGGCATAATTTGGATATCAATTACAACTCCTTTGATTCTGATTTTGCAAATAGCCTCCTGAGTCATGGGCTGCGTTTAAGAAGCTGCACTCACTGTTGCCACACACTGCCGGAAAACATACTGTTTAGTTGTTTGGGGTTTTTTTTGTTATTAATTACTAGTTAAGTGACTGCTATTTCATATCAAAGTGAGAATTTAAAAGTCTCAGATATGTGTATGACCTTACACACTTTGGGAAGCATCTAACTGGCCAAACCAGATGAGAACGGCAAAGAGACCACAAAGCACTTGGAAGAATCCAGTCACTAGTCTGTTTTATGACTATATATTTCAGAATCTTGCAAAATATTTATCTTCTCTTCCACTGGAAAGCCAGGTTGAATCAGGTTGAGGGTTTTTTTAATGATTTATGTTAATTCTATGACGAGAAAGGACAAAAAATAAAACAAAAAAAAAGCCCTGCTAATCCACCACAGCTCTGCCATCCTATATATCACAGTGGCTTCTGTCTGTGAGAAGGAGCATGTTCCTTGAATTTCTTCCTAATCTTTTTTAAGAGATTACATGACTCTTAAAAGAAGAGAAACATGACTGAACCACACTGCCAGTAGACCAAAGCAGAACCATGCTGCTGATGTGCAGCGTGCACCAGCTTCTCTCCATTATTATGTTGTACACAGGCAGAAATTTTGGTGAGCAGAGTGAATCCACTGAGACCTGGAAACGACAGCAACATTTTCCATTACCCGCTGGATAAAGAAAAGGCTACTTTGCCTTGGTGCCCCTCTGCAGCATTTTGTACCATTAAATGTTAGACCACAAGGACTGACAAGGGAGAAGCAGGTGGCTCATGCCTTTCTCCTCTGTTTTTACCTGTTTTCCAGGGGATGGCTCCCTTTTCATCCTCCTCCTCAGCAAAATACCTGTGTTCTGCCTGAGCCTCAGGATTCAAGTAATCTTTAGATGCTACATCAAGGCACTTACACTAAGTAGCTCATCAAATAAAGGGTTTAATAACTGTTAAGAAAAAGGTACCTAAGTATCACTCCCGACTTAGATGACCAGACTTTGTTTGGGTTTTTTATCATTGTCGCAGAAAAGTATCATCTGCTCTAATTATTATTATTAAGCACAGCTATTAACACTAAACTAAATTATCTCCTTTTCCTGACTAAACTATGGTTGCCTTTTCTCCAGCATTTTATCTGCCAACACAAAATCACCATGATCCCTTTTTAACTGATACTTTCAATTTTTTACACTTTATTTGAAAGATCAAGTTAATTTTTAGCCATGTAAAGTTGAAAGCTCAACAAAAGTTGTAAGCCAAACTGCACAGGGTCTGACCATCACACAATGGGGAGAGCTCAGGGAAACATTGTGCTGCAAAAATGTGCCCTTTTTCCCCAAAAAGGCCTGGGCAGTTTTGCTGCAGGTTTTACACAGAAGACATTAAGCCTAGAAGCTGTAACTGTTTACACAGAACCATAGAATATCCTGAGTTGGAAGAGACCCACAAGGATTATAGAGTCCAACTCCTGTCCCTGAACAGGACAGCCCCAAGAACCACCAGGAATCTAAAATTAAAACTACAATTTTCATGGGAAAAATGGAGTTGAGGGGTGGTAGAAGCTCTTTGGTCTACATCAACTTTGAGCTGGACAAAGCAAGCTTTCCCTCCCTCCTAATCTGTTTTGTAATGATGCTTGCACAGTGCAGAGAATGATTTAATGCTGCCCCAGCATCCACTGTGTTGGCCTGGCCCAGGAAATGCACATTAGTGGCCAAAGGGAGGATCCGATCCCAGCCCCACCAGGTGCCTGGGGGTTTATCCCTGGATAAGCACCCCAATTCCTATCTCCAGATAAATGTCCCTTTCCTATCTATTAAACAAAAAGGTGGAAGGGAGGTGTTCCTAACACAAATATCTGAGCTAAGGCAATACTCTCCCCTACCACAGTGTTAGATAAAGGGCAATTTTCCCATTTCTCCCATTGCTTCCAACATTTGCCATGAACACTAATCCTGTCGGTGGAACATCCTAGCTGTCAGGGCTCTCAAATGCTGACTACCCTGCTCATTTTGACTAATAAAAATGAAAGCAAGCAGCACACTGTATCCTGAATGTATTCTATATAGCTCACAAATTCCCCTGTATTAACATCTCATCTACAGTGCAATGATCTACAATTTTACAGCTTTCCAGCAGCAAAATAAGGCACTATTTGGAACATTCTGTAGAGTTATTTCACATCAAAATAATGGTACATTTGCAAACGGTTTTTCAATCCTTGGATAAGTTTTATCCATCTGCCCCCAAAACCAATCTAAGTCTTCAATTTTTTTTAGCTGATCCTCACCTATACAGCAGTATAACAAGCTCCAGTTTTCTACTTGCAAAATGAGACTGTGATGAGGTACAAAGTTACAAAGCCACAAAGGAGATTTTCACACCGTGGCATATTAAGAACTGGGAGGAAAAATATCCCATTACTTCTCATATTAAGCTTTTTTTGCTCTTTCTCTTAAAATATCGCCTGATGTGCCTCAGGAGTTGCAGGGAGAAACTCAGGTTGCACAAGCACGGGCTGTACAACTCAATTACTGAGATCTGAAGGAAACTCGTGTCCTTGGACAGCATCTCTGAGGTTTCACCATGAACGCTGCCTGATCTAATTAGGAAACACTCAGCATCTTCGAGGCAATTACTAAAGAAAATAATTATGACATGATATGACCACTGTCTTCTTTCAGCTGGAAAAGCAGCAGAAAATGACAGGAAATGGAAGTCAGACAGGAGTTAATGAAACAGCCTTGGGCAAGAGAGCAGGGAAGAGATGATTCCATGAAAAGGTACAATATTTTTGACTGGAAAACGAGGAAAAAGTAGCACTTTTCAAGCTAAGGACCAACAGAAAAAGAGTCAATTTAGTCATAAATGAGCCACAGACCTATCATTACAAAGACAGGTTATGCTTGCAGACAGCTGCCTATCACAGCTTAATACAGGAAAAGGGCCTTTAATGGTGCCATGGTTCAGTTCATGGCTATCCTACTGTCACGTGTTTGCCCTCAAGAGATGCCAGGTAACAATGCATTGAAAATCCTACACCCATTAATGGCATGAATTAAATCTCTTCCAACTCAGAAACCATTCTGAATCATTGAAAATACTTTGAAGCCCCCATTGGAGTTAATCTGGTGGTTACAACAGGGACCTGGAAAGCTCCTAAATGCAGCCCCAACCTTAATTACTGATGTGCTGCAAGAATTTTATCTGCCCTGCCTCAGTTTACTGATGAGTATAATATTCACAAGTGGCTCTGGAGTACTCAAAACATGGCAGACACTTTCCTAAACAATGAAGGTGATCAGTACAGTGCTCAGACAATGCAGAGGTGATAAACATTAATTAATTAATGTTTATAAAGTGCCTGAAGAACTTGAGAGAGCTGGCACCAAGGGAATACAAAGTATCATTACACTTATTTTGCAAAGAGGCATGAATATGTGATTATACTTTTATTACCCACGCAGATTTGTAAGGAGGGTTTGAGCACAAAAGAAATAAAACTTTTTGACACTTTCTCTGCAGCGCAGGTTCGTTATCTGAGCTGTGTATCAAATGCAAAATGTAAATGTAAAAACTCACTCTTAAGATCAACTGTGAAATCATACCCAAACCCTCACTACCTTAAAGCAATGTGTAAGCAAAACACTGACAAGAGTGTTTTAAAAGTCAGGATTGTTATGTGGCTGTTACAGCATGACACAATCTCAGTACTTCCACAGTATTCATTTACTGTAGCAGCTGTATTTTCCCCTATATTTGGATTATCTTGACATTTTCTAATCATGAGAGTTATAAAGTTTAAAATTATATGGCAGGCTTGATAGGCTGCAGATTCACCACCTCAAGTGAAGTTACTTTTTTATTAAATGTTAAATTGCTTTTCTCCAGAAGGAGACTTGTATTTTGGTTAATTTTTGCTTTTTGAATGCTACCACAAATTTCTTCTGATAATACAGTGGTCTGAATGACAGCAGAGAAATTTTTCTTTTCAATAATCCTTGATAAATATTGACCAAAGATGCCAGTTCTGTCTTTCACCACTGAGATGAATTCATTTCGGCACAATAACAGCAGGGTTTTTTTTTTAGTATGGCTCCTAGTATGACTCAAAAGTTTCTAATCTGATCTTAGAATTTGCACAGATTTCTTTTTCCTCAGCAGCTCTATCATTTTCAGGCGTTATAGGCAGGGTCTGAAACTTGGCTGGAGAGGTACAGCTGCCTTCATGTTAAGCACAATGCTTTTCCTGCTCAACCCAAATTCCTATAAATAATATGCTGTGTAAAATAATATCCTCTGTATTTGTAATCAAAATTTTTTATCCAAATACCCTCTGTGTTCCCTTTACTGAGCAGTGTCACTTCCAGTACCAGGTTTCCCTCCTGAGCTCCATGTCCAGTCCAATCTCTAAAAGCTGTGAATCAACTTAGAGGCAGCTCTACAACTTCTTTGCTTTCAGACAGATTTATGGCACAACTGAAAGCAATTCATCAACATGACTAGACTACGCATCTCCTAAGCTCTGTTCCCTTTCAGAAATGATTCGACTGACAATAATGGTCTATCACACGATTTCAGTTAAGAATTTAAACTTCTAGTTTAACTTTTGAAGAGAGATCGCTATCAAGCCTCACTTCTTTACACGTACCATTTGAAATATTCTCTTTATTTTTTCATCATTATTTAGCGGCTTAATAAAATGACATAAAGGATTTAAAAAAAAAAAAAAAAA
>VZRN01000884.1:530433-580879 GCA_013397935.1 Dasyornis broadbenti
ATTAAAAAAAAAAAAAAAAAAAAAAAGAAACATTACTACATATCCTGCTAAAGAAACGTCCCAATGTGGGGGTGGACAATTGTGTATAAGACTTCTCTGTTTTCCCAGATAGAATGTAAAGACCAAAATACATTCCAAGGCAGAAGGATTTGTAGCTTTTCAAACTATAAATGAGTTTTGGCTTGGGACTCCCCCTAACATCACAAGGAGGAATGTGATCACTACTAGCCCTAGTAGCATGACATGAATTTGGATTTGAAGCTCAGCTCTCCAAAGGGGGTATTAGTGTGCAATGAAATCTTATTCTTTCTGCTAAAACAGTAAATAAAGCAGGTGCAGAAGACAACTCCTAGCAAATCTGCAGTGAATACCAACAGAAATATTAAGATAAGATTAACACACTGATTTCAATGCTGAGAGTCGTGCCGGCCCTTGCAGAAAACACATCTGAAATATTATTCCTTAGTCATCTTTTTTCAAGAGATCACAGGTTTAGTCAGGCTGACCTCCAGCCCCTCCAGAAAGTCAATGTACTGAGAAGTCTATTACTTTTACTCATCTATATCTCTCCCCAAGGATCATCTCAAAAAAAGAGGTCGCATTGCAAAGTCTGCCTTGTTTGCAGAACTCATTCTTCCTGCATATATTTACAGTGGCCGAGCTCTTTGTTTAGACACACACAGAGTTTCACTCAAAATGCAGCTATCTCAGAAAGCAAACAGCAAGGCAGAAAGGGAAAGCAGATTATCAGCGCTGCCTCTGCAGCAGAGCTGAATGAATTCCCTAAAATACTTAACCCATGGATAAAAGTTCTGATGGCAACATCATTACCCAAGACCTTCAGAGAGACCAACGTGTGATGACCAAATGGTTATAGACACCAGGAGCTCAAAGTTAGATTGCCTTTGAAGTAATTAGATCACATCTCTCTGTACTGTAATAAAAATACAATGCCTTGGAGAAATAAAGGAAGGAAAGGACTATTTTTCATTCTTTTTTGGTAGATCCTGTGGTGTCCTAGTAACAGAACCACATCACTTAAACTGTAAAGCTTATGGTGCTGAAGCCTCTCAAAGCCACTGCAACTACACGTTTTATAGCATAGCAGAAATAACCTCATTTTACATTCTGTAAGGAGAGGAAGGTGGTTTAGAAATACATCCATTTATGTACTCATTTCTATTCTTGGCAATTTAAAAAGATCTACACAGTCAAAAGAGGATGGTGGGTAATAGAAGAAATATCCTCTTCTACATATGAACAACCAGCCACATAAAACATAAAAATGTAGATTGGGCACCAACTCCTGCTTATTTCGATTCTTAGGTCTTAATATTACAGCTGCAATGCTTCATGCTGACTTTGGATATACATAGATGTGTCCTCTCCTAAATTTTAAAAGAAGCCTTCAAAATATTTTGCTGTGTAATAGCAGCAGGATATGAACACTTCTCCAACAAGACTGAAAAAGCTTTATGAAGGAAGGAGGTATCATTAGCCCTACTTAATCATGAGAAACAGGCACAGAGGGGTGAAACAGTTTGCTTACAGTTAAAACCTCACCAAATCCCTGGGTGGGAATAGGACCCCCAAACTTCTCAGCTGTGTGCCCTGTGATGCTGCCTCTAACAACGAATTCATTTTCAACACATACAAGAAATAATTGCTCCAAACTTCACAAAAGCAAAGAACTTGCAGCTAGGCAAAACCAATTTTATTCCATTTTCTGCAGAAGAATGTCACCTTTTGAGGTTTGTTTTCATTTCATTCGTAGTTTACTCCCTTTCAGCACAGCAACCAACAGACTCATAACTCCTTTGAAGTTGCTTTCTTTTTCCCACACTGGCATTAGCTGCATAGACAATTCTTCTCTCCCCTTCGACAGGGAAGGGTGAGCTGTAGTAGAGGTGTCTGGCATAGACTTAGGATATTATTTGCTATGTCTCTGTAAATACTGAAGTGTATCTACTTTCACAGCTAACTTTCAAAGCAACACAATAATAAATAATAATGGATTTTCTAGGAATCATCAGAGTGGAGACAACGGAATACAGCCCTGCACAAAGCAGACTTCATGAAATGAGGCTGACAAGAAGAAAAGGAAAAAAGGTGAAATTTTGATGTCATGGTGAAGAGAAGCAACAGAGAGGGTGCAAGAGTGGAGACCCTGAAATGATCTTCCACCTGAAGGCCAAGTGGCAGATTCCAGAGGGAAAGAGAGAGTGGTCAGTCTCTGTCAATGACAGAGTCATGAGAGAATAAAAATAAGCAAGGTAAGAAGGAAACCTTGACAGTCGTCACATCGATGCTGGCCAGATCTTGCAATTGGAGATACAAGAGGTAGGAGAGAGGCTGTGGGGATGAGCCATCATTCACACTCCAGTCATTCTCTGTGCAGGAAGAGGAAACAAACCAGGCCTGGCACTGGGTGAGTGGCTGTGGCTTTGCTGCACACTGGCAGAACGTAAAGGGCACCTGCCAAAACCAAACACAATTTCCCATCACTTCATCACTGGTGATCCTGGGCCCCAGAGCCACATCCCAGACCTCCTCCCCCAACACAGCAGAAAAAAACTGATCCCATTTGTCTGCAAGGCAGCTCTGCAGCACTTTGCAAACACTTCTTTTATTACAGCTGCTCTGGTCAAGTCTCCGGCCATCTCATCTACCACCCAACATGCTTCTGGCTGACTGTGGGTAAATTGGATAAATTTCTCAATTTCTAAAGAAACTTTGTTTCCAGGGCTGCCTTCAGTCCAAAACACACTTTTCTTCAGTTAACGAAGTACCATGACACTGACTTTCCCTTTGCTACCCGTTCTGATTTAACCAGGTTTTTTTTCTATGGTCCTTGAATGGTCTTTAAGAGATTCCCACAGATGTTAAACCTACCTATCCTAAAATATGTTTAATTGAATACAAGGTATGAATGACTGCAAATGAGCACTTAAAAAATTCCCTACATTGAATATAACTTGCTACTAAAATACATGAATTTGTTATTCATTTTATGCTGCTCTTTTCAGAAGAGATGTTCAAGATATTTTCAAAGTATTGCTTTAAGAATAACACCAGCTATTGTCTGACTATGAGCCTGTGAAGTCTTTTGTCCAGTTTGAGCTGAAATCCAGATATTTACCATCCAGCACCTGCCTGGTCATTTTCTTCTTTCTTTCCTTCCTCCTTCTTGCAAGGACATCGCATCACTTCATCTCTACCAACTGTACCAAAATGCTGTGGCCTATTCTGTCTCTGGAAGATTTCCAGTACTTTCAGAAAGCAGATTGCAATGTACCAGTAATTGCAGTTAAAAAGAGTACATAGCTCCAGTAGCTGTTATTTATTCATTTGACATTCTTAAACATACACTTGGAATACCTACAGAGTTTCAACAAAGCTTCAGTGAAGTCTACACCTGCACTTAGTTTTTTATCCCTGTAATTTGCGGGTCGGTCTTGTGGTTTCTTTTATTGCCAATAATTAAGTGATTCAAGGTAGATTATTTTACTCATGAAAATTTACATTTTGCTCTAAGAAAATATGCCCTGGGAAAGTTGTGCAGTAAACCATTCCCACTTGTTGTCTCTTCATGGAAACTTGAAGCACATCCCCAGGAATGACACAGCTTGCTCCTCATGGCTGTGTGGTATAAAGGAAAAGAAGAAATGTGGTTTCTCACAGAGCTGTGGAATCACTGAGGCTGGTGACCTCTGAGCATCATCCAGTTCAACCTGAGCTCAACGCAGGCTCAGCTGGAGCAGTTTGCCCAGGGCCATGTGCAGCCAGGTTTGAGTAACTGCAAGGATGGAGAGTCCACAACCTCTCTGGGCAGCCAGTATCAGCTTTCAGACACCCTGATTGTAAAAAAAATTTTCTTATGTTTAAATGGCATTTCCTGAATTTCAACTTGTGCCCACCACCTCTTGTCCTTTCACTGAATACCACTGAGAATCTGACTCTGTCTTTACACCCTCAGATATTTTTACACATGAATAAACCCCCCTTCTCTGGGGTGGTTTCTTCCCACTGTTCAAAGAAGGCCTCATCTCCTTCTTCCTTCACTGTCAGTGTGTGGTAAATACTCACCCCTGCACCAGCAGCATTGCTCTGCTCTCTGAGAGTGACCCAGCAGCTCCCAGCTGATCCATCATCCATCTCAAGGCAGAGCTCCATCAGCTCTCCCTCCACTCTCATGTAAAGTGCAAAACCTGCTGTGGATTCTTGCTGCCCTCCCCTGTCATTCCTGTTCCTATTTTTTGCCCCGCTTGGCCAGGCAGATCCTGGAATCTTTGATTCCCAAAGAAGATCCCATAGCCATGAAAGCCAGATCCTCACTGACAACAGCTGCTGACTTACAGGATCTGTCCACTTCTTCTCTGGTCCTCCCCACTTAAGGAGAAAACCATCCGGGCCACATATGCTCAGCCACAACCTGTGAAACCATCTGGAAACACCTGATACGCTCCAGGTTTCCTTGACTGGATCACTAGTGCCCACTTGGAAGTGGACAATTGCCCAATGGCGGGACAGGCCAAAGCAGCCAGGCTACAACACCCCAAACTGAGCCACTGGTCAGCAGAAAACACCCCAAGACTGGTCAGGCTGAGAGGCAGTCACCCGCTGCTATCAGCCACCCTTCTCAAGCTCAGCTGCCTCAGATGCTGAGCTGGACAGAGCTCCCAGCCCCTCCTCCACAGCCAGAAGCTGCTCTGGAGCTGCAGATTTGCAGGTGGAGCAGGACCCTTCCTCCAGGGGCCAGAAGTCACAAGTTTCTGCATTTGCCATCACAGACATCTTCATTTCCCAATCTGATTAGCAAAGACTCCCAGCACATCCTTCAGAACAGCTGGGAGTTCCAGCTTTTTGTATCTTCAGGGTCTTGGAGAAGAACCAGTCACTCTCTCTCTGGAGCACTTCTGCACCAGCTGCTGCCTCTGGGAGCTGTGCTTTAAGGCCAGCAGCTATACACGCTTCTCCACAGCATCTGCTGGAAGGGTGCCTGATTTTCCCCAACCAGGAGTCAGCTGGAAGAAACGCAACTCAAAGCACAGTCTGATCAGGAACGGCTGGAAGAAGCTGTCAGAGCCTGCTGGAAGAGAGGCCTCCTGTAGCTATCCTTTCCCAATCCTGAAAATCCCAACCCGGCACCCTGAAAATCCTTGAAGAGTTCCCAGGAGTCCTCTGACAGCCCTAGATGTTCCCAGGAGACCTCAAAGGAAGGCACAGGAACTGCTCATCTGTTGGCTGCCTCGTCTAGCTGCACTCACCCCCTGAATTTACTGCTGAAATCATCCCTTTTTATGCAGAAACAGAGGGAAGAGTACAACTTTACAGATAAACAATACAAAAGCCATCAAGTGGAACTTTCTTAGCTTGCAGTGGAATAGGGTTGTTAAATCCTATCCCATCGCTGGCCCAAACAGTGCAAATTGACATTTAATCAGAAATGCTGCAAATTTCTACACTGCTTTGACATTATCCATTTTTCTCAGTGCCTTTATTTTCCTGTGTAACCAACAGCTGTTACAAATCTCTGTGTAAAAAATAAAATGGAAGTACTTTAATGATTTCTTAAAAGTGATGGTGGAAACAGCAAAACAATTAAGTTTGCAATGTTGCAATTATTTAAAACCCATCTACTGAAACTCAAACTTGCAAATATTAAGGGGCCACTATGGTAGATCAATGAGGCATTACATAAACTCTACAAATGAGGTGCGGATTTCAAACTGCTCTAGAGAGAACAGCATCTGAACTTCCTGTGGAATAGACAATGTTGGCAGACAGATGAGTAACTTCTGTTCTGTAATGCTCACATCACTTGTCCAGAAGGAAAACATTTGTAGTTGTCCTTGTAGCAGTGGTTGTTACTCTTCTAGGACTAGGAAAAAGTAGAGATCAATGCATTGCAGTGCTGTATTTATGCATTTTTCAGTAAGTGAAGAAATATCTTATTCTCATCCCTGAGTATAAAAGGAAAAGTAATTCCAAGGGTACTGGTTACCTACAACTTCTTTTTCTTGTGGTTGATTGACTCAGTATCAGCTTCTTTGTGAAGCGGAGGCCAAGGGGGACTATAATCTCAGCCTCCCACTATTCCAAGGGGAGTTGTAAAGATAATAGAGACAAGTGGTTCTCAATCATGGACAAAAGACCAAAATTTAGAGATTCAGATTGGGTATCAGGAAATGATTCTTCACTTGCAGAATAGTGAAGTCATCCAGGGGACAAATCTCTGCTCCCTGGTCAAATTTCCAGCCTTAGAGGTATTTGAAACTCACTCCAGGCAAAGCTGACCCGATACACTTTGGCGCTTTGAGCAGGAGGCAGGACTGGAGATTTCCAGCAGTCCCTCCCAAGGGACATTTTTACCTTCTGTGATATGGGCTTGTGGTGCCTGCAAAGGTTTTTCACCAAACTGCTACCTGCTCATTACTGCCTTTCCCTCGTTGCCACAAGTCTGTCTCCTCTCATCCAGATTTCACAAATTTGCAGGAATTTCATTGTCACTGAGCTCTCTATCTCTTCATAAAATTGCATTTAAGAATGACGAACAAATTAAAAAGACATTTGGGGAGATTGAAGGAGAAAAGAAAGCAAGAAATGCAAATACCCTTTCTCTGGTTTTCCAGACAGGAATGATCACACACTTAGTTTTTGTTTTGCTCCCACAAAATGGTTCCACAGGCCAGTGCCTGTGGTAATTCCTGTCCTTTTCAGTATGTCCTGAACTCAGAGTTGTGAAGGCACAAAACCACCATTCATCTTCCCAACACATGCACAAGTCCACTTCTGCACATTCCTTCTTCTGAGACCTACAGTGCCAACTCTGCCAGGCAAGATCCCAGACAAGCCAGACAACTTCTCTGACCTGCTATTGTAATTCCTGCGTTCTGGCTCCCATGTAACATTTATGTCCATGACCTGATTTGCAAATCCAGATGAGGATACAGGGCAGGACAGAGCAGATGGAAGAGCACGTTATGACCTCCTGGTGGTATTTCTCCTCATATAATGACTGAGCCGTGAAAAGGAGTTACAGTGCCAGGCTCTCCAAGATGCTAAAGCTGAGATCAAAATTAGCAAATAAAAATGTCAAGTGGAAGATGTTCCTGTGCATCACAAATAGCAGCACTCTCAGGCAGTGAGTCCAATGGGAAACATCTAGCTGCCCATGTTGGGAAGCTGTTGAGGAGAGAAGCTGGAACACTTAATGCTTCATGTATTTAACAGGTCATTTCCACACCTAATGATTAACACAGTGTGCACCCACACAGAGCACGAATGATGTCTGAAATACCAGCCATTACCTCAACTGGGTTGAGAAAAGATGATTTTGGCTTGCTTGGAGAAGATTAGCTGTCCATCATACACTCCCAGGCAGAGCTGCTGGCCCAATTGCTATGGGAAAACAGATACACCGGACCCCAGCAAGTCTTTTGAGCTCTGACTCCATCATAAAATGTCTTTTATTTACCACCACCCTTCAGCAAAACCTCCGCAAACCTTCCATGTAAAATAAATACCAAAAGTCCTTTGGGTTTCTTGACAGCAACCTCTGTATTGATAACAACCCTAAATGAGAGAACTGTTTGCTCTTTCTTTTGTTTCACTATTTGACAAGGTTGGCATCTGCCTGGCAAGTGAAAGCAGCAGCACTGTGAGTGCCATTCATTAATTTCCTCTTTTGAAAGAAGTTCAGTCCTATTTCATAGTGATGGTCAAGGCTTGTGTAGACACAGGCACATTCCAGAGGCAGATCTCTATTGTCCCAAATTCCTACCTACAGCTGAACGTGTCCAGAGCTTTCTGACCCACCTTGCTCCTTCCATTCATGGTGGGGAAAATCAGAAGTCTCGTTATATTGAACCATTAAAAACCAGGCAGATCTTTTTGTGCTTCTCTGAGCCACTGTGGGATCCAGAGACTGACAGCATTCATCTGCTTGACCTCAGGGATCCCACTACAGGAAAAAAATATCTGATGAGGTTTCCCCCTGGCTTTAGGACTCTGTATTGTGTATCACTTGTCTTCTCTGGGTTTTATTCCTCTCCCTGCTTTTCACTGTTTTTATTATTACTGGTTTTGTTGGTGGTATTGCTATTGTTGTTATTATATTTTGCTTTATTTCAATTACTAAACCATTTTTATCTCAAGCCATGGATCTCACCTTTTCCTACTCTCCTCCCCATCCCCCCGGGGAGTGGGGAGTGAGCGAGTGCTACACAGTTAAACTGCAACACAGATAACAACAGTACTTTGCTCATATTTTTTAAGACTCAGAGTATTAGTCAGCTAAAACCCACTGAGCCATTAGAAAAGCCACCCACGAACTTCCAATTTTTTTTTTTTTTAAATCGAGAGGCTAAAATCATCTTTGTCAGAGATATGCAAGAGAATTGTGTAATGCATGTTTTATTCTAGTTTGCTTAGCTTTTCCTACGCTTCTGAGCTCAAGCAACCCCATTTTCTCTATTCTTTGTCTCCTATTTGCACAGATTTTTTATTCACCCATGAAATCCATTAGACATTATTGTACACAACTCTAAGCACAACATACCAACTAAAGAAGGGGAGAAAAACCCCAAACAAGGTTGAATGAGCATAATGGACCCACATGGGACAATTAAAACATGTCTGTAATTACTATTAGTGCTAAAATTTTATAGCATGACAATGAGTTAAAACCAACATACAACTAAAAAAGCAAAACAATGCAAAACCACCTTGACAACAAGCAACCAAATTGAAAAGATAAAGAGCAGCAGTGAATAAATGAGTTCTGCTAATTATGTTCATTGGGATCACCATTATCAGCTAAACACAATCCTAGTTGCAACTCCAAGGCCTTTTTTTCTGCAGTTCATTTCACTTCTGTTTCAAGGTTCCTGACAACACCTAGGATTTTCCCACTGTGCATGAGTCAATCCTTGCCCAATACATGCATGGGCACTGGAGAAAGCACCATTACTTCCTATTTTCTCCTTGCTTTTTTCCCCCTAAATTTTACCTTAAAGTTAACCAGATTTTCATGTCCCTCCATAACTATTAAATTAGGAAATCAGAGCCAAGAAATCTGCACACTTCCCGTCCTTTTGGGTCTCCAGCTGTTTCAACAACCTTTTTTAGTTAAACCATACAAGAACTTCCTTCCATTCCTAAATTCAGGGCTCTATTCAGAATAATCTGCTCCCAGTAACTAATTTAGGTATCATGACTGCTCTTCTGCACTGACAGCACAGCCAGCCTGGTCTGGCAGCGCAGGATTGTAGGTGGCCTGAATCACTGATCACTTTCCCAAATTCAGATGCTAAAGATAGGCTCCTGTAGAAAAACAGTCTGAATATGGCCCCATATCTCTGCCAGGTTTTCTCCCATGATTTGTGTTTGCCCAGCTCTGAACCTCTCAACATCTCCTCAAAGATGCTGCAAGAAACACTCGTCACTTCAGTGTCTCTTTCCTGGAACTTGTACTATAACCATGTCTCTGCTTCTCGGTGGCTATCCCTCCTTCTTAATGCTTCCCTTAATTTGAATTATCCAAAGCCTATTTGGAAATAGTTTGTAGATCCTGTTTATATTCTATTTAATGCAGTTTATAGCCTATTGCTTAGAATGGGGCTGGTGCTGCACAAAGCATTACTGACGATGTCATCCCAGTGCCCTCCAACAGGAAAGAAATGCTCTCTCATTCAAGCCATCATCTCTACTTGCCTAAGACCTTTTTTTCCTTTAGCATCTCTTCAAACTTCCCCGATTTAGTTGAGTTCACTACTAATTCATCTACTTTCTATTTACCAGACTTTGTTGCAGTCAAAGCAAACACAGTCAGGTGACTGACGTGAAATTTGGTCTGAAATACAAATGGCTGTGAGAATTTTAGTGCTTGATTCTGCCAGCCTTCATTCTAAGAAGAAATCCTGATTTATAGAAAAGGTCACCTTTGAATGAGCAGCAGCAGTGCTGATAAAAATCTGCAGGACTGAACCTTATAAATGCAATTTTTTGCAGGTTATTTAGAGAGAACAAAACAAGCAGACGATCAGATTTAGACATCTGTTTTAAAGACAACTCTGCAAATTGTCTGGAGACCAAAATAGATTATTAGCAGGAAATGGAGTTTTCTTAATATTGAATTTGATCCTGCCCTACTGAAAATCAATGGAATTTTGTCCCAGACTTTTATGTGAAAGGGACTTAACAAGCAACATATACAAAAGCAGAGTTACAGCAACTGTCAAGGAGAAAGCTCAGTTAGGATAAACCTTAAATTTCAATATAAAAACATTTCTGCTGGAGAATGAAAGAGAAACATGAGACGAGATAAACGTCTGATTCGAGTGAAATTGCTGAATGCAGTAGTGCAACCATTCAGCTTTCTGCAGAATCCATGAAGTATAAAAACCAAGGGAAAGCAAAGAAAATCCAAAAGACTTAGGTCCACAAGAATGTGGCTCCACGCAGAAATGTTCACATGTAGAGCACTGGTGCTTCCCTTACTGATGCTATTTTCATTTTGGTATCTTCAAACAAAAAAATCAGAATATTTTACCCATGTCAATTAAGACTCAGAATTCTTCTGGGACACACATCCTTATTACACCCATTTTTGCAGACTACAATGACATAGAGTTTGACTCATTAAAGGCCAGAAAATGAGTCAGCAAAGAAAAAGAACCCCAAAGCCCCAGTCATCCATTGTCTGTGATAACCACTAAATAACCTCTCCCTTCGTCATTAGTCAGCCTTGGGAATAAAGTCACTTATCTGAGAAATAAAACTATTCCTTACTTGATGTTTGCCTTTTTTTGGTATGTTTGTTTTCCACTGTGATTGCCTCCCAACATTTCCCAGCCTTGCACACAGACTGATGCACTTAATTTTGATAGACACAAAATCCCTCTTAAATCTGCTGCAGTGTTTATACTGGGATGCATAAAAATGACTTTGTGAAACAGAGTCTCGGAATAGAAAACAAGATTAAAAATATTTTGCACATGAAGACTTCTCTAGGCAATGAGAGAAAGAGCAGAATATTACAAACTTTATTCTCTTTCTCCAGATGGCCTAAAGGGGCCCCTACAGCAGAACTATTATCTTTAATCTTATTTTCTCTTTTCAGCATGTATTTTATTTTCTTCTCTCTGCTAACAATACCCTGGCCTCTTAATAGCTCCTGAGTTCACCTCCTAAAAAGATATTCTAGGATAAGCCTTGTCAGTATTAGATTTGCAAAGGTTTAGAAACAGCTTGGGCTCTCTCTGTGCTAACAAACACTTAGTGATAAATGCCTTCTCAAAGAGTGTATTGCAGAAGTGATTTGGTCAGTGTATGAGCCAGTTTGCTTTACAAGCATGAACCTCCCTGGCCTGCCAGTGTTACTGCAAAATAGAATCATTTTCCTAAATGGTTTCATTAAAGGGACATTGTGAGGCTGAATAGGAGCTATTGAATGAAAATGGACAGAGCGGATTTTCAGTCATGCCAAACCAGTCTGTGGCATCAGTCACAGAGGTTTCACTGAAAAAAAAAAAAAAAAGTCTCCAACGCTTTATTTGGAGTTGAACACATTTGCAATGATTCTGAGAGATTCACTGCCACTGTGGCTACAGAGCCCTCATCAGCCATCAGCAAGCCAATCTGTCAGAAGGACCCAGGATGAGTTATTGTCTGACAACGCCAAGACTTTCATTTGCTGTGGAAAATCATCATCTTCCCTTTGCTTCCAACAATTCCCGTTGAATTGCCCCCCCAACTTATTCATCCCATAGAAAGCCATGATGGGAATATCAAGAAGGAAGAGCAAGCCACACAGAGCAAGCCCAGCCTCTCCTCGAAGGGGTGTCACACCAAGCAGCTTGGAAGGCAGCAACAAATTCTGCAATTTAATGAGAACCAGGAAGATGAGGTCCAGGAGACCATCATGTGAGACAGCTGTTGCTATTTTTAATGTACAGCGATGCTGGAGCACAGACTGTGCCTCCCATCCTTTGGGATTTTTCAGCTTTCTCTGGAATACAGGAGGAGAGGATACCCTGAAGGAACTCCACCTACACAGTAATTTAAGTTGGCCTATGGGCATGGGCATCAGGATTTTTCTTGCTTCTTTTTCTGCCTGGAGCCCACATTTGAATTTTTGGAAGACTGAAACATATATCCCTAATGTCTTCAGGCTGGTAATGTTGTAGTTGAGTGACAGTGGGCTGTGACAATGAGAGCTGATGATCTGTCCTTCATTTCTGCTGAATCTCTGTGTGCACTTCCACACAGGAGGGTTCTTTAGTCTGGTACAATACAATTCTGCCTCAGACCTGCCCCATAAAATAAGGGCTATTGCAATGTCTTCCACAAAAAAAGGCCGATATACGAATATAATCATTCCCGTCAATAGGATTCATCTCCTCAAACTGCAGCCACGCAAAAGCGAGATCCTCCCTCTAAGTTCATGGAGATAAACACACTCCCAAAGGTATTTCCACTCCACCTATCCTGGGCAGCTCTTGTAGGATGGGAAGATCTGCCCTGGGACTACACATCTCACAGAGCCTGGCCTTCCAGGCATTTCATATTAAAGGAGATTAATATCTCTATCTACACCAGTGAGCTAATTACACACAAACTCCTACAGTCACAACCTTTACAGTAATTCAATAGGCTGCCTTTTTATTGTTATCAATATTTTGAAGGCACATTTCTAATGCCAAATCCATTTTCAGATAGGATGGGCACAAAAGCGGTTGAGAAATATGTAGGTGTCACAAGTGTAGGTGGAGTTTCTGTAATTCATCTTGTTTCACATCCACTGTAAAGATAAATATCAATGCATGGCAATTCAAATACTCCTGGAACTTGTTTATCTTGCTGCTGATTCATGGCTTATTGGTCATTAAAGTGAAATCAGTGGCATGCAGTTATATTTCTGTGTGAGTAGTAAGCAATGACAAAATATAACGAGGACAAGCAGATACAAACTTTCAACGGCCCAGGGAAAACACAAAGTTTAGCAAATGAGTGATGTTATGCACAAACTCCTATAAAAGTAAAAGGAAGAAGAGAAAGAAACAAAGAAAGAGAAAGAAAGGAGGCTGTCTTATTTCCCTGAACTCTCAGCCACTTTTCCTTGCAGCTTGCTCCACATTACAGACCCCACATGCATCTCTGTCAAGCTAGCCTATGTGGGCTCACTGTAAGCTACTGTCATCCAAGCTGGGGCCCGAAACAAAACTGAGAGACCAATAAATCATGCTACAAAAGAGAACTTCAAACACCACATATTGGGCTCTTTTTTCTTTCCTCTTTTGATTTCCTAATGCCTTTCCTTTTTTTTTTTTTTTTTGTCTTATGTGATGCATCTTGCAAAGGCATTTGGCAGATCAACAAAGCTCATACACAAAGACAATTAATCCTCATCATCCTTAGTGTGACTTGTGCTAGCCAACTAAAACTAAGATAATTTTCTTTGGGAGATGGGATTGGATCAAGCCCTGATATCAGAAAGTGACTGAACTTTCCAGAAGTTCACGAGAGTGAATTTTCTTGATATTAAGAGTTCCAGGACATGACCTCAAATATCTGTTGATGGAACTTACTCATTTATGTTGATCGAATCTTCCAAGTACTCTGGGATGGCTTTTTTTTAGACTTAATTCTGGTGTTACCTGCAATAATAATATATTTGTGCAACTGCTGTACATCTGTGTAGTTAATGAATTAACAGAGCTGAATCAGGCCAGTCATTCACTGTGTCTTCTTGACTAGAGACTGAATTTGATAATAGACTGTGCTCTTAGCAACAGGATGAGTATTTCAGGATGGATATATTATGGGGGAAAAAAACCTAAATGAGATGACTACTGACTACAGCACAGTCAGGGATGGAAGAAGGACTGATCCTTGGAGAGGGCTTTAACCGAGCTAAGCAGGAAGCTTTAGCTACACACAGAGCATATCCAAAAGGTATAAAATAAAAACAAATTGGCATATCCTATCCAATGTTTCACTCCTGTTTTTAACAGATAATGATCAATGCTAAAAATACACCAGAAAAAAGCCAGTCGTGGTACCCAAAGGTTTCTCGCTTCCATAGAAAACCTTTCAGTGGAGCCTCTTTGCTGAGATGACAATCATCTCTACAGAGGATTCAAATCTCCAGCATTTTCAAGAGAACAATCTTAACTAAAACTAAATTTTCTCCTCCCACACAAATCATTGCTACCATGGCAAAACCCAGATTCATCTCTGGGCAAATATTCAAACTATTTTGCTGTGCTGTTTTTTTGGGGGATTGTTCATGGGGTTTGGTTTGGTCCTGTTTTTTGTTTTTTTGGTTTGGTTTTTTTTTTTTTTTTTTTTTTTTGTGGGGGGGGGGGTTTTTTTTTTTTTTTTTTTTTTTTTNGTGGTTTGTTTGGTTTGTTTTTTCCTTTTCCTCTGTACCTCAAATGAGTTGCCCAAGAAGCTATTCAGAGTAGAGTACCACACTCCTTACTCCAAGTCCTGTGCTCTCAAATTTTAGACGCAATTCTCCACTCTGACCCCTGGAAGCGAGAGGAGCTGGACAGAAAAATCTCAATAAAAACCAACTCAAAAGTGGGTGATATTTACAGACAAACAGTAATTTGCCAAACCTGTGGTTGTGAGGCAATTTCACTCACTGCTTTCCAGGATCCAGGGCCCTCTGTACCATGTTTTATGCAACTGCAGCTGAAAGCCTTTTGTGCAGTGTGAACTGCCCAATTTAGTTCAAATAAGTTAGTTTGCCTCCTCTATCAATACCTGCCAATGTTTTAGCATAAAAAGAAATGAGGATATTAAGGCTATTTCTTTTTCAAACAGCATCTGGTTGGCTACTGTGAAAGTGTTAGGGCAGTTGCTCACACCCATTTTGAATTTAGCCTGAATTAGCCTTTTAAATTTAAAAATACCCTATATTTCCCCAGTTTATCATTTACTCCTTTGATACTATTTCTGAACTCTTGGAAACTTCAATCAGAATGCTCTTAACCTCCAACAAATTGAAAATTGGGAGAGTATATTAAGCAGAACACAAAAACTAAATAGGTTTTTGGAAGGGTTGTAAAAGGCAAGAAACAAACTAGAATAAAAGATAGTTGGAATTAAAAATAAGATTGATTTGTAAGACTGAAATCTGATTTAGGGACACACTCATTGAGAAAGACTATCTTGCGTTATACCAAAAAAGAGGCAATGCTTAATGTTAAAATAATAGTTTCCATTTCAATTTGTGTGGGCACAAGTAAGTTTTGAAAATGTTATGCCTTCACAGTGGTAAATTATTGCATTTTGCCCACACACATCTTTAAAAAAAAAAAAAAAGATGAAGTGATATAAAACAAAATTTCGCTTTTTCAGTGCCGAGTCACTGAGCCAGGTGCAAAGTTTTAAGGCTCAGGATTCTCAGCCTTGTGTTCAGACCCCAGAATTAAATGACATCATCTTTTCTTTCATTTTCTTAAACCCAAGTTCAAAAATACCTACTACCTCAGGGTGCCTGTTTCATGTAGTCACAGATATTTTTATACGTTGCCTGCTTTTAAATCTTCACTCTGAACTCAAAATGCTGGCTGAGGCAGGGATACAAGATCGAGCTGACCCAGACAATAATTATTGAAAATCAGAGAGTTTCCTGCTTCAAATAGGATGGAAGAACAACAGTGACAGCCTTTGCCACGGCACTTCACTGTCTGTCTTTCCATTCGTGATCTGAATCTGAGTGTAATGCATGTGATTTTAAGACAATGGAAAATCTGGCTTCAGAGAGAGATCACTGAAAATGTGGTATGTATTTTTCCAAAAATATTTCAAAGAGATGAAGCCCAGGAGGGCGAGCCCTGAGATCTAGCCAATATTTCCATTGAGAATTTAAGTTCAAGGAGGAGGGGGAAAAAAATCTGAAAAATAGAGGAAAACTAATTCAACTTAGAAGGTGCTACTGATGATTTGGAGCAGACAAAATAAAATTCAATAGGATTTTGATAACAGCCCAAAAATCAGTAAAATGCAATTCACTGAAGATGAGGACAAAACTCTAATATACAAATCTTCAGCGAGAGAATGCAAATGTAAATATCTAGCAGCTAAAAAAAGAAACCTACCCAAAAACCTGGCTTGGGCACCAGCAGCTGTGGTCCAGATTGGGTAATCAGGCACAAGTGGCTTGTAAAGCAAAATACCACCAGGTCCCTCTGGGCTGTGCTGGTGTTCAAGAGAGTCTGAGAGGGCATCACTCCATCCCAAGCAGCTCTGCTGGAGTTTCAGCACCAACACAGCTTTGGGGTTGGCCCACACTGTGAGACTCAGCAGAGGTCAGCAGGAGAAGTGGTCAGAAAGATGGTAACAGGAAAGGTGAGAGGCTTTCACTTCACCAAGAGGAAGTGTGTTTAGTAATGCTACAGAACAGGGAAAAGCTGTGAGCGGGAAGCCAGCTCCTACCAGAAAGGCTTTTAAACAGGATGGGAATGGAGACCTCAACAGGGCTCAAATGTCCAACGAGAATCTGGTGTTTATTGCGTCTTGAAAGTCTGTTTCAGGTAAGATTGAATTTAAATCTCAGTTCCCAGAGAGATATAAATTCCCGCTTCTCATATAAATTTTTAATGCACTTCCATTATTAAAGCAAATTTTATTCCAAGGAGCTTTGCCTCTGAAATTAATCAAAAGATTTTTGTTGCACTCCAGATGAAGCAAACGCAGAATTCCAGAAGCCTAACACAGAAACCAGACTTCTAAAAATAGACCGTGTGGAGCCTGATTTGCTGCAAGTCGAGGGAGTAGGTCACACATCACATCTCTCCAGGCTGATCAGCGCCGGTCAGGTATTGCTTGAAAGGCAGCCCAAGATGGAAAGCAAACAGATTGATTCAGCACAGAGCTCAGAAACACACGCTGCTATGAAATGAGAGCTGAAACTCCACGGAACACACCAATTTCTCTACACATTTGAAAACAGAGTGCAAGGTGGAGATTTTTTTTCCCTGCCTGTTTATCATTCTGCATCCAAATGCTGAAAATAAAGCTTGTTGGTTATGAATAGGTGGAAGTTATATCTCCATCCAGAACAAAAATATACCCTAAAACATCTCTCCTTGTTCTTCCCAGTTTGGGCCAATTAATTCCTGTCAATAGCAGAGGTGTTCTGTATGACCAAGAACAACAGGAGCTCCAGCTGGGAACACTAAACTTGACGGCCCATGCTCAAGGTCTACCCTCTGGGCTAAGGCAAAGCTCAGCAGAAGACCATGGAAGAGGTTTTCTGCTTCTGCACCCAGTGCCAAGGCAGAGGTGTTCAGCACAGCAGCACCCAGACACAAGCCAAGGAAGGGATGAAGATCTAAAGGAGTCAACAGCGAGGCACCAAAGTGTTTGCAGATACAGAGCAGCCGTTTGCCTGTCCCTCCCAACTGTTTGTGGGGTTACACAGAGCCATGCTCACATTCAAGAATTTCATGCTATGGATTTTGTTGAAAACAGGCTTAAAAATGCCGTCCCATTCCTCTTTCACAATGCCTTTTTTTGGTATGTGACAAATAGTGCAGAAATACCTAACTAGAGAGCAAGATACCTTTAGTGAGAAAATCTCTCTACTTGAGAAAAGGAATTTGGTCCAAAAATCAATTTTTTCATTAATTATTTGTATCAACAGAAATGCTGACACATCAAACAATTTACTTGGCTTCTTATATATTACCCTTAGGTGACAGCCTTTTGCTCAGCGCCCAGAAAAATACTTCAAAGACTTCAAGGCTGCTGCTTTTGGGGACCTCTCCCCAAGACTGCAGAGATGAAGCAGTTCCAGGCACCTGGCATTAACCACTGAGCTTCACTCGCGGCTTTTGCATCCTTTTCTTTCAACCACACACTCAAAAAGGGCAGAGTCATCTTCTAACCCACTGCTTCAGAAACGGAGAGGGGGAAAAAAATAACATTCACGACCTTCACTTGAAGGTTTGTTCCACAACATTTCTTTGGTGAGACCAAGAGTAAATGGGAGAGTGAAAACCTCCACGGATGCTACTTTCATCTTACACCAGGAACCCACAACACTCTCTGTCTGACTCCATTTTGGCTAGACAGGACTGGCTTTCCTCAATGTAGGAGACAGTAGAGGAGTTAGGTCACGTGCCTGGTTCCATTCCAGCTTCAATCCAAAGTTGCTCTTGACACAAAACCAGAGAAAACTTGGCAGCATCATCTCTCAACCTTGGGTTGAGTCCCGAGCAAAATTCCAAATGAAACACAAGGTCCCAGATCTGCATGGAGCAAACCAAAGAAAATGCTGGCACTGATGCCGGCAAGACAAGCAGCCAAGTTTTGCTGATATCCACATGATGCCTCTCTTTCAGCTGCCCACAAAGAACTAATATTGCTTTGTGTGGGCTATTTGCCCTGTAAATTGGGATCTAAAGCCAATGAGAGGGATGTCACGGGAAGGAAAACTGGTGTCAATCCTTGTGGCAGGGTCATGATCTCCTGGGCCACCACACACAGGAGAGGTCGGAGCCAACCACACTGGGCAGTGTTGAAAATCCCAATGAGAACCAAAAGAAAAATGTCAAGAATGACTAAATGGTTGATCACCATACAGGAAAAGGGTTGATCATAAAGAACAAAGCTGCATTTTAGCTCACGAGGATAGATGGATCACTATTCACATTGTCCCTGCGTATGACATAGGACTGGGGGCTGATCTTCCCTGAACATTTCCGGCATGATTAGGCCAAAGTCACCTAAATTGGGACATCTTTGCTCACATCAAGTAGGGTATTTATGCAGGGGTAGAAACAATGCTCAGAATGAGTAAAGATGTCAAATTGTCCCTCAGTGCTTTCCATGATTCAGTCCTGGCTGCTCCCTGAGATACACGGCGGAACTGGTAACCCCCCAAAGTAAAAACAGCCTAAGTGCCATGAAATCATAGCACAGATTGCAGTGCACAGATGCTAAATACGCCTATGACCAGCTTCTTCCTCCAATACACTCACTTTTCCATTAGTCTGAACTAAATGGTGCCCACAGAATGGAGTCAGACCTTGGCGGACAAGTGCTCGGGAGGACGATGTTCTCAGTGCACTGGATTACAGATTGGGAGGAAATTTTTCATTCCCTGGAAGTGGGCAGAGAATCAATAGCTCATTTTTCATGTTATGGTTATTATGCCCAGCGCTTCATGGGCATTGTGTTATATACAGCCTCTATAGCAACGGCTCAGATTCCTCACTCCTCTTTGCTCTGTCAGTGGCAATAATTGCAAAAAATCCCCAGGGCTCAGGAGTGTTTAGCTCCAACTGGGAAATACAGTAGTGGACCCACTAAAAGTAAAATAATAAAGAGAGGCCAGGAAAATATGAAAACAACTGCAGCATGACACCTTTCCAGTTCCATTAGAGTGATTACCCCAGTGGCAACTCAGCTCCTCAAAAAAAGCATGTGGTAAATGGTTGGGGTTTTATTAAAAGTGCCTTTCAACATTCCACAAGAATTGCTCCTGAGCACTGTAGCAACACCACAACACTGTACACTCTGCTTGTAAACATCCCCTGTGCTCCTTGAGCAGGAGGGCTGGGAAGCTGATGATAACTTGGAGAATGACTCTTCTCTCCCAGGCTCACCTTCAGACCAGGGCAGGGCAGTGTCATCTCTGTATTCAAATTTTATCAACCTGTGAGTGCAAAATCCCATGACTATGGAGCTGGGAGCTGAGGGGACAGAACAAATACTGTCTGGTGAAAAACACCAAGTAATGAGTCCCCTAGGCCACAGTATAGATCTGAACTTTTGTTGTGGTTTTTTTTTTTTTTTTTTTTTTTTGTTTTATTAACACGGCGTCCGTCNGGCTTGCAAAGAGCCAGGCTCTGAGAACTGACAGCTAAGACAAACATTAAGACAGCAACAGCAGACAAAGGCAGGCTAATATATCCCTGCCATGGGCTTGCCTTTCAGGTAAGTGAAGCAGGGCATTGAGTGTAAATGGCTCTTTGGTGGCAAAGACTTCCAAGCCGGTTTAAGACTCCTAGAATTGTTTGGGTTGGAAAGGATCATTAAAGGTCATCCAGTCCAACCCCCCTGCCATGATCAGGGACATCTTCTACTTGATCAGGTTGCTCAGAGTCCCATCCAACCTGATCTTGAACGTTTCCAGGCATGGGGCATCCACTACCTCTCTGGGCAACCTGTGAAAATTTCCAAAAGCTTATGCCAAGGGCTGATTCTCAAGTGCCCAACCATGGGCTGGACCTGAAGCTCCCCTTGCACTCTGCAGGATTGATACTGCAACAATGCATCATCAGTAGGTAAAACCACCCTATCTCACATCCCCTAGTGTGAGTGAACAACCAATGCTTGGTGAGTTCTGTTTCACAATGATAGGAAGAGCCAAGATGGAAGGATCGAAAAGCGACGTCACTATGAACACTTGGCTGCCACAAGCCACTCATGCTCGGGGGAACTTTTTTGACACCTCCTGCTTAAAACACCAAAATCCAGAAGAATCGTGAGGCCCCACTTTCATGGCCTGTATTTGTACTGAAAATGGACATCGAGTGAGCTTCCGCCCTTCTGCTCCGTGGGAGGTTTCTGTCCCCGCTGAGCTCCCTCAGGACACTCACGTCAGGCTGTGACAGCTCTACCACCCCAGTCACAGCCCCTGCTCTGCTCCTGCAGCAGGTCCCTCCTGGCACAGGCCAGGCTCTTGGTGCCAGGAAGGAGCAAGAGGCAGCCGGTTCTGTCATTTTACTGGGGAAGTGAAAAAACAATCAGAATGAAGAAGGTGTTGAAGAAAGACCCCCTCCCGGCTTTCTCCGTGTTCCACTGACTGCCAGCTTCTGCTCAGGGCTGCTTTTCATTCAGTGTAGACTTGGGGATATATGGAGGAGAATCCTTTTTTAAGAGCTGCCCTGCAGAGACAATGACAGGATACACCGCCACTGTACACCCCTTTACCTTCCATTCCTAACCTCTATAAAAGTTCCTTTGACAGCTTGTGTAGCAAATAGAAGTCATTTGCTACGCCTTGAATCACAACTATAAAATTCCAAAATTTCTTATCTCTGCAAAACATACATATTCATATATATATTCTCATATATATCCTTAAGTGTAAAGAAAACAAGAATATTTTATTTTCACCCACATATACACTAGGAAGGTTGAAGCTAGACCTAACAAACCTTTGCAGAATAAATGCCTGGTTGTGTTTACAGGAATGTAGAAAACATTTTTATCAAATCCCTTATAGACAAGAAAAAAAAAACACTGATGACTGAACTGCAGAAAAAGAATGAGAAAGCTGGTTAGATTCTCATTTTCTTCTGACTACGCAAGCAAAAGATCTATCAATAAAACTAAAAGATAAAAATTGATAGGATTGAAGCGGCACACACAGACTCTAATTCAATTAACCTGCAGAAATCCCTGCCAAGAGTTTCAAACCAGGGCTGATTTTCATGTCTATTAATATAGTTTTCACCATATCCCTCGCTAGATTTGAAATGTCAGAATAGTTTATAGCACCAGAGAGCAAACTGATGGTTGTCTCTGATTGAAAACCTGCAACAATGTTCTACCACAGTTTACAGTATTGACAATTGTTGATACATGTTTTTCTTCTGCTACAATTATTTAGCTTTTGCCATTGCCGCAGCAATATCAATTTGGTCCTGAAAAGATGTTCTGGTATTTGGTTTATGCAGTGTCTTTAAAAGGCTGTGCATATAAATGAAGGGCATTTGATGAAAGTTTTGCAGGCTCAGGAGTGGCCAGTTTTGCCATCAGCCTGGGCTGAAATGGTAACACACCTGCTCTACCCAGGTTGTGTTGGGCACTGTATTTCCAGGCAATGAAAGGGGCTGGAATGCCACATTTCATTAATTCACTTCATTCAGCAACTGCTTTAAAAGGATTTAGCATGAGAAGCAGAGCACAAAGCTATCACCAGAACACTGCACGAGTGAATAGAAATTGAAGAAAAATGAGTTCCTTGTGAAATATTGCAATCACTTCTTTAAGTAATAAAGAGGTGGTTTGTTAAATAATAGACTAGAACAAGTCCAATAAAATAAAAACTGTCAAAGTACCCTTTTCAAAGTTGCTACATAATCTTCCAATTTTGCTTTCATTAGTAAACAGTGACAGATGATCAGATTCTACCGTCATCTTGTCTGGACAATATCTTAGCAGCATTTGAATACACTACAAAATGAAAGAATACCAGAAGAAGAAAATTTAATATAATTACCACTTTCTGAAAATAGCTTGTGCATAACATTCACTTAATATAGCTCAAATAAATAAAGAAATCAAGGATGGAGAAACTGTTTCCTATTTAAGACCAGATAAAAACAGCTTGTCCAAACCATCTCTTTGGCACCTACTTCCCTTCCCTGTGTGTTGGACCAAAGGAGCAAAAATAATTGTGCCAAAAGTAGCATCACATAAAGCTCCTGACCAGGAGCCTCAGCCTCAATCAGCCCAAGGATGCTCTGGCTTCACTGACTGCAGACCTTGAGACAGATGAATCCTCTCCCACAAACATTTTTTCCTTCACAGAAAGAGAATGAAAGGAGAGAAAGTGAGAAATTTGCAGTAAATTGTTTCCCATTGCAGCAGAAGCTCTGCCCTTGTACAGTGCCCTCCCATGTGCAGACAGAGAATATGTTTTCCTTCAAGCAGGAAGATAAAAAATGTCCCATTTATCTCAAAAGCTCATGATCACTGTCCCATGTCCTGTCCCTGGCCCCCAACCAGTCTCTTGTGACCCCATCAAGGGTACAAGAAACCATCTCTGTCCCATTGAGATCTTTACCTGTGCCAACTTGTAGAACATAATTACTTTTTGAGATTTCTGTCTTGTTTCAAACACTGTTGAAATCAATCACTAACTTGAAAAATTACTGGGGATGGGCATACAGACATCATTGCAGATACTAATTTCCTTAGGAAATAAAGTCAAAAAACAGCTTTCTTCCTGTATTGCCAGACAGAAATCCCCTTTCCTTAACCCCATGTGTCTCTAGCTCTACCTACAGCGATCCTAATTTACACCCAAGCTAAAGAAACAAGGCACAGCCTTAGTTACATCAATCATTAACACAAGAGCAGCTGATAACAAAAGTGCACAATGTCCATGTATCTGTTTATCATTAGAACTGCAAATATCCTTTGGCCCTTTTTTTTAAATTCTCAACCAGCAGAGAAACAAATCACAGTTTTGAGGAAAGAAATACTACATTGGGGCCTTTCTCAAAGCCCTTTACCTCTGATTAAAGAGAATGTTTTTGTCTTTTCTCAACTAGTCATCACCTGTTGGGTACAAACTGAAAGGCAGAATAGAAAAAAATGAACCATCACCTGGCTCACCATATCTGCTCAGGGTACTGATATTAGAGTCTACTTTCATTTAGCTGACACTGAAAAGGTGCTCCACTCTAGCAAAATCAGCATGACATCCAGTGGCAGAGGTTAAATCTAGAGACGTTAGAATGGGAAATGAAAGATGAATCATAGGGGTGGTTGACTTTTAAAGGACGTGGAAAATTCAAAGCAAAATCTGATATCTGTCTGAAAATCCTGTGGCACATCAACCAGAATTTACTGGGTCCAGTGAAGAAATGAAGATATTAAGTAGCAGCATCTGTGATATTTAGGAACAGAATGACCAAAGCAATTCTCCTTCAGATCCAGTCACCAGATCCATGAAAAGAAGGGAGAGAAGAGAAGAAGGATGCCTGAAAGGAGAAAGCTGTGCTGGTCAAGAACTCTGGTACCAGGTTTTGGCAAAGAGATTTCACACACAGTTTGTAATTTCAGTATTTCCTTGGTGCTTCTTGAACAGGAGATGAGCAATTGCCGACCTCCCTGTGCCTCAGTGCATGATGCCCATGGTACTGTTGAGCATCCAGCGGCACAGCAGAATTCTGAAACTCTGAATTTGGGGCAGAGCCATGCCACTGGTGTGCTGGGCAAACTAGTGGCTCACTGTGAGCTTTGTTTTTACCACCTGTCAGGTGTGAAGGATGCCCTTGGGGGTCTTCTGTTTAGTATTTCAAGGTCTGTTGCTGAACAATATTTCAATAAAGTGATGTTACTGTTAACTCAGGAAACCTTTTCCGTGGTTAACCGTATATCTTCAACACAAAAGATAAGACTGTCATTTTCTTCTAAAATAATAGGCTCACACTATAGTAGGCATCTGCTTTGGAAATTAAACACCTTACTCAAAGTGAAGGCAAAACCCTTTGAAAAGAGAACAAAAAGCTTACTTTTTTTGACTGCCAAATTCTTTCAGTGCTTTTCTTTTACTCCTCTGCTGAAATCCAGAATTAAAACAAAATTCTGAATTATGCATCTCCAGTTTTATCAATGGGCACCTTCGATTTTTGTTTGAAAGGTTGCTTATTTGCCACCCCCAATCTGAAAAGAATATAAAAGACTTCCGCTGCATTGATAATCTACATGTCAATTGTTAGGAATAAATTTCAGGGAAGGTTAGATGACACATAACTTACTGGGAACCACTCTGTAGGATTGCAGGCAAGGTTACAGTAATGTCCTTTCAACAGGATAAATAACATATCCATTCACTAGGAGCCAGCCCTGTCATGTTACCTCATTTTAATCAGCCCCTTTATGATACAATATTCATGTGGAAATTGGGCTAAAAATACCCCCTGCCAAGGTGATTGAAGAAATAAAACTGAGAACTTTATTTTGCATATTTTAAGATCAGGTTTTGTCCTGAAATAATGTGGCATATTAATTGAGTTTCATGTGGGGAAGAGAGGGAATGAAAGCAAGGGGAGGGAAGGAGGACATGAGCCGGGAGCTATCGCCTGTGCATCAATGATTAACCAGCCCAGGCTAAAGCTAACACGATCTTCCTGCACTCCTCAGGAGCAGTCATTCAGCACCTGTGATTGCATTCAAACAATAAAAATTAAAAAGCCAAATGCTGAGCTTGTGTGCTACACTGAGCACTCAGCAGCATCCACAGAAACACAGCTGGAGCTGGTCCCGGGTGGGTCAGTGGACAGACGTGGCACACCTGTGCTTTCCCACGAGAGGAAAATTTTGCTCATGGGGATGTGCAAGGGGAGGAGGACTTCCTCTAGCTGTAATCCCCACCACATAACAAAATTCAGCTGCCTAGGGACTCATTAAGAAGGAGAAGAAAATCATCTTGGTCTCTTTGAAGAGGTTTATAAAGGACAGGGAGAAGCACTGACTGTGTATGAAAGCCACGCACAGCCATGGTATTATGTGGTCCCAGAGTTATTCCCCCAATGGGTCTCATTCTCTGCTTGCTCGGTTTACAAACCAAAACAAGATATTTCATGTTGTTCAGCCTGCAAGCCCAGCCTGGTGCACAGAAAGATCAGCCAGTGACCTTTTCCCACCAGTATTCCATCCTCATCCCTGAGCTGAGGAGTCCAGAGACACAACCAAGCACTGCTTGATCCTTCACTCGCATATTGGCTGTGCCACGCTGACAGTAAAGAAATTTGTATCTGTCAGGTTATTAAATTGATCTAAGTGAAAAGAACCACAGGGGACCGAGGCTGGGATGAGGTAGTTCTCATCACAGCTACACACTGAAAACCTCCTCCTTCTTTCTCCCCAAATCCTTCAACCAAGCACTCACAACCTTCTGTCAATCACACTCATCTGAGGCTCAGTGTGTTCATCTTCCTCAGGCATAAGGACACATCAATATAATGCAGACCAGGACCAGTACTGGCAGTTCCATACCAGTGGTTCTGTGAAGCTTTAAGCTGGTTTTTGAAAGGGCATTTTGTCAAGAATAACTGCAGCAGTACTTTTGACTTTTTGCAGCTGAGCTGAAATAGATGAGAAGTAATAGCAAGCCTATTAGAACAAAATTGACTATCACATTGCATACAAAAAATTACACGACAATCCTTTTCTGCTTTTTTTATCTAATAATTCCACTCTACTACATTGCCATAATATTCAGCAAAGAAAATTCTCATTCAAAAAAACCCCATCTGACATTAAGAATTGGACTTTCTCATTTCAAGGAAAAAAGGGCCCCAGTTTCCTATAGGTATTTTTCTTCTCCTGGAGTGAAAAGAATCTGAGCATAGCCAGAGTGCTGCTACTGAGCATGAACTTTTACAGGGTTCCAAGGGATGTTTCTCAGGGGTCAGTAGCAGAGCTGATACTGAAGACAGGGTAAGATTTCCTCAGAGGTGCAGAGGAAAAGGAAAGGGGCAATGGTTACAAATTGTAATGAAGGAAATCTTGATCAGAGACATGGAAAAGAAATACACACACAAGCAGAAAGTGGAATCCCCATCCATGGAGATCTGCTAAACTTATTGGTGCTGTCTCTGAGAAATATGACCTAACCTTGAGGTTAAAGTTCCTTTGAGCAGTGGCTTCCAGAAGTCCCTTCCAAACAGCAATTTTATATGATGCTCAATATCTAGGTCTGCATTCTTGCACTTCTATCTTTTGGTGATGTCTAGTACAGGAAAAGGCAGGCAAGAGAGTCAGGATTCCACCACTGCATTTCAAGAAGAGAGAGGTACACGTACAAGTTAGACTTAGCACAACTTATCCACCTCTTTTAAGCACTGCAAAAATTGAGGGATAGAAGGAAAGTTACAAAACCTTCTGCTCATTAGAGATGAGGTGACCTCCCTGTTTCTTCTGGTTTTAAGAGAAGGAGCACCTTCAGCTTCCACGCCACCAGGGGACTCCAGCCTGACCAAAAGCAGCTGATCTGTTGTGACTCAGTTCCCAGTTTTCACTCTGGGGAAATGAAGAAATAAAATACAGAGGGCAACAGCAAGCACAGAGAGAATGAGTATGTTCTTCACAACAGCAGCTGTGTCTCTATTTCGCTGTGTCTCTATTTCACTGTGTCATGCTTAGATCATTTTGAAAACCAGCACCCCTGCTATGCACCCTGCGGCACACTGGGAGCTTCTCATGCAGCACCACAACTTCAGCAGCCAAACCGTGTCAGAAAATCACTCCTGCTTTTCAAGTTAAAAAATTAGAGATCAAAGAACAGGGTGGTTTTTAGGTCATGGTGTCAGATTCCAGAACTCTCAGTTAACAACAGCGTTCTGAAGAACAGCACGTGGACACAAACCTACACCGTGGTTTTATCTGGTTAGGCCAGAGAAACATTTCACTACAGGCTGGGCTGGGGAACAACTGCTCTAACTGTGCTGAAAACTTCCTATCTTGTACTTTTAATTGTAAGTAATTAAGCACCTGCACGCTTTGCTAAGTCAACAACCTTTTGACAAAGAGACAGATTTACTTTAAGAGCAACAGAGCATGAAAACAAAAAATGTTCTCGTGATAGTATCCTACTTTTAGTAATTTTCCTCAATAATACGTGTGTCTTAATGACCTCAACTAAGGCTTAGCAGATAATTTACACCTAGCAAAATTATAAAGAATCTTCCTGAATTTAGACTACATGGAGATAGATTAATTCCTTTAAAGTATTCAAGAGGAAAACAAAATCATTGTAGAAATAGTCACTGACAGAGCATGGGGAAGGACTGAGCTCTGGTGATTGGAACAGTAACAGTAAAAGGAAAAGCAGCTCTTTTGAGCATCTGTGCCCCTTCTCTGACTACTGATTGAAACAGTCATTGGGTGGCAAAGTAAGATTACTTTTCTTTCTTTTCATCATAAAGTCACTCACATACCAGTATAACAACACTCATTTTGTTCTGCGCTTTCAAGAAGTTTCCAAGGCATTAAGATGATGTATGAAATACAAATTCTTAAAGGGATTTTTTTTTTTTTACAGAAATAAATAAAATCAAAATCCAACAAAGGAAAACAAAACACCTACAGTTTTAGTGCCTTGCAACACCCATCCCCAAAACTTGAAATTAAGGAAGCAGCAGCTGAACTAAGAGTTGGCCATTTCTTTGCAAAACTTTTCATGTTGGGATCATGGATCGTGTTTCATTTTTATGGAAGATATGTCCTTAGCAAAGAGGCAAACCTACATGTCTATAGATTTTGATCCAAATTTAGCAACAGGAATTGCTGTATTCTATAAAGCACAATATATAAAGGTCTTCCACATGGGATGTCTAGCAAAAAACTTCTAAAGAGACATTCTGAAAATAGTAGGAAGGAAACAAACGCCTTCTTTGTAATAACAGAGTACCCCAAGGAAAGCTATTTCTATATAGGTAGCGGAAAATTGAAAGGCAAAGGAAAGTATAAAAATGAAATGGAAAGTTTCTGGTTAATCTATCATAACTCCTTTACTAATTTTAACTGGTGAGTCAGAGAAGTGTCATTATTCTATTGACTAATCTGTTTGGATCATCAAAACAGCTTTGGTTCTGTTATTGATTTACTTTGTTAAATGATCAATTAGTTGGGGTATTACATTCCTCTCTTTTCCTCACACTTTATTATTTGATTAAGGTATCCAGGGATGCAAAATTTCCATTCACAGAATCCCAGAATATTCTGAGTGCGAAGTGACCCACAAGGATCATTGAGCCCAACTCCTGGCCCTGCACAGGGCACCCCAAAAATCCCACCATGTGCCCGAGAGAGTTGACCAAAAACTCCTTGAGCTCTCTCGGGCTTGGTGCTGTGACCACTGCCCTGGGGAGCCTTTTCCAGTGCACAAACACCCTCTGGGTGAAAAACAAGAACATTTTTCTAATATCTAACCTATATTCAAATCAGAGAAACTCTGGTTTTTCATCTGTGGAAAGACATCTCTGATAACTCATTGCCCTAACAGAAATATCAAAGTGAACTGGAAATTTAGGAAGAAAAATAGCATGAAACTTTTCTTCCTCTAAAACTTTGAGACTAGAATTAGACATGCAGCTCTCAACAAATGATGCTGTTGCACCAATAATGTCTTTTAAATTGCTTGGGTGAACTGAAGCAATTAAAAAAGGGCAAAAGCAAAAGGGCAAAATTAAAAAAGGGATTCGATTCCTTCTCTTGTGCACTATTCTCCTTCCTGTACTCATACCCAAAGAGGTGCGATGACTTCCATTTAAACTGAAGGATTAACAACGCCATGGAATAAGTATTCATTACTCAGGAGAAAGGATCTTTGAAGACAAACCAGCCACCATCAGTCTTACAACTCTAGCTGACCCTATTTACACACACAGACCTTGACAGCACTCCTTTATTTCAGAGTTAGAAAGACTCATCCTCTTGCTAATATAATCAGGCAGGAAAGTTTATATCAAAGCTATAAAAAGTAACAACATTTTAAGAAAACAGAGGGCTATTAATTCTTTCACAAACTAAAACAGGCCTTTGAAGCACAACCCAAAATTAGATGTACTAGGTACAACTTTAATCCGTAGCACTCTGGGCCCCCTACAACATATCCAAAATATTAAGAAAAATATCCTAAAAATTTAAAACAGAGAGGTTCCTAGTCATGCAAGGGGGAAACTGGCAATGCTGGGTTCAAAAAAGGGGGGAAAGTGGGGAAGAGAAGAAAACCTCTTATTCCTGAAATGAAACTTTAGAAAGCAATTTTTTCTCTTCCCTATTTCCTGCAGAAATAGCTCTTCAAAGGCCATCTTCATGCTCTTTGGGTGACCTTTCTGCCGTTACATTTCACTGCCTGCCCTGAAGGATATCTTTTTAATATCTTGTTAAACGGGAAGGGAAACGTGCAACGAGTAAAACACTGTGAAATGGAGGCACTTCTACTTCAGTAAATACTTTGAGGATATATAAAGTGCAAAAAAGGGTCTCTTATTTCCAAAGGCCAAAGATATTTATAGAGTGCTTTTTATCAGTGTGTCGGGAAAGTGGTTCCTGTACAGTAAAAGAAAGCTAAACAAGTGAGAGTTTTATTGACTGCTGTACATACTGTCAATGAGAATATCATTATTCATGCACCTAAACCCACGATTTTAGAATAAACCAATAGTGGCCAATCCCCTAAAGTCTTTGAACACAGCCTGACATTTAATTAGGGATTCCAGAATGCAGGAGGAGAGGCTCCCTGATCAAGCATTAAATAGATGTTCGGTTGGGAGCATCTTTTAGTATAACTATGAAATAATACACTGATCCTGTTCACCTATAATGAACAGAAAAACAACTTTTTCAAAAACTTGTAGAAGATATCTTCTTTCTTACCCTTATTTTTCCTGCAGTGAGAACTTGGTTAAGCTTTTGTCACCTAACAATGGTTCCCCTGGTTCCTCCCCTTCCGTGGGACACAGAAAACTTGAAAGTCTCTTTTGTCTAAAAATTTTGTGCTACATTTTCTGCAAAAGACACCAAATTACCCTTATTCAGATAGACTGCATTTCATATGTATCTTTTCTTTGGAAGAAAACCCTGGCTAAGATTAACAGGCAAGCAGAACACCAGTTACTGTTTTAAGGGATTTTTAACGGGACAGAAATTAGGCTCTGACATTAGAACACTGCTCTAGTCAGAAAGTTTATTCAAAAATCAAATCATCAGGAAGAACAACAATGCAAAACCCCAAGGTCTTTGACAGAAAAGATTTCTAACTCCACACTTTCATCTTTTCTGATCTGTTCAGCAGCAGCAACTGTCTTGTGTGGTCCCTTCCGCTCAAATGTGCTTGACAGGAAGGCTGTCAAGTTAAAAATTACCTTTTTTTTTAAAATATAACTTTAAAAATAATTCATTCCCACAAATCATTGGGACAGCCAGGGAAGAGAAGCAGAAAAGCAAAGAGGGAGAATTTACCACCCTCTGCATTCATAAAATGGATACTTAGAAACAGCAGGACAGTAAATTTCTCCAGTTTCTCTGCTTTGTAGTCTGGGGGCACCAGGCTCATGAAGCAAACCAGAGTTATGAACCCCAAGACTTCTTCAATCCCCCTCCAGCGTGGCACGTCTGTGGCTCCTCTAATCCAAGGCACAGCTCAGCCTAAACCCAGTGAGGTGCCCCAGGCAGTTCCCAGCCAATTTGCTGATACAAACCTGTGTTTCTGCGGAAAGAGCCCGAGATGGCTGAGGTGAGGCAGAGCTGTTAGAAAATGCACATTCTCCTCTTCCTCATGCTGCTACACATTGGTGATCATTCCGTGATCAACCCTGACTCTCTAGACATCTTACTGGCAAGCTTTGGGCTTAAAATGATGTTTCATTTCCCTTTTTTAGTAATATCTATCAAGTAGAGCTTTATATTCCACCTAATGCCTTCATTCACTTGGATGTTATCAATTTAAGCTTTAGCTCTCAACCTTTTGACCAGACTGTAAAATAAACTTGTAAAAGATTATTTCACTCTCCTCTAAATCAGCACTGGAATAAGAGGTGGAAGAATGCAGCTTCCGACACGAACTGCCCAGGACAGCTCACGAAGTAGTTGAACAGAGATGCAGTGATAATCACTGAAAAAGTCATTTAGTAACTTACTCAATCAATATTACTCTATTTATGAGTTACTGCTCAAGTATTTATAAATACTGAGGATAGTTCATCCAAAGACATTTAAATCCATGAGATGCATGATTCCCTTGAGCAAAATGCACATTCTATATATATTAACATCTTTATGTTAGATTGTCACTGAACCTATATATCCTTTTGAAAATAAAAATATCTTCAGCTCTCAAATCACAGCTCTCCCCACCTACGTGATTTTATACTTTCAATAGTATAAATTACAACTTTCAATAGTCTGAACTTAGGCTGTAGATTTATTTTAGAGTTTTCAATGTATGCTCTGACACACAATTAATTAAATCTTTTTTTGCTATTATCCTTGTACTGATGTACTGGCAAGTAAAAGGAAAATTTTTAGCACCCAGGAGAATATACTACTGGTACAAAGAGACATTTTCTTGGACTAAGAAATTATCTAATGTAAATTAAATGGCTTTTGAAGAGTTAGAGAGTTTAGGTTTCTAGGAAAACATAAGGCTCAGGTTTGCTCGCTGGGACAGAAGAGCTTTTTTACTAGATTTTACTGCTGTATTATATTTTGATGGGAACGACATCCTGCACTCAAAAAGTGAATTATCTTATTTACAGGCCTAGAGTTTAGACGTACATCTTGAATTATGTCCTGGCCGATGGACACAGGTGCTCTGCTCCAGAGTGCTGGTCCCCCAAACCTAAACCAGGGCCCTCTTGGAGTGCACCATGGTTCCCTTGTTTTTGCACCCTAACTACTGAGAAATATAGCATATAACTTCATGACAATCATGAAATTTAAATTCTTGTTAGTCAGAAAGCATTTTAAAAGGTGACATTTGAAGACTCCATTTAAAGCTTAGATGTGCACAGAGATTATCAGAGCAGAGTTGGGCATTTGAAGGCTTTGTAATGAAAACATAAGGCCTTGGACGTTCAAATAACCCAATTAAAATCACTGTCAAACACCTCCAGGTCCCAGCATGAAAATGTTGAGATGTTTCCACACAGTTCTGCATGAACCATCATAGAAACTCTTCTCACACACACCAGCATCACCTCAGCAGATGTTCAAGGGCCAGGCTGGATGGGGCTTTGAGCATCCTGGTCCGGATGTTCAGACATCCTAGTGGAAGGTGTCCCTGCCCATGGCAGGGGATTAGAATGAGATGAGCTTGAAGGTGCCTTCCAACCCCAACCATTCTGTGGTTCTATTAAAGGAAGCACAAAATGTGTTATTCCTTTACAATGCTGCAGGACTATCAGAAACCAGTCACGGCGTGAGCGAACATCTCCACAGTCCATATCTTTAAAGTCCCATCTGGACAGTTTATTTCATCTTCATTTTTAGTGCAGCATAAAACCCTGTAAAAAGCAATCCCCAGAATGGGGACCCTGAGGAAGCAGCACAAACTGCCTGTGGATAGAACGACTCATTGTTTAGACTACGGAGGAAGGACAGAAATGGAAAGCCATAAAAGTGATCCATGAAACTGAGTCTCTGGAAAACAACGTGTTCCTACAGCAAATCAGGCTTTCATCACAGAAGATGTATTTCAGTATGTGCAATGCCATCCCGAAAAAAATTGCCTGTGCTATTGAGCAACATCAAGTGATTTTTTTGGGTGCAGTTGCACGTCATTTCTGTTCATTGTACGTATTTTGGAAGCACAAGCAGACCCTGCCCAATTGTTAAGTGTCAGCTTTACTTTGGCAATCCTCCCCATCAAACACTGACTGCCACACAAATACACATCACCAGGCCATGAGGCCAGAAAAGTGAAACCAGAAAAAGAGTTTTCAGGAAGTTCTCACCAACATATTAATGACCTCTCCTCTCCCCAAAGGACCAATCCTCTATCAGAAACAGGAGACCTAATATTAGACCACACCTGAAGAAAGAAAAGTTCTCACTTGTTTTTATAATTTGTGACTTACAGATTAAAATTTGGTTTAACAAGGGAAATGCAACATACCAGAGGATCTAACTGTACATGAAAAATAGGCTCTCATCATTTACATTAAAAAATTTGCCTTCCTTACCCCAAAGTGGTATCCTCTAGTTGAAAAAAAAAAAAAAAAAAAAAGGAAAGGTAATTCTTTCTACCTGGGAATACCCAAAAATTCATGTAAGTCATTGGAGTTATGTTCACAATGCCAGAATGCCAGAATGCACAAAAGTTTGCAGAGCCCAGCTCAGAAATGAATAAGGAAGATTGCTGCAGTCCTCATTAACATGCTGCATTTTAGTTTGTGTCTTTCCCTCAGGATAGTCACAGGCACAGCATTTTCTTCTGCCTTCATTAGTTTTTGCTGTTATCAGTTTTTGATTACTTTCCCCTCAGACATCCTCTTAAAGCCAACCAATACAGTCACATTCCAGCAAAAGCAGACCAACATCAAAGCAGCCTGTGTTGATGCCATACAGTCCAAACAATCCAAACTTATCCCCTCAGTGACAGCACCAAATCATCACACAGGGAGACAGGAGTTTGTCAGGAGCAGATGTCACAGCAGGGTTTTAATTTGCCCACTGGGAAATCCATTCCCAAGTGTTTACAGAAAAGTGGAAAGAGGATAGATGTGAGACACTAGAGACAGATGATATCATCTCTTCATGAAATTCATTCATATTCCAGTTCCTCCTTGCATTTATACTAAACAGTCTTGCAAACCTTTCCTGTGACAGCTGTCCTTGTTCACAGCAGTGGTTTCATACATGTCTCACCCAAGTGCCCATGCCAGGCCATGTGTACTCAGAAGAAAGAGCAGATTATGCTCATCTTTGTCATCTCCCTATATTCTTTACTGTCAACAGCTGGAGTCTCTTTTTTGGTGTTAAATGATAAATTCATTGTATCTCCTCTGTTACACTCGCATGCCATGTCTACTGCAATAAGCAGTTCTACAATAATGGGAGTTCTGCAATAACAGCAACACCAAAAAAACCCACCCAAAACATGTTCTATAAGACTTGCACTATATTATCATTGCACTACAGCCTATAATTACTGCTAGCATAGGACGACACACCAGTAATGTTTATCAGGTAGATACTTTTCCGCTACGTATTTTAACAAAGATCAGATAGAGATAGGAGAGTATGCAAAGAGAGAAACAAGCAAGCACACAATTGATTTATTTAGGAACAAATTCCCAGAGCACTGGGCAGAAGTTAGTTCATTCCCTGGGTGAATGGAGAGATGACTTTAGCTTCCTCAACTATGTAATTGTCTTTATTTGCCACTATATGAGTCTTATTAAAATTCTATTCAAACTTCTATTAAAATTCAACCAATCATGACATCAAACACCACCGTCTGAATTTATACAGATGCCTAAAGGAACAGATAAAGGCTAAAAAGCCTTATCTCCTTCAGTGTTAGACAACAACAGTCTGTTAGTCAGTTCACAAGTTTCTCTCCTAAGAAGTTCATCCCCTTGAAAAGGGCAGATTAGTATGTGAAGGGAGCAGAGAATGAGAAACAATGCAATGCAAGAAGCCCCAAAAATTGCCTGGGAAGTTCTAAAGAGAAAAAAACAAGCAGGATTCTTCTTGTTCCCTCCACTGACTAAGCAACAGAAATGCCATCACAAATCACTGGTGCAGCAGGGATTTACAGGAAGAGGAATCCTTCCAGGGCGGTCACTATCCCTGAAAAAAAGGTAGAAAAAGCAGCAAAATCTATCACTGCTTCCCACATCCCACACATTTCCATAACTTCTCCTTCAAAACTTCTTACCTCTTCAGGACAACGAAAAAAAGAAAACTGTAAGCCTTCTGGAAATCCAGAAGTTAATTTGTCCTTCAATATGAATTTATACAGTTCCTCTATTTTGTATTATATTAGATACTCTATCATGCAGTTCCCCTTGCCCATCCACAAAACACCACCCGAAAATCTAGCTGCTCTTTATAAAATATGCTTGTGGCTACTGTTTCTTGAAGGTCCTGATGAAGACAAGAAGTTTAACAGACAGCATTGCAGAGGAAGTGTAAAGGTATCGGGGAAAAATCTGTCTCAGCCACTCAGAACACAGTTATGCTGGATTGAAAGACAACAAGGTCAGAGGCTTTAGCTGTACAGAGAAATTACTACATATTTTGCAAAATGAAACAGAATTCTGATTAGTAAGGAGAGGAAGACAGGGCTAAAAATGCTTCTTTAATGTCAGTTACTGAGGGATGGTAATGAACAGGTCTCTGGGCATGCTGAGGCACAGAGCTCCTTGTACAAATTCCGTAATGTGGAAACATGCACCCATCAAACCTGCAGTACTGGGGAGTAGAGAGCACCATTTCTCTCAAGGCAGCCTTTGAAAGACATCTCCCTACAAGCAGAAAAGAGCAGAAATATCATCAACTCTCTACAACTTATAGACTTTCAATATTAAATGTATTGTTCTGGGACTTTTAACTAGATCTCAGTATTTTTCAGAAGCTTGAGGCCAATTGCCCACACAGAACAACCAGAAGCCCCCTAGAGAGGGAGAGTTTGGAGAACTTCCAAAGACAAAACTGTTCTCCAAAATGGTGAGCAATCCAGGACCGTATGTCTGAAACCCGGACCCAGACACGCTACTGAAAGGGCCCACCATAATGGACAACATTCATGTTACAAATTCATACCTAAACTTCAAGGAAGCAGACTCTGAAGTTGATGTAGCCCAGGGAAAATATGAAGAAGAGGAGGGCAGAAGCTTCCTGAGAAAGATGCCTACTAAAATACATCAATAATGTCTTACTCTACTGGAAGTACAAAAGCCTGAGATACAGCAAAGTTCTCAAAGCGCCCTTTTTATCCTCCTTTTGCATCCTTCAGGGTACAGACTCCCTGCATGGTAATAGGAGGAGAGGCACAGCATAAGGAATTCCAAATGAGCTCCTGGATAGGTAGGTTTGCTAAACAAACCCAAATCCTGCTGCTCCCTTGTTCTGACAGGAGACCCAGGGTGAGGTGAGAAGGAATCTTCCAGCTTGGACATCTTCCAGTCAGCCAGGAGATACTGCAGAGCCAGATCTTTTTCCCTGCACAGCTCACAGCAGCCACATCTGGGGCTGTTTCTCCATCCACTTGACTGGGATGTGAGAAGCCCCAGGCGCCTGCCTAGAGCTGAATGCAAACATCAGACAGGACAAAACAGAGAGGCCAGCTTGTCCACGGAAAGGGTGCAGCCTGGCAGGAAGAAAGCCAATGCCCTACCCTGCTGCTTTGGAAGCGGCAGCACAGGAAAACCCTTGGGCCGAGACCATAAAAACAAATTAGAACTGAAAAGGCATCGCCTGCCTCTTGTTTCCTCAACTGCACAGCTTTCCACCAGGAGAGAGAGTATTGGAAGGTTATTTTGTCCTGCCACTGGAAGCTTCTACCTCTTCAAGAGCCTGAGCACAGCCTGGCAAGCAGACCATGCAGACTCCTGACATTACAGATTATTGGGTTTCCCACTGTTTGTTTTCCATCTCAACCCTCTGTAATGCCATCAGTTGAGGGCTAAATTTATAACTGGTGCATTTTTCATTAAAAGAAATTTACTCGATGTTTCTCACTTGTAATGGGAGTATTTTTTCTTATGGTCTCCTAAAGTGTTTCACGAAATTAAAAACTGCAGTTAGCTCCAAGACAGGAACGAAATACTGGAGCCTATTCTAAGCAGCATGGCATCAGCCCCCAATTACCGTAAAAAACTATTTATTTAATATGTCAAGGCTAATTGTGGCAGCCCACCCAACACTTCCAAACAAATAATTAACAGCTGAATTTAGGAGCATGAGGTAATCAAGTTATCCACGGCTTATGACATGTAAAAAAAAAAAATGTATTGGTTTTATTTGAAAAGAGAGGAACCTTTGCATAAAGAGTATGCTATTTCTGAATGTGAATGTATATGTATGAGACAGGAGAGGGGAAAGCTGGAGAAAGATTCATTATTCACTTTTAGCCCTAATTCATAAAAATTTTGACAGAGAATTTATATAGCAAGTAATCTACTTTTCCTCTCCTCCTGGTAAAATAGAAATTAGGAAACTAAAAGGAAAGTGGGAGAGCATGTCTGAGTCTCTGTTCCTACTCTAATATGCCTTTAGTTGCACCTAGGAAAGTTTAAACCAGTCCCAGTGAGATCCTATGTACAAAACACTTTATAGTTAACTATGAATTTCTCACAGCATCTATTATTTTTCTACAAATTAACATGCAAGTCTATTCCCAAATTGGCTTATGATTCTGGATCAACTGACTAATTGGTTATTCCAACAATTCAATTTAATACAAGAAAAGTTAAGTGCTATTTTGATGTGCCAAGAAGAAAAATCACCTTCTCAAAATCCCAAAGTCACTATTTGGGACAGTAATGATATGAAGACCCACCATCCATCTGGATTACCAAAAATTACTTCTTTATGAGGTCACATTAATCAAAAAACAAATAGAAAAGGCTGGTCAGGTTCATAAGACACTGCTGCTGTAGCTCATGGTTAAATGATGCTTTACAAAGCTGACAGATCTGAGAGAGGCCATTGAACCACTGAACATTGTGGTTTCACACACAACATAGTGGCCTGTGGAGCTGTTGAGAACTGGTAAACCTTTGCCTCCCCCAAATATCAGCTACAAGTGTGTGAAAGACTCATCTTCTCTCTTCACTCTGGCAGAGAGCTGTGGTCAGGCTCTAGACATGTTTTGCAGTGTATTGCAGGGATTGTTCCAGGTTTCTACATAAGATTATTCCAGGTTTGTACAGCCTCTCATTAAAGGGACCTGACCCTATTTGTATCAGGATCGTTAAGAGGCAAATAAAGCACACGACCTGCATTATGACTTGGAAATGTCCCTGTTCTCCTACTCACATGTGCTGGAGTCAAAAAGACGGTTTAAGTGCATCTTCTGGATAAAACAAATCCTGGAAGTGTCCCAGGAAGCACTGAGTGAACCAGGTTAGGATATACTCTCTTCAAGACTGCAAAAAACTGCTTCTCTCCCAGCCTTTCCTCCAATTTCCTTATGTAATTCCTTGGGAAGGAGCATTCAGCACTACGCTCTCAACACTTTTAACAGACCAGTGCCAAGCAAAGGCCCACTACTTCGTAGTGTTCCCATTTTAATTAGAATTTCTTTTGTAGTAATAGTAGCATACAGAACTGAAATAACTTGATTTTCACTCTTGGATTCTTTTTAGGGCTATGAAATACTTTGCAGGTTGGTTTCTTTCAAATTATCACCAGCATCATGTTAAAAAGCACTCCACCACTGAAACCCTTCTACGCAATGCTGTTGCTTTAGGAGACAAAGATTATGGAACAGGCTGCTCATTTGGGAGGTGACTTTGTGCCAGTGTGTGACACAGGCAAGAAGGGACAATATTTGCTTTTAATTTTTTCTAACAATAAGTTCATAACTGATCCTCCCAACATGAGCCAGTATTTGCAGAGCTGATCTTTCCACGTTAAAGTGAACCCTTGATATTTCATATGGATAAGAATGTATTTTGGGTATGCAAAATAAAATATTACAGCAACAGCAGATCAGGACATTAAGTTCACCTGAAGTCATGGAGTTACAGCAAAGCCTTCCTAATCTGCCTCCCTAAAACAGAAGATATGATAGAGATTTTTATAGGTATTAGGTATAGTAATCCTTTCGATTACAGGAGGGTGTATATTGGCCCATCCCTGGAAGTGTTCAAGGCCAGGTTTGATGGGGCTTGGAGCAACCTGGGATATGGAAGGTGTCCCTGCCCATGGCAGAAGGGTGAAATAAGATGATCTTTAAGGTCCCATCCAATCCAAACTATTTTATTATTCTATGAAACAGCTAACTTTTGCTTCTAATGCCACACTGCATTAAAAAAATTGTGAAATGCATGAACAGGCAACAAGTAGAAAGAAATAATTAACTTTTGTATTTGCATTGGCAATATTAACCCTACAACCAGAATATTGTTCTGCTGTCAGAACAGAATGGAGAACAGTAAGGGGACAGAAAAGGGCGGGGGGGCAGGGAATAACTGAAGGTTGGAGAAAATATTTTTCAGTAACAGACTTTAAAAGCTTAATCTGTTTAGTTTATCAGAAAGATTGAAAAAAGTATTTGATTAGTGTGTAAATATCTGTATGGATCAAAAATCAAGAGCAATAAAGGACTCTCTAGTGGAGAAACCTGTTACTAGAAGGGCTGGAAGCTGGAGCAGGAGAAATTCAAATTAGGCAGGGAACAGAAGGATTACTCCTATCCTGACCTCTTCAATGAAGACCTTTCTACAACCAAACCCAAGCTGCCGAGCACAATGTGTTAGCAAGGAGTGCCAGATAAGCTCCCAGAACAAGGAGGAGATCAGATTGAATGGCACTTTCTCACGGAAGATGTTTATAAATCCCGTGGAGTTGAGGATATCCACTTGCAGGGGTTAGCGGGAAAGATGGGAAAGGCAGCAATAAGCTGGGGTTTAGAATAGGATATGAGAGAGAAAGTCTCTCTCCAAAACTGGGGAGAGAGTCTGACAAAAAGCGCACTCAGCAGCTGTGAAGGGCAAAGCTGGAACGTCTGGGTGGGAGGATCAGGAGTGGAGGATGTGAAGGGTGAATGCAAATAACTGCAGCTCAAGGAATTACTGAGGGGACCCAAGCATGGAATGACAAGAGCAGGGCAGGTTGTTAAATCAGGGAATGAGAAGAACGAGCCCCTCCCCTGAGACAGAGATTCAAACCCTCATGGTTTGAATATGTTCCTGCTCCTCAGTCACCTTCTGGAGATGAGCAACGGGGGACGGCAGGAATTTGGGGTAACACATTCATAAAGATGCCCATGAAGATAGAGAAGACAGAGACAAATCTATAAGTCTAAAACACAAGTACAAATTACAGCTTTTCTAGACATAACAGATATAAAATAGATAATATCTGAGTGGTTGTTGGAAAAGCAGGAAGTGTCAGGCAGGGATCTAATTTTATTGGGTCAAAATAGCCATTAACAAAGATCTCTACAGAAAAGGGAATAATTTCCAAGGATTTTCTTGTAGATAATGTTTTATAAAGAGACATCAAGTCCATATTAGTTTGTATTGAATGTAAAAGGGAGGAGAGATCCAGTTAAGAGGTCTGCAAGAACTAGGAGTTTTTCCATCTTTTTGGACTCTGAGCTTTCCATAAAACTGATCTCCTGCTCACCCTCTCACATATTTACTCATTTGGCAGCCTGGTTTCCCCAGAAAGCTATCTCAATTCAACAATGCCTGTGGAGCAGAGACAAAACCTGGAAACAGGGAACAATGGATGGTTTGCTCGTATGGCAGTGTAAGAATGGAATGGCAAGGGCCTCATCCAGACCTCCTCACAACAAATAGAGGAGCATAAAAATATTCATTACCAGCTAAGGCAGCATCAGATGGGAAGTAAAACAAATGGGAAGTAAAGAAAGCCAGGCAGAGCAGTCTGAAGACAGAGGTGATGTGGAAGCAGGGATGAGAATGTCTGAACTGGTGCTACAACACAAAGATGTCATCCCTCAGATACAAAATGCGGGATGTTAATTTTTCTATCATGCAGGAGGCAGAAGCCAAAACCAGTCTGCAGCTGCTGTGAGCAGAGCATGGGCCTGAAGGCCCATGGGCCACTGCAGGGGCCACTGCTGCTGCCCCTGCTAAGTGAAACCAAAGGTGCATCCTCTTATTCCACTTCTACGTTGTGCTTCCTAAATTGGTTTATGTCATTTTAAATAACGGCACCCGGAGGGTCTCAGTGCAGGCTGGTCTGTGGACCAAGAGATTTCACTAACAGCTGTTTCCTTCATTTTCCTTTTCCAAATAAAATCATATTGCATGAAGTTATAGTTCCCCATGCAGCTCTGAAGAATTTCTGGGTGCAACTCAGCAGTGGACAGGGGTGAGCAAGTTTACATGGAAGTCTTTCTCCAAATTTCTTCTTGGACAGTGAGCAGTACCCAAGAACACACAAGAGAAAGACAGGACCATTAGGCTTTCTGAAGCTTGGTTGTGTGAACTGGAGACTGTCAGACCCTCCATCCCAGTCCAGCTCACTGCCCAGTTCTGTAGCCCACTTTGTCTGTGTGAATATTATGGGAAACTGTGTCAAAAACTGCTCTTCTGAAACCCAGGGTAGCGAAACTACCATTTTTCTCATCTCCTCAGGATTCGGAACTCCACCATCCCACAGTCACTGCAGCCAAGGCTTCCTTTGACTTTCCCACCCCTGACCAGTTCTTTGGTGTTTAAAGGGTCAGGCCCAGGCAGATCGTGCCCACCCACCAGCTCCTCAATCACCTGTGTCTGCAAGCTGGCACCAATGTACTCCAGAAGCCTCCTGAACTGCTTTTGTCCTGCTCTGACGTCTCTCCAGCAGTTTTTGGGATGGTTAAGTTCCCCAGTGAGGACCAGAGCCTGTCCAGGTGAGGCTTCTTCCAACCCTCTGAAGATGGTCTCATCATCTGCTCTGCACAAGGACACCCAGCACAGCCTCTGCCCTCAGAACGCATCAGCTCCCAGCTGTCTCATCACCAGTTTATATTTACATCTTTCTGTCTAAAGATTTTGCACTACTTACAGGTTTGGTTTATGTTTGGTATTAAAATTAGAGAGTGATGAAGTGTTCTGGTTTATCTTTCCTATTACCAATACTCTGCTGCTTCATAACTACGTCAGCTTCACATGGAAAATAAATCTAGAAAAGGCTGCATTAAGAAAATATTTAAATAATTCCCAGCAAGGAATCACAGCTGGAAATGTTTGTTTTTGTTGACCATTGGTATTTTGGAGCATCTTTGACCCCACTAAAGTTCCTTCCTTTCTTCTAGGACCATTCACTGTGAAATCAGCACATTTTAGATTTGCTTCTCTGCAGCCAAAAGCATGCTCTTGAATGCCTTTATTTTCCATTGCTTTGGGAAATTCTGCAAATAAAGAGTTGTTTTAACAGTTTGCATGAAAACAGATCAGTGACTAAGATCCATTACACTACATTTTGAGCCCAGACACCTAGAGAATTAGCTAAATGTGCACAATCTACCTCCTACGTAAATGAAGATTATGGTTAACTCTCTTGAAGTCAATGCAGTTAAGTCAGTAAGATACACAGGAGTAAAGTCAACAGCATTATTTTAAAAAGGAGGAAATACAAAAAATAGAAGTAAACAGACCACAGTCTTTCTGCTGGAAAGCACAAACAACCACCTACATGAGGAAAAGCAGAGTAGGTGTGTGTTGGCCATTATTGATATAATTAGGATCTGGTTTTAAAAAATATGTTTTTACATATGAGAAGTTACATAGTAAAAATGTATGTCAGCAAGTTAAGTCATTTTAAGTATATAATTGAAAATTAAGCTTACATATGTGACATTTTTTCTGTAGATAAATCTCACAGGACAGAGAACATGAATTACAGAATTTAATGTTGCTCTTAAAGCTATAATCTCAACATCTGACATCCTAAAAGTTGCAAAAAGATCAGAGCTTTATTTGAAAGAAGACGCTACTGGACCTTGCTCACCTTCTTTAAGGTGTTTTCACCTAAACAAGGTAAACTGAATGAAATAAGCCATTTCTTTCTCAGATAACTGTGTACATGAAGAAGACTAGGATGAGCCCTGTGAGTTTTGTACTGCCAGCAGAGAGCAGAGCTCTGGGATGGAATGGGAAGGGCTGAAGGAGACAAAGGTGGGGATCAATAGAGGTTAACAGATGAGCTCTGGCAGCATCGGCCGAACAGCGCTGAAGTGGAGGAGCAAAATGTGACAGGAGTGGCCAATTAAAAGAGATGAAAAACTGCTGGAAAAAGAACCAGGCATCAATTTAAGAAGCCTGACTGTGAAGCGAACGTACTGCAAGCTACTAACGAAACTAAGTTTGTGGATAATAAAAAACACTGTAAATCTTATTAAGCAGGAAGTCTAAAGAGGCTTTTCTCTCGTTTTGTACCTAAGAGTCTGAAAATCATTGCATTATTAGATTAGCTTACAGAAAGGTAGTCATTCAATATCCCAATCTTATCCATGGGGAAAAAAATTTTTGAAGAAGAAGATTTATAAAAACCACTGATGCCAAGGCCTATAATTGGAGAAGAAGGATGGTTTAGCCCAGAGTTGGGATAACAAATGCTAGCCCAGGGAACTCAGACATTGAGTTCAATGGGGATTATAAAGCTTAATAAAAGGCAATACTAGTCAGCCCTGGCTCATTTTTTTCCCAGCATTGAGACAAGAAGTAGTTGCAAGTGCTGGCTGCAATTGTTCATACTCGCCGAACACTTTCTCTCTGGTCCTTATCAGAGTCAGAGGAAATGTTCATACCTAAAATGAGTTCTCACTCCTCGGTCCAGGTGGGACTGAAAGGCTGCATGAAAAGAAACAAATCAAGAAGAGAGTTCATAATTGCAAGATTTAGTCACATTGCTGCAGTCAAGGACTTGGGAGAGCCAGGCTTCTTTCCCTGCTCTGCCACAGTGCTCTTGCACACTTTGAGGCATGCCATGAATTCTCTCTTCTTGCTTCTCAGCTGCACAGCAGAGATAAAAGTTCCTCCCTAATTTAGGAGAGTGCTGTCAGCCAAAAAAACCCAAACACGGGGTGCTCAGACATAGTCACACTCTAAAAAGTCAAATCTTAAAATTAAAAATTCAGGAAAAGACTTGTATTCAAAACAATGTTAAAGTACAAGCTAAATATACAGGTTTATTTAAACCACTATGGAATAATAAAAAATTTAAGGGCACTTCAGTTTCAGCACATTTTCATTCACTGTCCTAAACAACATCTCAAATACAGCCAAAGCATGTTCATTAATTCCTAAAGATGCACATAAAATCCTGAAACTGTCAAAAGAAAAATTAGCTGAAAGGAGTCCAAGAATTGAACTTCCAAACTAGTTTCGCATAGCTAGCACAGCAGAAACAAGACTCTATCAGGGGGTAAAAAGAACTTTTGATTTCATACAATTTTGTACCAAAATACTCTAAACTATAAATCAATTTACCAGCTCAGTGTAATGCTAGCTACAAGCATTGCCAAGTATTAATTATTTCTAAGTATTTAATACTTAAGGCAAACCAAGCGTAGTCTCAACCATGACTCACTCAGACAAAACTGAAAAAAATTAAGTTTTCCAAACCACCACTATATTATAACCAATCTGCTTTCTTTCAGGTGTTGAAGGAAAGCCTCTGCATCCAGGTATCAACATGGAGAGACAGTTAAGTACTTTTCTATCTGCTCTTCACCACTGAAATTTAATCTCATATGCTACATGCCAGCCATGAAGGTATTAGAGAGCTTCATGTCCATCACTTTTTAATCATATGCCTGTTGGACTTTCAACCTCTTCTAGTAAAAGAAAAAAAAAAAAAAAAAATCAAATATTGGATTTCTCTTTTCAGTATTTTGGAGGTCTTTTTGGCTCTTTCCTATATATCACCAAACATTCCAGGTAGCCTCAATAATCTTAACAGTTGTTTTATTCTTTTTAACGTTACACTTTGGTTTTGGTTAGCAGAGCTGTTTACTAAAGCTCTCTGTAGCATCAAACAGGAATGAAACAGGGAAAAACACGTGGACTTTAAGCTAGTAAAGAAGCCTTAACCAAATTGATAGGCTGGCTTCAGTCTGAAGCATTCACAGATTTTTCAACTGATTATCACAGCATAAGCTCTGCCCAGTATCCCACATGCACACAGCACCTACAGCCAGAGATGCACAACCTTTTACACTCATTTACAGCACAATATTTTTTAATTGATCAGAAAAGATGCTGATTCAAACACAGGATGCCTGCACCAGTCTCAGTGGCATGTTCTCTTGAAGACATTGGTACAAGCCACTGATGAAGTCAGAGGGCACTTTTGTGTCCCCATTTGTGATGCTGCATCGTTGGCACTGGCTGAACAAGCTCCTGGAGTGCCAGGACATGGAATAATTCTGTATTTCTAGTATTTAAATGTAAAACATCCTTCTTTACCCACATCCAAAATAGGGGAAAAGAGGCTAATATGCAGTTTCTTTCTGGTAATAAGACCCTTTTTAAGCAAAACTAATATAATCCTAATCGAGAATTAATTACAAGTTTTTGCTGTTTCCAATTTCACTTCAAGTTTCTCTTATTTCTCATTACCCAGTCTTTGACGATATATTTCACTTATTGTCATTGATACCTCTTCAGAGATTTTCGGTCCCTTTCTGGTGAATTACCAACACAATGAACAATTTCTCTGTACCATTAATATTTCAGATCATAGAACAGCTTGGGTTGGAAGCGACCTCCCAGACCATGCTGTTCCAACCACCCTTCCATGGGCAGGGACACCTTCCACTAGACCAGGTTACTCACAGACACTTTATTAGAATCACTATTATATTTTAAAAGAAACACAGAATCCACACACTGCGTAACTTTACGTTGTAGAAAACATCGAGGGGTTTTTTCTGGTTGCTTTCTATATGCTGCAAAAGGCAGATTTTCCTCTGCTGTGTCATTTTCAATAATTTGCCTTCCAGATTCTCCCACTTTAACAAAAGTGGGATTAACAAAAGATCTGAATCACCTGCATGTGAATAGTTAGCATCCCTACAAGAGATTTTGTAGAGATCCACCAAGTGTCTATTCCTAAACCAGAGGCTTTCAAAGAAGTTTTTCCAGAGACAATGACAGTTACAAAATGAATTTTAATGTACTATCTAGGGATAAGTGGGAAACATTCTGGCACCCCCTAAAAATATATATTTTTGACTCAAGAATGGTAATGTCCTGGTAACAGCAGCTCTAAAACACTTTCCCTCATGAATCTCCAAAATCACTAGTCTTCCTTCAGCTGTTGTTTACGTCTTTGTAGTGCCTATGTACCAGTCTTTGTTATGTTTATCTTCCCCATAGACACAGATGGAGACCATAACTATTTAAGGTATAAAGTAAGGAGTTATTTTCCTCTAAGATTTTTTAAATTGCAAAGGTTGCTGAGAGTCTTGGATCCCTTTTTGGCCCCAGCAGTTCTTGGGTTTGCACTTTTTGTTTCAAATGTGTAGCCTAACACCCAACCCTAAGCTGATCAGAGAGGTAAATCAAAATATTCCCCCAAAATTCACTTAAACCCACAGAAGCCTTCATTCAAAATTGGAGAAAAATATGCTAGCACTGATTGCAAGCAACTTCATGGTGTGGTCAATTGGCCCATTAGTGCATCCCAAGGCATTGTACCAAGAGAACATTTCTTCCATAATTTTATTTCTGTGACTACCAAGCCTGCTCCAAGCTGTTCTGAGTGATTATCTAGCACTCATTTTCACTTTCTTAATAATAAGTTGACAGCATGCTGCAGATAAATTGATTCACACAGCTACAAAATTGATAAATTCTGAACTGGAAAGAGATCGCTGTTGCCATGCAAGTCAGCAGGAATCCTGAGTTTGCTTGCTTTCCTCCTCCTCTCTTTTCCACCAGCTCAGGCAGAAGGGAGTGTGCGAAGAAAACTTTGGGAGGGATAAGAACAATCCGCAGAGGCACAAAGTGCTTTCAGAGAACAAATAAATAGAACAATTGTTCATGTATACACAGGGAAGCAAAAAGCTGTAAAAAGCTTCATCATCTAAGGTTCTCTTAATGACCATATCTGTTGTGTGTCCATTCCAGAAAGAAAAAAGACACTGGTGACAAGATCTCAGCAATTCCAGGAGTGGGAATAAAGCAGGAAGGATGGCTGTCAAACCTCCCTCAGGTGCTTCCCCCCACATATAGTGAGTGTCAGGAGAGGAAGCCCAGGAGTCCTGTCAGCTTCACATAAATGTGGTTTTCCCCATAAACTGCACATCCAAGATAATGAAAGAAAAGTAAGGACTCCTCAACCAAAATGTGTTCACATGTAAAATACGAGCAATTAACATGAAGCGGGGGTAGGTCCCACATCTGTATTTTGAGCCAGGTCATTAACTGGGGCCTAGGAAAAGCTTCAACATCCATCAAGATTCAGGATCATAGAAGAAGCCTTAATTTCTCCATTTCCTGACTCTTTAGGGATTTGACTTTACCATTCAGTCTTAGCTTTCCTGGCCTAACACTCTTTCAGTGCCATTTTCAGAAATCACAGAGCCACACATCATGGCAGCAGCAAACTGGCTTTGGGTGTCTCCTCACCAACGTGTTTTGATGATGCATCAAAGAAAAGCCGACCAAGAACCTCATTGCTGAGATTTATAACCGCACAAATCATGGCCTCGCCTTCAAAGGGTCTGGAATAAAGGAAACTGAAATGTTCCTTCCATCTCCAGAACCTGATGTGGTCACATTCCAGCTGAGGATCCTGTGCCCCACTTTAGAGAATAAAAGCTGTTTTTCAGTGAAATGCAGCTTTAGACTACTGTGGCATTTTTAATGACTAAGACAAACTACCAAAGGGAATTCCCAAGGAGTAATGCAATTTAGTAGGCTAATACTCACTTGTACTTTGAAAGAAAGCCATTAAGTTATGTCAGCACAAAATAAGCTGAAGAAATATTTGTAATATATGTACACAAACAACTGACACAAACATATTTAAGGAGGGCTGCCACCCGAGGAGACAGAGTTAGGGTTTAATTTCAAACAAAATCAATTGTAGGTACTTGATGTGACCATACAAAGACAGAGGCTTTTGATAGTGAGAACAGAAGGCAAAGTATTGAGAAGAAACAATTTACTGTGAGGGTGGCGAGGCCCTGGCACAGGTGCCCAGGGAAGCTGTGGCTACCCCATCCCTGGCAGTGTTCAAGGCCAGGTTTGATGGGGCTTGGAGAAACCTGGGATAGCAGAAGGTGTCCCTGTCCATGGCAGGGGGATTGGAATTGGATGATCTTTATGGTCCCTTCCAATCCAAATCATTCTATGAATCTTTTTCCTGACAGCCACTCTCAAGGAGCTGATGTTCGTAAGGAGTCCATCCATACTTTCCCATACATCCTTCACCTCTCAGATTCGCAGTGATTCTTAACTGCTTTCTAATTAATTCAGGATGTTATTTTCCCCTACATTTGCTCTGATTTAAATATTTGGTTAACTACTTTCTAATTAAGCCAGGATATTATTTATATGAGAAGTCTGATACTTCATTAATAATGCAAAGCAGAGAGTTGCAGTTCTTTCCTATGGAACAGTCTCAGGTCGCACGATTTTCAAAATTATAACCTAAAATCTGAAGGCCTGAGATTTATTCCCTCCCTGTTGACGTTAATAAATAAAATCTAAGAATTTCAAAACTTGGGGTCTGGAGTGAAGAAGACTTTCTTCTTCAGAATACTCCCTCTAAAGATTACTTTTTGAAGGAAAAGCTGAAACAATTTCTGAAACTGCGATGGGTTAATTTTCCAGAAATCAAGCTGCACTGAAAACAGCAATGAAAATTGACATTTGACAACAGTATTACATTATTTAGTGCTGACATTAAACAAGTAATATCTTTTGCTGCCACTGCAAAGCTTTATATTGCATCTATCAAGCACTTTTCAGGTTTCCAATGCAGTCAAAATGCTAATCAAGTTAAATAGTTACTGGGCACATCCTGATTTAACGTTTGCTTTGATTTCAGTAGCAGCAAACTTCGTATTTCTTTATTAGGCCTGAAGTTCAAAATACTGTGTGGTGTCAGAGTGGAGGAGAAGGGCCACAAGAACCCAATTATGAGAAAAATGAAGGATCAGCAATCAAGGGTCTAGAAATCAGCCCGTTTGGACCCAAGCTAAACAAAAAGCCAGAGGTAGGCAGATGAATGTTAAGCCACACAGACTTCCCATCTGCAAGATTTAATAAAGATAATGAAATAACTATTATTTTACCTTATGCATAAACTAAGTCAGCCTCTAATCTCTGATACCAGAACGCTATCATTATTATGCCGCATTAATAAGCAGTATAATATTTTTTCACAATTTTGAACACTCTGCAGGAGTCTGGTGGTAAATATTTCATTTTACAGAACGCAACACTGTGAAAGGGATGGCAAGTAGCGCACTCTAGACCACACAATAAGACAGAAGCATCTATTAAGGTAATTGCTTCATCCTCAGGATATTACAGCATGCTAATATTTCCCAATGAAAATTCAAAGTCTCAGCCCAAATGCAGCGTGAAAACACAGTGCACAGCCCTAGCTCCTGGACAAACATCACAAACAGCACTTTGCTTAGACATCTGCAGAAACCACAAAGAATTTGGAGTGGCCAGCAGTGCCTGCCTGGTGAATCATCCCGTTCCTGCAGCCTCTCCAGCTACAACAGCAAGAGCCTGAACCACCTGTTTGCAGTATAATGAGCTATTAGCACCTTGCTTCAGCAATTCACTGACAAGAGGTGTCCCAGCACAGCTCTTCGGGGCTGTAAATGAAATTCCTGCAGTTGACAGATGCTACCATGACAGGGATGTCTGCTCCCATAGGCAAATATTTTTCTGCCCTGATTGTTAAAGTCTGTAATCCCCACTGGGGAGAGTCACGGCCATCTAAGCAACTCCTGTAAGGATCAGCGTCTATTTTATAGCTGATTTATGTGTTCCCTGTCGAGAAGTAACACCATGCTTTTAACTGCAGCTGCTTGCTCGTTGATCTCAGCACACACAGTGTGGGTGTAAGAGGAGTCCTGGGATGAGCCAGAGGCCTTGGTGGGAGGAGGACACGGCACTTGATCTGAGCACCCTTTTCTTTTTTTTCTTTAATCAACAAATTCACAGAATCATTAAGATTGGAAAAGACCTGCAAGATCATTGAATCCAAACTTTGACCAAACAGCACCATGACAACTAAACCACAGCAGTGCGTGCCACATTCAATTGTTTCTGAAACACCTCCAGGGATGGTGACTCCAAACCTCCCTGGGCAAACCCTTCCAATGCTTGACAACTCTTTCAGTGAACAAATTCTTCCTGTTATCCAACCTGAATCTCCTCTGGTGCAGCTTGAGGCCATTTCCTCTTGTCCTGTCGCTGGTTGCAAGGGAGAAGAGGCTGATCACAACCTGGCTACAACCTCTTGCCAGGGAGTTGTAAAAAGCAATGAGATCTCCAATACTCACATTAAAAAAAAA
>VZRN01000885.1:0-59896 GCA_013397935.1 Dasyornis broadbenti
TGTCTTCCAAACCAAGACAGTTCTGTAGTTTGTTGTTGTTTTTTTTCTACCACTGCCAGCATTAACTGTTTGCCTTCCCTGCATTAAGGAAGCTCTTCCACTCCAGTCCTGTTGTTCAATCCACACTTGTGTGGAGACAGCAGGGTGCCAGGAGACTGTGCTGGAGGTTACAGCCCAACCCTTCTGTCTTCCTCTGCTTTCCTCATCCAACAGCTTTACAGTTGCTATACCATCAGAGATGATCAGCTCTGCTGTGAATATTCTGTAGCCTAATGAAACTGGTAATTTCTCCATGCAATTCTGTTTCTTCTTACTTCTCTGTCAATTTTACTTCACGTAGAAGAAAGAGGGGGGAAAATGCTCAAGATAAGTCAATAGCTTTCTTTTTTTTTATGTCAAATGTATTCATTAGTCACTGAATAATTTACATGGATGATTCTTAGTTCACCAATTGTTTATGAGCAGTTCATTACCTGTGCTCAAGTTGCAGATGTTTTGATTAGGTACATGAAATGCATCACACTTGTTATTTTTCTTTTGGGGTGGTTTCTCTGATGTCAGCAGAAGCTCTCCCCATCGGTACCAGCACTAGACTTGAATTAGGCTCAATATAGATCTTTCTTGATTACAGAACTTAAGCGGAGCTTCCTAAAATCAATGCAGTCTTGGTGTTCATGACTGTCAGCCTTGGGCTGCCAGTGCTTCTCAGCCATTTGGGAGAAAACAGTGGGGATTCACAAACACAAAGAGAGAGGCCAATACCTGCACAGCAAGTGTGAGGGAACAGGCGTATTTTTCTGCATGGCCTTTCAGAGGTTCTTGATCAGTAGATTAGGATCCTATGATCCCATAGATCCTGGGCCAGGCTGGGTAGATCCTAGGCTGAAAATCATGGGATTGAACCTTTAATTATGTGTTACAGAGGCAGGCTCTGGATGTGAAACCTCACAGCTCTGAATTAGGTTTACCTAGGGCTGTCAATGTCATTATGGGTGCACTCTTTTTAGAACATGTTTTACAGTTCTTTAGTCTTTCTTCTCTGCAAAGAAGCTTTTCTTGCCACCTTTGATTTCTGTAATAGCCTCTGGTTCATTTTAAAAGGGCTGTCTCTCTGAGGACAGCGTCAGCTGCCATTCTCCTTAAACCCTCCTGGGACAGAGTCTTAGCTCCCCATTGACATGGACAGACATAGAAGTCTTACTGCATTTATTAAGCTGAGAAAAAGGTGAAATCATCATTGCTAGTCTACAAACAAGAGTTAAATACCTATCATGAAATGTAAAGAGGAGTAAATATGGTATAAATTATTCTAATAGGTTTGCACAAAAAAGAGCAATTAAACTAATGCAGTTTGACTTCTTTTCAATTAATAATGTACCCAATCATTTTTACATTGTTTGGAAAGACTACGTGCAGATAATATTGTCTTATGGCCTAATTTTTTTCATGCAATTAGTTGCATACATTTACTGACAGGCTAATTTATGAGCAATTGCTTTAAAAGCAGAACTATTTTGCATTTAATTATGTTGGGTTGTAATCCATCTGTTGACAAATTTGTGTGTTTTGCTATTTATTTGCTAATGCGTTCCACTACTCCAGCATGATCAGTCATACAAGTTGAATATTTTGTTGATTATATAAATACCATAGGGTAATTAAGGGCCAGATGTATGGCTGGTGGGAATGACTATTTGTGGTATTTCTTCCCCCCTCCAGTTGAACTTTTTATTACTGCTCTGTGGAGAGTGAACAAAGCTATGATTAAAGCTGCAATTCTGTAGCTGCTGTTTCTCAGCAGCTGGAGCAGGAGAAGGTGAGGAGAAGCGAATCTCTGGATGGGGCCTTCTGGTTCTTTGTGCCCAGGGCCTGCTTGCAGTTTGCTTGTGCAGATTTTATCTCAAATACATCTTGTTCATGAGCAAACCAATTCTCTCGTCGTGGGAAGCAGAGGGCAACCTGGGAAATCAGGCCAGGGTTTCTGGATTCCCTGTTTTCACTGCTGTGAGGAGGAAGAAAGGTGAGCTGGGTGGGAGGGCCCCTCAGGTGAGGTGCATTTGGATGGCAGGTGCTTGGACATGGAAAGCAAGAGCACTTCTTTCCAGTCAGGTTTCTTGCTTAACTCACTGGCAGAGGATGCCTGAACTGTGGGTGCAGGGTGGAGAGCGGGAGTTGTTGAGAGAATGCTGTTTCTCTTGGCAGTTACTGCTTGGACTTACTCTGAAGAGTGATGTTGTTTGGGTGTAAGAAATACGGGGTTTTTTCTAGCACCCTTGAGAGAAAGAAGAGGTATCAAGCTGAGGGGTTTCGAGATGGGTGTGGTACTTGGCTTTTGCATCGTCTTTGGGGGTAGAAACAGGAAGGCTCAGAAAAATGGGGACCAGATATGGGATGGGTGTGGGGTGGCCAGAGGCAGAAGAGATTGCTTGCTTTGGCTCCTTTAATGGGCTGTTCTTTCAGGACCAGTTGAGTTTCACTTGCACCCACAAAAATGACAGCAGTGATGGAGAAATCTTACGACAGTCTTGGAGAAGTCAGTTATATCTGGACACCCAAGCACCATCAAAGCACAGTGGGACACGGGACAAAATCTTCTTTGTCCTTGCAGCCACAGCCACGGGGTGCAGTGTGGGATCCCCTCCACAGGCAAAGCACTGTCACTCATTCCCATTTTGACTAACACATTATGTGCTGTGAAACCCCTTTGGTTTGCAGGGGAATTGCAATTGCAGGTGGTGGGTTGGACCGTCCAGGAAAGCGGAGGGCAGCAAAATCTAGCTCTTGATAACTTAGACTGTTTTGTTCAAGACCCAAAATAGTTCCAGAGAGCCAAGCAAAAGCTTGACACCTTCTCATGTATCAAAAGCAGAGACTGAATAAGGTGCATTGAAGCCCTCAGGGGTGGCAGGTGCAGCACAGATGTGCAGGAGCACACACGTGCTCTGGCCACTCCTCTGCACTGGAGTGTCAGAACAACAGGCTGGGGATCCTTTCCACAGTAAAGGTTGTTCTGAGGCTCGTGAAGGTGGGTGTTTGTGCACTGGGTTTGTCTGCACTTAGCTGAGGTTCAGATACACATCAGCTTTCACAGCCTCTGAGTGGGTTTGAATTGAGTCTTGTCCTTATCCCATTTTTAGCCAAACAGTTTCTGACTTTGGATTAAAGACAAAGGTCAAATTAGAATTCTCTTTGTATGCTCTGTAGGTTGGATTTTTGATTTGTTTCTTTGTGGTTTTAAATAACTGAATTTCTATTTCTCCTGAGTATTAACAGCTGGCAGCTGTACAGATCATAGGAGTTCAGGCGTCTATAAAAATATCAGTTTCTTTTGAAGTGCTTTAAAGCAAAGCATAAATTATAGTTAGATAATATCCTCAGATGACAATATCAGTCTGTGCAAAAGGATTTTCTTTCCCCCCCTCCTTTTGCATTTAATCTAGAAATTAAAGACAATAGGGACTGCTTTTATCAAAGATGCCACATAATATTCCCTCTTGGGGGTTTCATCTAGAAGTTGTAGTCTCTGCCCAGTGTATGTTGGGAAGCTCAGTTTGATGTTAAAATGCTTTTGTAGAGCTGTCTAACAGCCCCCATAAAGCATGGGTGAAAATAGAGCTTAAAGGAATGGGTGGACACTTTGTGAGAGTCAGACAAATAAATTATATGCTTTTTACTCTCCCAAGCACAGATGACTAGCATTGTAAATGACTGAATAATTTGCAGTGATTAATTTGAAGAGATTTTCAAGGTTTTCAGTGTTTTTTGAAAATCTGTACATTTAACCATAAGTATGGTTTATTTAAACATATTTCAGTGTAATTGTTTGGTCTTGAGACTGTTGCAGGCAATTGTCATTTGAAATACTCCATATATAGACAAATTCCATAAATCCTATGGTATTTTTGCCTTACATAATAGGGAGTTACATGAAGATAGTTTTATTGCTTAAATTGCGAGTCACATGTTTGATGATCGTGTTTGTTGCCATTCTTGCCATTTTGGCTAACCATATCAGACGGTCAGGGAGAGGAGATGATATCACATAATCCATATAAGTAGCAGGCTGAAAAGTGGATTTTGCAATTGGATCTATTTATTATTGCTATTTTTATGGTAGTGGTTCCTTATTGTGAACAAGGCAAATGACTGTATGGGTGTTCGAGGCAACTGGCATCCTCGAAGGCTTCCCTGCACCTACTTCAAATCATGCTTTTTCTGCCACTATCTTCTTAACTTCTCTTTAGGAGCAATTTTGTCATTGCAGTTAAGAAAGGTTTTGCATATTGCTTTGTCCCTGTAAGCTGAGATGATTACAGAGAAGAGCAAGACAAGGATTGTAAAAGAACATGAACCCCACCCTGTGCTTCTGAGGAAAGAAAAGTCACTGCTGAACAGGAGCCATGGGGAAAAATCTGCTCATGTCCCTGTCCTCTCTCAGTTCGTTTGGGATCAAAAGCTAAACTAATGTAGTGTGAAGGGCAGGGGGAAGGGGAAAGCAGTGCAGAGGGAGCAGCTCTGGGATTCAGCACATCAGCCCAAATCCATGTTCCTGCTGTGCCAGCTGGGCATGCAGGACTTTTCAAGTATTTAACACATTGCAAACTCATGTTGCACATTCTATTTCAGAAGTGAAGATAAGCGATTTTCTCCTGAGATGTCTGTGCTGGTTTCCCAGCTGAAGAGGTCCAGAGAGAGTTTGTGGAAGTAGGGGAATTCTGAAGCGTGATGAGACTCATCTGAAACTTAATCACTGTTGGCCTTGATTTTACATTCAAAATCCAAATAGCTGCAAATATGAGTGTGGGAAACAGCAGTGATTCTGTCCCATGTCTTTCTTCATGAGATCCTAGTGCCCCCCAGAGTCTGACTAATAAAATCACTGAGACCAAGATCCAGCAGATGGGCTTTCTGCTGAAATAGATGGAAATATTTCATGGCGTGGAGCTTGGACTTCCCCAGTTGTCCTGTTAGCTGTCCAAAGTAATCCAGCTCAAATGACCAAGGCATGGATATTGCAAATTCTTCCTAAGCTGGAAAAAGAACTCATTGGCCAAATGAGGGCAGGAATTAATTAGTGAGGAGCAAAGGCATACATCTGCAGATTTGTGGGTGTGAGGAAGTGAGTGCATTCCATTTGTCTTGTTACCTGCTACAGCAGCACAGTTTTTGCCATCAGCTTTAGACATTTAATTGAAGTACTGTTTGGTGAAGAAGATGATGTCCCCTCTGGGGTCAGTGGAGGGATGAACACTACCTGAGAGTTGCTCAGGTCAGAGAAGTTAGGTGACACAAAGAACTTCTTAATTTATTTTATGATTCTTCACTGGGCATATGATGTGACTCTAGGGGATGTCCTGTGTAGGGCCAGAAGCTGGACTTATGATCCGTGGGGGGTGTTCCTTCTAACTCAGCATATTCTGTGATTCTGTGATTCACACAGTTCCCATCCACGCCTTTTCTTCAGACTTCCTTCTGCAGTTGCAGCTCCCGTGCCTGAGGCAGCTGTACCAGGCACTCGGAGCAGGCAGAGGCAGCACTCTGCCATGACGGGCCATGTTTGCTCTTGGAAAGTGTCCCCGTGCTACCCACTTGCTCTGTGTTTGCCCTGTGGGTTCCTGGCCCAGGAGAGCAGCGTCCCAGGCAGAGATCACATCCCAGGCCTGCCAAGGGGCTGTGCAGCAAGGGCACATGGTGTGACTCTTGGGGATGTCCTGTGCAGGGCCAGGAGCTGGACTCCATCATCCCTGGGGGTCCCTCCCAACTCAGCATGTTCTGTGGTTGCTTCTTTGCCTCCCTGAATCCCAAGGCTGTATTCTCCTGCACTTGCTTCTCCTCAGGTGCTGTGGCACTACCTGCCCAGTGGCTCTTGAACCCAGAAGGTTGCCTGCTGCTGCTCCGAATGTTTGTTTATGAGCCTGATAATACTTCCACTGCTACATCCTGCTAATTTCCTCATTACACTTTATAGCAAACATTACTGTCTAGAAAAAAACAGATTTTTATCTGCTTCCAAGATAGAACATAAAACAAACATCTAAGGCTCTGTAATGTCAAGGCATTTTTAGGATGTTTTTCAGAAGATCTACTTGACTTCAGTCATTCCAAATCTATTTTGTAATTACAAAGCCGTTTTATGTTCCTTTGAAACCAATTCTAAAGCCATTTCACAACCATACTGAAAATATCCCACATACAGAATTTATACAAACATTTATTTCAGTTCTGTTCTTTTCTGCTGTACAGTAGAAAAAGGGGTCTTTGCAGAACTCAAGGTGCTCTTGACCATCTCACTATAACCTCTGTGAAAGGCTGCCCCTTCATCTGGGCAGTGTTAGTCCAGAAAAAAAGGAAAAGGAACTCACACAAGGTAAAGTTTTAAAGCCAAATGGAGTCACTAACATTTAGTTTCAACTACAGCACAGGTGATAGTGCTTCACGGAGGATTCCTTTGTCAGCAGAGGTTTACCACACCACAGAGCTGATTAGTGGCTCTGAGGTTTCCTCAGCTGGCTGTGTGCCAGGCCAGGCTGGTTCATTGCTGAGCAGGAGAGAGAGAGGTCTATTCTCTCTCATCACATGGTGGTAATAGTCAAGACAAATTTGAAAACCACTACACAGCCCACCAACTTCAGAGACACAGTGAGGTTTAGATCAGCATGTTTGCCTATTATTATACTACTTTCTCCTTGACAACGCTGTGAAGAACACGATCAGATTTATAAAACCATTCATTGTTCTGCTGTATGTAACCCTGATACTAAGCAGGTGTTCTTAAACTACAAAATAGCAAGCACAGATCATCTACCTGCCACATACAGCTGAATCTCAGACAAACCACAGCTTTATTTAGAAGCAGCCATGTTAAAGCACAAATTCCATGTGCAAGTGTAGGGCCAGGAGCTGAATGATGTGCATTTAGAAAGCAACCTACTCATAGCCTATATAATGCTAAGTAAGAAAAGCACAAAGCAGAGGGGAAGGTGAAGATCTGCTTCTGCAGTGTGAGCATATTCACAGTGTGGGAGCGTATGCACTCAGTCAAAATAGTATGCAATGAATTATCAACTGGTATTATGTAAAGTGGTTGGAAAAAACCTGACATGACATAAAAAAGGGATGTGATACTGCTACAGTAATCACTCTGAAGCAGAACGGATTCTAAACCAATGTAATCTGGTTCTGGTTTGCAATTGGTGGAATTGATATCCCCTGAGCATCTTTTTTGGCCTGCAAGGAAATGAGCAGGTTTCCTGCTCCCCGTGTTTACGGGAAAAGCAGCTGCGTAGCTCTTCTCTCCCCCCAGTCTCATCAATACTGGCTTTCATGTTATTAGTTCTCAAGATTGCTCTTGCAGTGATTCAGCCTTTAAGATGTGGTTATTGTGCTTTTTATAAGTGAATGGGAAAAACCACCAAGGTTAGCTGTATTTCTTCTTGGTGAATTCCTTAGCAGAAGGAAGCATTCAGTAATCCCCCTGTCTGTGAATGTGGGCTGACAGATCAATGCATTTTCAGGGGTTTGTTACCCTGCCGAGAATTTATTTGTAATAGATTTTGAGGCCAGACCACATCTTCCCTTCTGGCCAAGGATAAGTTAATTAGGTAAACACGACCCTACAGTCTTGCAAAGTTTCTGGATTGTCACTCTCTGCAGGGGAGGAGGGACATATTGCCCCCTGTCCCATGGGAGAACCACGGGAAGTCACAGTGTGTTTGTGCTTGGAAGTGCCATCTGCCTGTGGGCCTTTTCCCCAGTTCAGGAGGGCTTTCTGTGCCGGGGGCGCTGAGCCATTTACCCTCTGCACGAGGGGGATTCAAGGTGTCAAGGGGACTTATTGATGAATGATAAATGGATTTTTTAATTTGTGCAACAAATCTATTCTCTGGGGTTTTTTGTTTCTTTCGTACCAAAGGAAGATATAGTTTTGCTGATGATTTCTCCTACTGACATAACTAATTACTTAATCAAGGGCTTCTGCCTTCTGTTTAGAGATAGCTGAGATATTAAGAGATTGCATTAATGCCCTTAGAAACACAGGAAGACTTGAGAAATCTATAAAGATATATTTAGTGGCAAAAATTATTCCATGATAATTTGTCAATTACAGTGCTCTACCAGATAACAAATGCTCAAGATGAAATCTGCTCCAGCTGGGGAAGGATCCATTTTCTGTGCTTTCAGACGTGTCTGGAAAGAAAATACTTTTACTTGACAATTTTTTTTTTTCTTTAATGATTGCTGTGTTTGTAGGGTTTGGGTTACATTTAGCATCAAGGTGGTTTTATGTAGGGGCAGCAGATGGGTGATAGGTTTCACCAGCACAGGATAGGCACAAATCGATGTTTTCTGGATTGGTAAAGGATGCCAAGGAAAATGCTTATAAGTAAACCTTCAGTACTGATTCAGGAAGGGATGGAATAACTTATGTTGCCTGGTCTACCTGGCCCCTGAGAGCAGTACTACATCATGTTAAGACAATAAATAACCATATTAGAATTTATAATAATAATTTATAATCTCCTTGCATTTTCACTCAATGTTTTGTTTCCGTGTCACTTCTGTGTACTTTAATGTTCTTTTTAATTGAGGAAAACTGCACATGAAGACATTGTAAATTTTTCCCATGATTGAGATACTGAATTTTTTTCTCAGTTGCTACCGTTTTAGAGAAAAGAGCATCTGTCTTTGACAGGAGGGTATTTGCCTACATTCACAGCACATAGGCTTAATAGCATTTTACTTCCTGCACCTTAACATTGGATTCTTCATTTCTTGCATAACTGCACCTCTGACACCTGGACATCGCTCACATCCACAGGAAGGAGAGTTCCACTCCCTCCCTAATAAATTGGGGATAGGCAGGCTGCCCCTCCGGGTGGAATCCACAGTGATGTCCCCACAGGCACAAGGTGGGGCCTCTCTTTTCAGGTGTGCACAGAGAGCTGATAGACCAGGCTCCCAAATCCCACAAGCACCTCTTATAAATGAAGCCCTTCTTCTTCTGTACATAATGTGTGTGTATATATATATACAGGGTAACATATTGATTTGCTTTATGATAATTTCTGTAATTTCGTCATATCTTACTAGTTAGCAGAACAAAGCCAAAGTTTTAGTTAAAACCTCACACTCTAAGATAAAGCTTATTCAAGAAGGCCTAATGAAAATTACAGCTATTTATCTACCAAAGCTATGAAATGATACATTATGATTCTCAAAGTGCTGGGTTACTGTACTGTGACAAATAGAACAATTTCTGGAGTACCCTTGAGTGAGAGCCAGTGTTCAAAAAGGAAGCTAATACTGAAGATTTTTTTCAACCACTTAGTTGCCAATCGAAGGAGATACAACTGAAGTTTGTGTTTCTTAAATATCTGTCAGATGTGGGGGTTAAAAGCTGGTAAAGCAGGGAGTGCTGTTGAGTCTCAAGTGGGAGGGGGAATAAACGCAGTTTTCAGAGAGTTTGCACTCTCTGCATGTTTTTTGAGCGCTGTTCCTGGGCTGCTGAGCCGGGCTGTGCTGAGCCGGGCACCCGCACACCCCGTCTGTCACTCGTCCTCCAGGCGAGCTCTTTATTCATCTGCTTTTTGTGCCTGGAGCACGCACCCGACCCTTCGCAGGGTCACGGCAGCCGAGTGTGAGCTGTCTGCTGCTGGGGGTGGGCAGCAGCGGCAGCACGCACGGGGAGGCTGCTGACTCGGAGGAATTGCCACTCTTCTTTGTTCTGCAGAAATAGCATTTAGATGTAAGGCTCTGACTAACGGCAATAGAAGCAAAAAGCTGGCTTGGTGGATGGAGTACGTGTCTCTCCGCACTGCATACAGACCACAGCAAAGAAAGAGCGTGTGTGCAGCCCGTCCCGCCCTGCCCTGCCCAGGGAGCAGGGGCAGAGCACAGGGGGCTCTCCCCGCCGCACACCCCCGGGAGAGGCTGAGCCCGCTGCGGGGCAGGGCCACGGCAGGGCCCGCTGTGCATTTCGGGTGCTAGGGGCTCCTGTCTGCATAACGGGTCATTGTGTCAAGGTAACTGGATCAGCAAATTCGTCTGTGAACTGATCGTTAATAATTCCGTTCATGAAAAGGCGACTAAGCCAATAGCCTAATGAAGTTCTTCAGGTCTTGTAATTCAGCTCTGCTGCAAATCCAAAACTGATGCATAAAGTGAGCCCGTTCAGCCGTGTCACCAAATTATCTGTAGAGAGCAAGGTGATGTCTTTTGGTGTATCTAACAAATTGTCTACTTTGAGTTATCAAAGTCTGTATGCTTTTGCACCACCTGGGCCTAAAATCAGGGCAGCTGAAATCAAGAAGCTCTTTCTCATTATTTTGAAATCTCAAACTTCAGGAGGATGTAGAAAGGAACCCCATTCTGTCTAGTCTAGTCTAGCCCCTGTTATCCTAATCCGCTCTGCTTTGCAGTTAGAGTCTGGCTCCTTGTCCTCAAGGCACTTCCAAACTTTCCTTTACGTGATGAGACATTCAGAGTTGCAGCCAGGCAGTAAAATTACGTGAAATGCATGGTGCCCATTTTGACTGTTGTTTCCTGATGATTTTTTATGTGCCTGGTATGTGTTTATGAATTGCCTCTGCTTGCCTAGCACAGTCCTGAACTGGCCACCTGACTTACTTTCCTGAGTCATTACTACAGGTTTTAGGACATGTTAGGGTGCTTGTGAAGCTCATGTTATTTAGCCTGTACTTTGTGGAAAATGTGATCACCAAATTAGTAAAGGAGCAATCTGTGAATAAACATGATGATATTAATAACACCACTCTGAACTTGTGTTGGTATTTGCTACTCTTTTCAAATCTTACCTCTCTCAAAATGCCCACAAAATGCTTCAAGTTGAAGCAGCTGATGAGCTCTGACTCCTGCTCATCTTTCATTTTCTGGTCTGATTGTTTACTGCTGCCACCACTGCTTCCCCCTGTATAAGTGGATTGAAAGCCTGCTGAGGTACAGAGCTTTTTTTACCATGCTTGGTGCTCACCCTGGGCGAGTCACACTAAAAGCAATATTAAGAAACAGTGCTCTTGGGATTACAGTGTTTAAGGAACATTAAGCAGTACCCTCCACTATCCTCTGCAGAGGACTTTCAAGCAAACTTTTCAGTGAGACATTAGGGAACATCAGCCCTTGTCTCTTGTCAAGGTGGACTTGGAGGCAGGAAGCTGCAATTACCCACAGATCAGGAGATTTCTGACCCAGGGCTCTTTGTTGCCCCCTGCAAAGTCCAGTAGCTGGAAATTAAAGGGAAGTGGAAGTACTTGCACCAGGAGAAAAATTAGTCATTTATTTAGAGATGAAATTAGTGCTCCAGACACTTCAGATCAAGATGAGATGTCCACCTGGACAATGCATTGTAGTTTGATCACAAATGGGTAGGTCTGATACAGAGGTGATACGGTGCAGTTGTCTTGTATATAGTCTGTCAGAGGAGTGCCCTTTCAGACCTAAAGGAATGTTCCTTCTCCTTTACTCTGTGGATCTGTGAAGCATTTAACCAGACAAGGACAGACAAAAAGCCTGGGAACAAGGTCTGTGATAAGTGAGATCTCCTTTCCCTACCTTTCACCTGCAGGTAACTTTGTTGATTAGTGACTCTGACAAATGGCCTGGGGTTTTCTCTTAGTAACAAAGAAAAAATGGGGCATCAGTTGCTGATTATGACTGTTGTGCAGGGTTTTGAAATAAAACCAATGGTATTGTGGCTGAACCTGCCTGATAAGAAGCTATTAAAAAAAAGGTAATAATGTCGTCACAGCAATGAGGAGATAAATTATATGTTAAATGGCAAAGCACAGCATTGCATATTTTATACTCTGTAATGACTTAAGAGTTCATCATTGATGTTATTAAAATAAGCACTAAAGGAATTAAATGTGATGCTCTGCTACATGTGCTGAGATCTCTTCAACTCACTTAATTCTTGCTGCCTTGCCTTTTGCATAGTCACTGTTCAATATTCCTTTTAAAGAATTTGGAAAGGCAAAAATCGTAAATCCTTTACGATGAAAGGCTGCACAGTTAACAAATGGACAAGGGGGAGTTGCCTTGAAGCTTTCCCACTGCCTGTAAAAAATCAGGTTTAGGTTTTACGCAGGTGGCATTATATTTAAATGTCAGATCTGGGCTTTGTTCCCCCATTTAATACAAATGTCAGTGGCATTTTGTTGGGAAGTCTTTTTGTTTCTCCTTCCACTTCGATAAATTCAGACTGGCTTTCAATCTTGCCATCTACCTTTGTATATTCATAACTCTGTGACCAAAGTTCTGCATCAGTTTTCTTCCAGAAGCCATGAATGAAACACAAGTGGTTGACCAGGCATATTCCGGAACGGCAACAGTGGACAAGTGTTGTACTGACAGTGACGGGGGAAATAAAATACCATGAATCCCCCCCAGTCATAACCAAGGCAGGGGAACTTCATTAGCAATTGGTCCACTGGTTGATTATATGAAAAAAGAGGGTTTTCCCATGGTACTGGCAGGGTTAGGGTTGAGAGATCTAAAAGGCCTTGAGCTCCAGAAACACTGGGGCTGGAAAAGGTGTGCCAAGACGATCACGGCAAGGCCCCAGCATTGCTGCTCCCACAGCTTTCTGATCTGGACTCCCCACGGGGGGACACCTCGGCCCCAGCCACAGCTGCCCTGTGGGTGGGCCTTAGGCTTCAAAGAGCCTTTGAGCCTTCAGCTGCGGCTCACTGGCATTGCAAAAGGCCCTGCAAGGGGCTCCATCCCGGCAGGCTGCTGTCACAGACTGGCTGTTGCGTGGCTCCAAACACCTTGGAGTGGCAGTGCCTGGGTCTGCTGGGAGGGGCCAGCTGGGCCTTCTTTACTCTGTGGGTCCTTCAGAGCTGCCTTTCCTTCTGTCATTTGTATGTATCTGATGCTTTCAAAAGTAGTATCCCCTTTTCCTATGTGGGTTTTTCCTACTCAAAAATCTAATTTTTTGCATTTAATGCAGGTAGTATTTTCTAATCTGAAAAAGCAATAACTTACTTTCTGAAGAAACAAAGTAGATGTTGGTAAAACCTGTGCTTACCATAGATGGTATTTCTGCCCTACCCTGCTAATGCCAGCTATTTAACTTCCCAAAAAAACCTTCTATGGTTCAGTGTCATTCATGTCATCCCGAAATTATACTAAAGCAGCCAGGAGTTCTCCTGTCTCATCATTCTTTTAATAGCTGACTACTAGCACTTCAAAATTGAAATTTATTTCTGTAAAATCTTTCTAAGCTGTCTGTAATGATGCATAAACTGAGAAGTAATGTTTTAAGAATTTGCATGAAAACCCACTCTGTTCATGGTACATTGTCTCTGAGTTACAATGCTTTCATAGCAGGTTTTTAGTGTATTTAGATACTTAAAGATGTTCAGCTGCATTCTGTCAGAACCCTTTGGACACGTTACATCTCTGCCTTTTTAGATCTTTTATGTGTTACTTCTGAGAAACCAGCTCTTTAAAGGGGCTGCAGGGCCTGTGCAGCTCTCGTGCTGCCCTTTGTCATGAGCAGAATAGGCTGACATGCACCTTCATTCTGTCACTCTGGTCCAAGTGCATGTGCTGTGCTCAGTACTCAGGTACCCAGTACCTCTCTGGTACAGAAACCTCTGCTGATGAGGACTCAGCAAGCCAGAGAAAATTAAATACCCCTTTTTCCCCCTACTGTCTCCATTAATGTTCCTTTATAAACTTCTAATGCACCTAATTTTTGTTGGTATGTCCCACATCATCAGGTTATATTTATTGCAATTTCACCTCCTTGAAAAAAAACCAAAAATTCTACGCTCCTTTTGGGAAATGGGAGATGAGGGCAGAGTGCCAATGCTTGCTGAACAAAGTGTGCCTGAGGTGGCAGCCTGGGCTTTGAGGCTACAGCTGCTCTGCCTTCCAAGCAGGCCTAAGTGTGTGAGCAAATTGAAATTCATCTCACGTACTCACGGCAAAGAAATAAGCATGTGTTCATAAGTGAAGGGAGACTCGCGCCTGCAACATGCAGAAGTGCAGAGTGAGAGACAGCTCACTACTGTCCCATCTCTGTGTGCCCTTTCTGGCTTAGTGGCAGCATCATTAGGCCAACAAATCACACATGGTTTTTTTCAGAAACGTTTTCTAGGTATCAAAACAACAAGAATTTGTAGGTAGCAAAGATCGGGCTTCCTTTTCGTACCTTGAATTCCCAGAACTGAGTCAAGACATGCACCAGGTTAGTCTTTCAGGCTGCCCTCTGGCTTAGTATGCTAAAGAAAGGATGGATGGATGGATGGATGGATGGATGGATGGATGGATGGATGGATGGATGGATAGATGGATGGATGGATGGATGGATGGATGGATGGATGGATGGATGGACAGACAGTGAGAAACAAAATGCTGTCATTTCAGGCATGCTCTTTAATCCAGTTCCTGCAAACCTCATGTTGCACCAGAAAACCTCACTGTTTGAAGTGGGCATCAGGTGCCACTGCTTTTAATGAGTTTTACAAACAGGCAAAAAGGCAAGAGAGTTGTCTGGCAATAGTGCATTCCACAAAGCAGATTGACACACACAGGCATTTTGAGATTGTTCAGACAGATAAGGCTAAGATTGGAGCTAATGCTCTAAGTACGAAACAATAAATTTCAGTGAAGCAAAAGAAGTATAGTTCATGGCATCTAGGTTTTAAAACACATGTTATTAAAAAATATAAAAGCAGTTGTCTGACTAAAGACAGTTAGAATTTGTATACTATGGTGTGCTGGTTTTTGATTTAGGACCACATGCTGATACTTACATTAAGTAGAAGAACTCAGTGACATACCTGGTGTGGGATTCAGTGGGATAGTTTTGAATTAAGGTACCAAAAAAATGAGTGACAAAGCCTGTTGGTTAAGGTACAATTCTTGGTTACAAAAACTGTTGTTTGCTGATAAAGGATAGTTAAATTCATAGGCTTTTGTAGCGGTGATTAAAGCTGAAATAGAACAGTATGCAAGGAGTGATTCTGTTCTCAGATTCCTGTAATGTGGCAAACTGCCAGACTCCTTGCAAAAGTGGGGCTGGCAATGTGTGTTCTCTTTTGCAGAGCAAAGCCCAGATCTGAGCTGGCAAATGCCTGATTCAGACTTTGAGCATGTTGAGCAAAAAGGAGCCATAAGAAATTGCTTGCTATAATCTAAACTCGGCCAAAAGGCCATTCTGATTCCTATTTGACTGTTTTCCATAGCAAACTTCTTAAAATGTCTTCTGTTGCTAATTCATTGTCCTTAAATATTCCTTTCATAATTTTCTTCATTGCCTTTGAAAAAATCTTTGATCTCATGACTTGAAAAATATAACTGGCAAAATAAAAATTGAAAAGCTTATGATATTTTTATGAATATAAGTTTGCTCAGAAAATATGAAGGCTGCTCTTCCAGCATGAGAAGGAAATATGATGCCAGGGCAGTTGCATCTCCTTTTTCTCCATTGATGTCTTTTCTTCTTCTAGAGCAGTTGCTGAAAGCTGGAGTTCCTGCCTGTCCCAACTCCCTCTCCTCTGCTTGCACCTTTCAGCAGCTACCAAAGATATCACATCATCCCACCACCTCCTCTCAGTGGATTTCTCTCATGCCTCCTTGCTTTTCATTGCTTGAAACTTGAACTTATCATCTGCATCTCCTATGTTCTCTTTGTGTTGTCTTGCTCTGTTGCATTCACTCCGTTCTGCCCATGGTGGCAGCTTCAGTGCCCGCTTTTGCTGACTTGATTTTTGTTTATACCAGGTGCTACCCAGAAGTACCCCTTTTCCTCAGGTTCTATGTGACGTAAAGAAACTTTGGAAGCAAATGGGAATTCCCTCTTCAATTAGATGGGGGGGAAATTACACTTTTTTTGGCAGGCCTTTAAGGCATTGTGAGCTTCAATTGTGTTTTTGACTAAGCAAGTCAGCTTGCTGCCCTAAACACCTCTGTTGTTGCCAGTATGCCCAGTATTCCAGGCTGGGTTTATCTGTGAAAGCAGGGAACAGGGCTGAAGGGAGGCAGCCCTGCAAAGCCAGCGTGCTCTGTGAGTTGCCACTGACTCCGTGTCTGCCTGAACTGTGCTCTGCAACACTCACGACTTCAACACTGACCGTGTTTTAGAGGCAGCCTGAAGAATTTTGGCACCCATTACCTTCCAAATCCCCAAAGTGCTGACAGCCTAAGTCCTTTGGCAATTAGGATTAATCATTGTGGTTGTTAATATCCATAGGGGATGGAACACGTGTGCACTGTCCTGGGAGCATTGAACTCTTACTGAAGTGGAAGGCTGGGACAGGCCCCACTGTGGGTCCTCCACAGGTGGATCAAGCTGAGCCAAGCGCTGCTGGTGGCTGTGAGGGAGCAGAGGAGGCTGCAGCCCTGGGCCTTGGCTTGGGATTCTGTTTGGTGCCACTCTGAGCCGTTTCTCTGTTCAGGATCGGGGCTCCTGCTGCAGCTGCTCTGATGAGTGCCTTGGGAGGTCAGTTCATGAGATAAGACAGGTGACGCTTTCCTGTCGTAGGAAACGCAAGGCAACTTCTGGTAAAGGTCACGAGAGAGAGAGTGAGAGATCCAGAGGCAAGAGGAAGGTGTCGAATTATTAATGGGCTTGAGGCTCAGGATATACATGGGGAAGTTCAAACAGAGAGCTGGAAGTGACTGACACCGCCAAAAACTTGCTCCCCTGCAGCACAGCAGTGGCGGGGATGCAACAATGGCTGGCAGAAGTGGGCTGTGCTCCTGCTGTGGAACCACTGGAACAGACTCCGGCCACTGAGAAACAGACAGACCCCAGCTTGAAATCTCCTTCACCTTGGTGGGGAGTTGGCCTGTTTATCAGCTCTGAAATTTGCAGCACAGTACAAAAGTGATGGAAAACACCTATTCCCTCTCCTACCACCATTTCGAAATAGGTCCTTTTCCCTCTGGGACTGGGGCCCATTTGTTGCAAGCTGGGAAAGGGAGCCCGTGACCTGATGGCCAGGAGCAGAGCAGGGGCAGAGAACTCATGCTTCAGCTGTCTTCCTGATGAGTTTAAAAAGAAAAAAAAAATTCCAAGAAATGTGGTTATAAGCCAGGAAGGAAATCTTGCAGGTCACCCAGCATATGTAGAATAAAACATCAGCTCCTGCTCATCAGATTTGGGATGAGAAACCGCTGGGACTAGAAGCATTAGGGATGGGTTATAAAGATATAAATGAAAAGGCAGAGTGCAGAGAAAAGAAATGCTGCGCTCCAGAGTTAATTTAGCCATGTTTAGATTTGAGTGTCCCAAAGGAAGCTTAGCCTTCTGTTTCTCAGTGACTGTCATTTTGAAAGAGGGAAAGAGAGGGACAGCAAAGGAGGAACTTTACCTCAAAGGATCTTCCATGCTAAGGCTGAATATTTTTACAGTATTTAGCTTTTCAGCCTGTTTTCTTGGAGCCAGTGAGTGAATCACAATTAGGTGTGCCGCAGGCTAAGGGGGCTCAGCAGCTGAGTCACAACAGAGCAGAGGGAGTGATACATCAGCAGCAAAATGAGTGCTGGTCAGCCTTGAGTGCTGCAGCAGAGGAGCACCATTAAACAGCTGCCAAGGACCATTCGATCCCTATGATGCTCTCCCATTTTGCTGCATTAGTTATGGTTTCTGACAACAACCTCTCTTGACTCAAGGGAATTTTTTTAAGAAAAGTTTTCTCTATTTAAATTTCATGCATTGTGAATCTGCTCAGAATCTGTCAGAGGTTAGTTCTACATTTGACTGACTTGCTTTAAACAAAAGCAGTTGTGGGAAATGAACCCCTTCTTTGATAAGCCTCCATCTTGTGAGCAAATGGTACCTAATGCTAGCAAAGGAATGAACCTTTTCATGAGAGCCTTGATGCTGGGAGAAAGCAGTGCTCACTTTTCATGGCTCACACTTTTCATGGCTCACTTTTGGTAGTTCCAAAAGTAGGAGTGTCTGTAAATAAAAAGGTTAATCAGTTCTTCAGAAAACTGAGGATAACTTCACGCATACCATGTTTAATTTGCTTAAAGAAACAATCTTCCCACCCAGAGGTCAAGACTGGTGGAGGATCTGGAGGGAGAGGCATTTACCAAACCAGAGACTGGAATAATTCAGAAATGGTGTAAAAATGAAGTAGCAATTGGTGTCAGTTGATCTGTTGTAGATGCTCATGAATGTGCTTCCACACTTATTTCTGGCTTGTGCTTCCCTGTCCTTGGACTCAGAGATGTCTTCCAGTGTTTTGTGTGTGTGGAGCCCTGTTAATGTGCTTGTTAACTTCCACGAACTGCAGTTTTAGTCTTCCCAACAATGCTGCACAGGTTTCTGCTGTCCCACGGATAGGAGAACATAGATTTCCTTATGTTTTGCTTTAAAATGGCTTGGCAATAAGTGATCATATATTAAAGTCTGACAGTGTTGGATCACCTGAGGACAGAATAAAGAGGCCAAAAATCGGGGCAAAAAAAGAGCTCAGTATTATGTGAGTGGGTTGAAATATCTGTGCTACAAAAGATTTTCAAGAGTTTACCATGGAAATCTCTCTCAAGTTGTTTATACATCTCCTTTTTCCTTTCCTTTGGTTTTACATATGAACAGAAAACAGAAACTTGTTTCTTGTGTCTCTGCTTCCTGTAAATGCCAGAGAGACTGTCATCATGCCTGGAAAAAAAAAAAAAAAAAAAAAAAAAAAAAAAAAAAAAAAAAAAAAAAAAAAACATATTGTAACATTAATTTACTGGCATTTTTGAACATCGTTTATTTTTTAAAAAGAAGCAAAACCATTTTGGTCTTATACAATTGTTGGTCCTTTTCCCAGATTGCCCAATCCTTTCTGCTGCACTTGAGTTCATTTCCACCATGGATGCCACCAGAATTTTGGAATAAGGAAATCACTTGCATGCTCACCATCCTGAGAGAAAGCATCTGAAGGCCTTCCCTGCCCTGCTGTCACACTGCAGATACGCACTGACTGTGCCACCAGGCTCTGCACCCTCTTCACCTACCCTGGACTTGGCTTCTTGTCTGCAAGATCAGCCCTGCTGTGCTGTAGGTGATTTTGGACCTCCCTCATCACTGTGGACTTGTCTGATGCTGATGGGGCCCCTGGCTGACCCTTGTGAGCAGCACCCAGCCCACTCTGCCTCCTTGCTTGGGCACCCCAGGACTGTGCCAGCTTGGGGAGGGCACGGGCACTGCCCTGCTGCTCTGTTGGTGCCTGCAGCTCTCAGCTCATCTTTGCAGATCAGCCCACTGACAGCAGGTAAGATTGGGTAATTCTTCTCAAATAGACTAATATTTTCTCAAGAAATTCTCTAATATTTTTTAAAACTTGCTCTGTGCATAAAATCTATATCTGAAAGAAGCAGTAAATCAAATATTTCAGCCTACAGAGGAGGTTTTTTGTTTTCAACAGCGCACGTGTCAGTGCATGCCAGGGTAGACAGCCTCAGACGTTGCTGCTTCTTGCTATCTTCTGCCAGGAGCTGGCTTGTGTGGCCACAAAGCCAAGTGTGCAGGCTGCTGTCTCTAGGAGCACAGTGGGCCCTGCCTGGCTCACGTCCTGCAGTACCAGACTGCGCTCTTAACCCAAGGCACTATTTCAGTGCCTACTGCTCCAGGGGAGTCTTTGGTGGCTTCTGCTCCTCAAACCCTTACCAAACAGGGGACATGTTAGGGAGACTTCTGACCAAGTGTGGCAAGAAATGTATCGTTCTCATTGTCTGTGTTTGCTTATTGTTTGTACTTGTGTGGGACATCTAAGGCAACCAAGCTTTGCTTTAGCCCTTCACATTCCTTAACAGCAAGAAATATCCACATCAAGGTAAATGACATTCAGAGTTAGGCTCCTTCTGGATGGCTTTTCAAAGCTGGTGGACTAATCTTGTAATCCAAACAAAAATCAAAGTAAAAATCCTCTTTCTGCAATTGCCTATCTGAAATTCTCAGCCAAAACATTCTTCTGTCAACTTCAGCAAGGGGTTAAATGGTCTTCAGAGGTGTTTCAGCTTCTTAGATCAAGGTGGTTTTGGTTCTGCAAATGAGATAAACTTGCAGCTACAGGAAAGTCAAAGAATTTGTTAAAGCAGGAAATATTCCTTTTAGTTCCACATGCAAAGGCACCTTTTAATGCGGCTGCTGAATTGGGTTCATCAGAAGTAAAGGCTAATCTTCCCCTTGACATTTACGGAGTTGGTTGATTACTTCTCTTCTGAACCATCCATGTGGAGCATTGCAGGTTTTTATAAATTATTTCCTGGAAATGCTTAGTATTAAGAGGTTTTTCCAATTCCTAATTTAACCTCTGCACATTCATAATCGACATCTTACATGGTAAAGGAAACAAAAAAAGAAAAGATCAAATCTGCAGAGCTCACTGGGAGGAAAAAATACATATTGATGAAACAAAACATTTTACCTGCAGTGGCCAGAATTCTCTTGACCATCATAAAACCACTTCCTGACATTAGCTGGAGGCTAAAGTGGCAGGAAGATGAGCTGGAGGCCTGTGTAGCAGCTGATATTCATGGAGGGCTGAGTGTTGACAGTACTGCAAACCTTCCACTGCACAGAGGTGCACCTGAATGAGGGGTCTTGCCATGTATTCTCTGCTGAAGAAAATCCTTTTAATTTCCTCTATGGCAATTTATCCAAATTTTCTTTTTAATTGTTTTGGAAGTACTCTGTCCCTATGAGAGGCATACCTATGAAAAGGAAATAGTTATTAGGGTTTATATGGTTAAATATATATGTGTATGTATGTTTTATACTGAAATAACAGTAGGAGATAACAGACCCACGAGACGTCAGAATCCCACTATATAGATTGAGTAGGAAGTAGTCACTGTCCCACAGGGTTGACAACTCTGTGAAGAAAAAAGAGTAATTTCTGCATCTATTTTTAGGGAAATTGATGAAAAGCAAACATAAGGACTCTGATTTCTTTATTGTACAGCTCTGTAAAGGCCTTGAAAAGGGATCAAAATTTCAAATTAGTTGTTTCCTTTTAAAAATCTGGGCACAGGTATTGCACTGCCAGTACTAGATTCAAAGGTTTTCTTTAAATCCAGGCCCAAATTGAATGTCAGCCAGGCTCTCTGTAGGGCAGCAAACAAGCAAACTCCCATCCCAGAGCTTACACCTCTCAAGTCTCTCCAGTGGTGCTGCTGTGACTGAGGAAGGGGCATCTACAGAGCTGGGTCAATGTGTCCAGCCCTCTCCTACTGCCATCCATCTCCTCCAATCCCATCTATAAACTTACCAGCCTCATCTTAACAATGAATAGGTCCCTACTGGCAAAGCTGTCACCACTTGCTCTTCCCTCTGCGATGTCAGAGGAGATGGTTCAAAGAAAAAATCTATGATTTATTCACACTCCTTTGTTCTTTGTCAGTGTTGTCCTTTAGCACAGATTCTTCTCCTTCCCTTGTGTTTGCCCTCAATCTTCCTCAGCGCCTCTTTGGATTTACTGGCAGCAAGTTGAGCTGTGGCTTTGCAAGGCTACAGGAGCTTTATTCACACACTCTCCTGTCAGCTCCCTCTCCCCAGCCCATGCTATGCTGAGAGCCCTTATCCACACCTCTTGCAGGGTGGAATAGGTCATTCTCCAGGTGGGGTGATCAGACCCAGAACCGGTGTTTCCGATGGCTTCTTACCCAGGCACTCCCGTCAGCAGGAGATCCAAGGTCAGTTCCCTTCTGAATTTGAGCAGTTATTTCACGTAGAAGAGACCAAACCGTAAGTTCCCTGGCAGTTTGTCCCCTGACAGCCACAGGGGAAGGGTGACTTTTTGCTCATTTGCAGGCTGCTGCAAATGGGAGCACCCCCTCAGCACCCACGCTGTGTGACAGGGACAGCGCAGTTCGTTCAGGGCCTGCAGCTGGTTAAGCACAGTGGCAGGAGTCAGCTCCTGGGGGTCAAGGTTTCTCGTTCACAGCCTTAGTGCAGTAGGCACAACTTTCTGTTGCCACACAAATTGATTCCATGATGACCAACTTGAGATATTTTTTCACTTTGTTTGGTGAGCAGGGCAGAAGATTTTGAAACAGTATTCCTTTTTTTAGGTTTTGTAAGTAATACATTTTCCCCTAAGTTAGTTCCAGAGAAGTAATAGCACAAGGTGAGGTCAGTTAAACTTGCTGTATGAATATTACACTTGGTAATGATCTGAACTTTAAAAAATATCTGCTTCCCAGTTCAGAAATGAGACAGCTCAATTCCGTCCTACGTTTCATTTGTTTTAAGGCAGAGAATGGAAGTGGTATCAATTTCTCTGCCAGCGTATTAAACCATGTTTTTGTTAACAAGTAATTGCACTGAGTCTTGGAAAGCATTGGCAGCAGCAGCAGCAAAAAGTATTTCTGGAAAGCTAAAAAATGTATCTTAGAGTCCTTTGAATAAAATTGTAGAACTAATCTAGCAGGATATTTCCCTTCTTTGAGCATAAGATGGGAGAATTTTATATAGGTTATACAGCTGAGAGCTATTTTAAATCTCATTTTGAACTCAAGTAATCTATGAAGTGAATGCTCGTCTGGGTGAAAAGATACCCTATTCGTTATTTTCTAGACAAAAGAAATACGAAATACCTGAATGCTTAACGAATTCAAGTGAAATTCAGAGGGAAGTCCACATTTGAGTTATGTGTGGAATAATTTTATTTCTAGTTTTGGACTAATATGGATCAGCAGGAAAGGGGAGAGGTTGATCTTCCCTGTGGTAATTTGCCCAGGACCGTTTCCTATGAGATTGTAGTCATAACCATATAGAGGTGCCAGTGGATTAGGGAAAGAGTCATTGGTACATGAGACTGAATGTGATGTGATTAAATAATGCAACCATCTACCTTGTCAGAGAGAACATTGAGAAGAGACATTACCCTGTGTGGTGAAACAAGGGAGAAAACCATGAGCTGATGATAGCTCTGATCTTGTAAATGAGAGCAGAGCAAAAGTAATGGTTGAAGCTGAGGTTGGATAAAATCCCGTAGAAACAGGTTTTCGGAGTGACTTGGACAATGTGCTGAGGGATGCTGTGTATTCTGCATCTCTGATGGAGGCTGTACCTCTGAACTGTGTTGTGAAAGACAGCGGGTCCTGAGCTCAGAACAGGGTCTGTCCAAGTGCAATAGCCTGAAAACAAACAGCATTCTGCCTGGACATGAGACAGTCCCTCGTGGGCTATAACACTCAGAGGGTTACCTCTAAACTCAATCCAGCACAGAGCTGCCGTTCCTGCTGCAGCAATTTTGTAGTTTGAGGCTAGGGCGAAGCTGAAGTTCTCTAAAGGAATAAAGAACCAGTTTCATTAGAACATGGTGAACCTCCCAATAGCATCTTTTGTGCAGTATTTATACCACCTGTAGGCACAGCCGGGACCTTGTGGGTCTGCCTGACCATCCATTCATCTTTAGGTTTCTTTAAATCATTCTGCTGACACTAAAAAAGTTGGCAACATTGAAAGCCAGGGCTCAGACTTCAAGTCTTTTTTCACTTTTTCTTGCAATGAGTCACATTCATATTAAGGTTACTATCAGAAAGTAGTCAGATGATGAAAATATACCTTAACCCTGGATTTCGTGCTAGTGGAATTAACTTTCATCCGCAGTCTGGCTGGATGTGTGGGGGTCAGTGTGGGAGTACTTCAGACTGAGCACTCAGCTGGAGTGCCTGGATTTGGCGAGTGAGCACATCAGCAGAATCAATTATGACCAGGCTGTGTCATTTAAGGAATAGACTGGACTCCACGTGCTTCCCATCCATGGTGCAACACATGTTCTTCGGCCACCAGAGGCTGGCAGGAGATAGGTGAAGGATGTACAAAGTAAGGAAGGTGAAAGCAGACAGATGGAAATTTCATATATTCTAAAGTCATGTCTGCTATTACAAAACAGGCTGTGACCTCTGGTCGTTATTTTTAGCCAACTTAATGAAAGTGTGTTATTGATAAGGAACAGCCTCTAATGGGAGGGAGAGAGACAGGCCCATGGCAGGTGGTTATTAAGGCCGCTTTGGCTGGCAGCTGTAAAAGTAAATAGTAGTGCTGCTCTTGGTTAACAAGCAGCAAATGAGGGGATTGAACAAACTTACAGATCATTAAACAAACGGAAGGTTCACTCAACATCAAAGCATGGTTTGGTGTTTAATTTGTACTTTAACAAAAGGCGGGGGGGGAAGCTGAGACTAAATATTTCTGCAGGTCTTGTGCAGTCTCCATCAGACCTGCTTGGAAGCACTTGAGCCACAGAGAGCGTGGCTTTGTGTGACTCTTCATTTGTGTGGGTACACCTGCAGGAACATCTGTCTCCTCAGGCATCATTTGTATACCAGGTTCCACCTTTTCTGTAAAATCCTGTCATTCGGGGAGCTGGGGACAGGTATTTACAGCTCAGGCAAAAGGCTGCAGCCGTTGGATGAAGCCACTGGGGAGGTCACAGACCACATCCCCAGTGCAGCATCGTGCCCCCTACCCAGCCTGTCTCCCTCAGAGGGCACTGCAAGGACTGCTGTCAGTCACATTGCCTAATTGTAATTGGAAACGTTCTTGAAAGTCTAAAAATCAAAGGTTGAACAAAATTGCAATTCACACGGGGCTGTTTGTGGCTCCTGTGTCATTTGAATGTTATCCATATCACATGGGCACAGGCTGTGCTCTCCCCTGTGCAGGGATGGATGTCAGTCCATAGTGCTCACATTTACCCGTTCTAAATGGGAACAGAAATTCTGCAGTATTCTCTTTACTGCAGTCTAAAAGAGAAGAAAGCTCATTATTTAGATACAGCATCAAACTTCCTCTTGATGTTAAGTGAGCATCTGCCTGCTCTTTCACTCCTACTAAAATCTCTCTGACTGAGCCTCTAGTTCAACGCAGAGACTAATAATATGGGGAGAAAGTGGTAAAGGTGATATGTAACTTATAGAAAGAGTGTTGAAAAAAGGTTTGCAACAAAGATGCTCTGGTACTTCAGAGAAAACGAAATATTTATTTTTTATAGCTTTTTGTAATGCAAATGTTCTGTACCAAGGCCTGTGGATCCTTGTGTATTAATCATTCTGACTATCCAGATTTTTATTTTAAGGCTCAGTCTCTTTGCTATTTGGAAAGAAGCATAAATATGTGATTTAAAGCAGAGGGGATGCAGCACCTGTGTACAACAAAGGATACAATTATATGTCCTCCAATTTAAAAAGGAAAAGTAAGGACATTTGATTTCCTCTCACTGATCACACCTGTTCAGAAAGATGGCCATCTGATTACTTTGTGCTTTGAAATGACTAGAACAGCCTGTGCTGGCTTTTTTATTATTATTATTATTATTACTATCGTCTTCCCTTCTCTCTCGTGCCTATTGCCCATAACAGAGCTGTGGGAAATCATTCAAATAGAAATCCTAGCACTAGTAATAATCAAAGAACTATTCTGTTCTTACTTCAGAATCAAATAAAATTTTTTTTTTTTTTTTTTTTTTTTTTGGCTGTTCTCTGCTTTAAATGTAATGCATTATGGCCACCTCTTCCATGCTGGTTCATTTTAGGGTAGCTGATGATGTAGGTGGTTGATTGCAGTGGGGAGCAGGGATCTCACAGACAGTTTAAGCCAGCAGCAATGTTTGATCTTCCTCTCCCAGCAGCAGAATCACTGCAGGAATATCTCAGGATTGCTCTGCCAGGCTTGGCAGGGTTGTTGCCCCAGCCTACCAATGCCACTCTGCTTTGTCATGACCCATGTTCCTCAGGTGACTCTTTTTTGCCTGTCTTCTCTCCACTTCTTGAACCAAAAATCACACTGCTTAGTGATTCTTAACTGGAATGTCACATGTCATTTAGGTTTGCCTTGCAAGACAATCTAAAGTATTTGTGACTTTCTGTGACAATCAGAAGCCAAATAGGAGAATAGACTCCGTGTCTCTGCTCTTGTCATCAGCACCAGGTACAGGAGGTGCTGAAATAATTCTGCCTCATCATTTCCTACAGGATAGCTGTTACAGTTTGCAATGAGGTTGAAAACCAATTTGTGTAAATTTTTGGGGCTGAATTTAGTCTGTTAGGGCTGAGTTTGAGGCCAATTTTCCCATTTCTAGTTCAGGAGTGTGTTCATTATCTTTCAGCACCTGCACAGCAGCCAGCCCTGGGGAATGAAGAGAATAATCATTGTGTTTTGATCCTCAGCTCCCTTTCAGAGCTAAAAAATAACTTAGCTGCTGGTTTATGTACTGGTTTGGAAGCCAACACCATTCAAAGGTGTATTTCATTGGTGTGGGTAATTATCAAACATTACCCAGCGTTATAATTTGCTGTTTGTTTTCTGTCTGAAGCAAACAGATATAAATTGTTGAAAAGGACAAACCTGTTCAAAAGAAAAGCATCCAGGCACCCAAACACCAGATTCTAACAGTTAAGGAGATATTATTGACATGAACAGGGTTATTATCATTTTTTCAGCCATGCAGCTGCCAGTGATCACCGTGGTCTTCTGAAAAGGCAGCTGATGGGCCAGCAGCCTCTGGGCCAGGCTGGCAATTGCCCACTGCTATGCTCAGATTGTTTCTTTTAGAGCTCTCATTGCCACTGCTGGTATTTTAGGGTGAGCCTGTCTGCCACCATGTTGGAGTGGGAATGTCCAGAGATGAGAGTTGGTCAGTGAAACAGCAGTTGAATTAGAAAGCATGTGTCTGTCAAAACTGAGCTTGTTCTCTAAGTGTGCATCCCTGTCAGGGAATCTCTTGGAGGCTGTGCAGCTTGGGACAGACCCTTGGTGGTCCCCACACCCTGCCTGGCCCCCCAGCCCAGGACCTGATGCTCTGGAGGCTGCAGCTCTGTGACCCCAGGGCAGGACTGCGCTGGCTGCCCACTCTGACCTGGGGGCCACCACGATGCCTGGGCATGGTGCTGCACTGGGGGGAGCACATGGGCAGAGGCCAAGCCTCTGAAGTCCCAGGTCCAGCCTTGGCTTGACTAGCATCCATCAAGCATTGGAGCTGCTCTTTTACTGGACTTGTCTCAGATTTTGACATCTAGAAATGAGGTCTCAGATAAGTCTTGGGATGTGCTGTCGTTTCCAGTATCAGTAAAGAAAGAATTGGTTTGTAAATGCAATTTATTGGGTTTTCTCTGCTGTGGGAGAGATCAAAGTTTCTGGTTTATACTGAAAGAAAGTATTTTTTCTTCTTTTAAAGCAGTTTTGATTTCACACTGAAGAGACAGTCCTGCTTTCAGCCAGCTGGCTGATACTCTCTGGAGCTGTAGTGGGGTCACTGCCCCTGCTCTGATGCTGCTCCACATTTCTGCTCCCCAATGCAGAGGGATAGAGTTACCTCTGTGAGAGACTGTCATGAATGTTTACACAGTTGAACTGAGAAAAAGACAATAAACCACCTTACAGTCTCATTTATAATTACCCAATGGGAAAGAAATTAAAATGACCATATTTAAATTTTCACTCTCTCCTGATGACATTTTGACATGGGGTTACAGTTGGTGAAGACAAAGTAATCAGCCAAGTACACCACCTCATCCAGCCCCGTTTCATGCTGCAGAGCACTGCCAGTGAGCCAGCCAGTTCCTTTTCTCCCTCATACAGGTATGCCGTGCATTTTATTAGTCCCGTGTCACTCTGGCGCAGACAATGACATAATTGAATTTAAACAAACTAGACTACAGTCTCCTATGGTCTAGTGAATATTTATGTCACTCAAGCACCAGGAGACCTCTAGAGCGGTTTGGAATTTTGTTCATTTTTTTTTTTTTCCCTTTTCCTTAAACACTTCAAAAAAATCAAATGTCAATGACATTTTCTGAACTAAATGGTTCTAATAGAGCTGCACAGAGATTTGGGTGGTCATATGCTTTCTGTGTGGCACAAAGAAACAGAATTAGTTTTACCTGGAAGGCAGAGACATGAGGCTCCCCACAGGCATCTCAGGAAATGCTGATTCTTCCTGACTCGGGTGGATAAAAGATTATTACACAAATGATTACTTTTAAAGGAAATATCTTCTCCTCAGAGGTTAAGTTTTTAGCTATGATGTACTATTAACAATCTGTTTCTTAGATTGGGAGATCTGTATGTATATCATGTTTTACGCTGCTCAGGAAATTGGGAAGGGAGAGCAGGGGAGGGATGCTGTGAGGTGAGGTGTGGAAAGTTGCCTGGGCTGCCAGTGAAGTAGGGCCGGGTTCTTGGCTGCATAAATGGGATGGTTACAGTTTACAGTAGGAGGAATATCAGTGTATATAGTTTACCTTGAGTTGGACTTGGATTTGAACCATCATTTTATGGAAAAGAATGGAAATGGTGAGGAGCTGCTTCTGATGGACCCTCTCCTCCATAGGCAGTTCTCATTGCCATCTGCAGTACCCAGAAGTGGTTTTGTCATCTGCAGTGGCACAAAGGCTAAAATGAGTCTGCTCAGTGGTTCAGGTTGACTCTGAGCATGGAGAGTCAATCCCAGACTGACTGCAGCCCAGAGGCATGAACAACTTGTGACCTTCACCTCCTGGGAATTGTGGGATTTCTAGAGAGTGCCTAAGCAGGCACTGAACTATCGGAGACTGCAAGGACATGCTAAGGTTGATCTCATGTCCAGCTTGTTGGAAGAACTAGCATTTAAAAAATTCTTGTGCTTTTCTTCTCTTTTCTTTCATTCTTTTTTATTTGACTGCAATGCATACCCCTGGTTAGCTGGCAAGGACCAGGCATTGAGAACCCCTCCGTGTGTGGTTCTGTTAGCTGAGGCCTTCTCTCTCCACATTAAACTTTCATGGTATTTAGAATAAATGCTGCCTGCATTTTTCTGTTGAAATAAAAAGCAAACTTCCATAGTAAAGTAATTAGGATGTGGGTCAGAGGTTGTTATATAGCAAGTCTGACATTATTTAACTTTGCAGAAAATCCTGTGCTAGGCCTTTTATCAGGAAAGTCCATTTGTTTTTAAAAACCCTTGATCAATAAATCCTAATTAAAATCATATGTCAAATAACTAGTAGTCCTTAAGATTTTGGTTTTATACCCAGGAGGATTCTAGCTTAGTGATGACATAAGTGTATTTATTTACTGACTAGATCAATAGCCTGCTCAATAATTGTTTTTACCAGGGTTACAGGCATTTGGCTGGAAATAATTAGAACTGTTTGTGATGATAGATTTTTTTGAAACTTGCTGTAATACCTGAAGGAACTCCTGCCTGGATGCCATGAGTCTCAGACAGACCTGTGTTTAGTTTCATGTGCAGAACAGTCCTCCCAGCCTTCTCTAATAATCAGATTTTGTTTAATTTTCTATGACCTGATTTCCAAAACTTGCCCCCCATGTGGCCACAGTATATGCCCTAAAGCTGATACAGAGAAGCATATCCCATTTACAGCATTTCCATTTTTATATTTGATGATATTTGTCTGCAGTGGGAAATGCTGAGGTTTGGTTGGAGGTTTTTAATGCAAGGAACTTGGAAGCTTTTGGGTGAGCTCTGGACAGGGTTTTGTGACACTGCAGGATGCTAGTGGGGGTGAAGATCTTTCATTTGCAGTATTTCTTAACTGCCCTGTGTGGGTATTTATAAGGTGTGGTTACACTGTTCCCTGGAGCCAGCATACAAAAGATGGCAAAAGCGATTAAAAAGCACTGCTTTGAAGCACCGTATTTCATCAGCAAGTGTCAGTGAGGGTGGCTGGTAGATCCCTGCAGTTCTGTCAGGATCAAACCAGCAGCAGCACAGGTGTGACAAAATGGCTATGAGAAGCTATAAATGTGGGGGAAATGGAAAATCCAAAGAGTAGCTAGTATTATTTTGTGGCAAAGAGGCTCTGAGAAAGATTAGCTGCTTCTTTGAATTGTAGTTCCAGAAACTTCTTCAAACCAGCAAAATGACTGAGAACAATTTGTCTTCACATTAAATACACGAGTACTTCCATTTAGTTTTTGGGGCTAACCAATGTGCACTAGATTTATTTCCATGGATAAGTTTCCTTTGTCATTAATTCCAGAGTACTTTGTCCCTCAGTGAGGTTCACACCTGAGACCTCCCTCTCTTGTCCTCGGAAGAGGCTGTCTCAGCAAGGTGCCCGCTCTCTGTCCCCAGCGCTGCTGTGCAGTGAATCTGCTCTGGGCAGGGCTTGTTGTGCTGGCACACGCCTTCGCCTGCTGCACAGCTCGGTTATAAATACGGCCGACTTCTGCATCCCAGCCTTTTCCCAGGGCATCTGGTTGTGCACAGAAGCCAGCCATACATATTTATTACTGAGATGGAACAATAATTAGGAAATGTTTCATTTGAATTACGCTTCTTAACGCTGTTGCTTGGTGTTGTGCACAAATATATTGGGGAGTAAACACCACTTGATTGCAATGACAAAGAAAGAGAAGTATCTCTGGTAGGAATAGAATCTCAAAACTGATCATAGAGATAGCTTTTATCATGCTCTTTCTTCATCCCTTTCCCTGTAGGTTAAGACTCAAGTCATTGATGCAATATCCCAGAAATAACATTTTGGTCTGTTCCCAGACGACATCCTCAGCTGTGTATTTGGAGCCACTTGCGCATAAATTACCAGGAAAGCTTATAGGAGCGTAAAGTATTTTCAGTAAAACTTAAACCCTTTGACTTTTAAGCTTGCTCATGACAAACATCCCAACTATGGAAAAACTAGAGCACATCCTCAGAGAACAGAATCTTTCAGTCTTCATAATCATTTAAAAAGAGAAAGATACCACTGATGGGATGGTTAGAAATGAGCAGCCCCTTGAATGTGAGCGTATCATGACATCCAAGCAAGTAGTTGACTTTCTCAGATTTAATCCTGATTTTTTGCACATCTTTAATTAAAACTGAAGAGTAAAACATAGATTTTACGCTTAAAACATAAAAATATATATGCACACATACATTTATTCATGCATTTATATAAAGGAATTAAGATGAAAATGTGTTTTCCACTCTAATACCTCCAACACGGAAAGCCATCAGGTTCTTGAATCATCTTTCTCTGACAATATCATAAACCTAAAGAACTACTTAGGCTAAGTGCTTGTTTTTACATGGCTAAATTTAGGTAGGATGATTCACTCTTAAGAGCCAGATTTGCATAACAAGACAATGGCAGTTAAGCACCTAAATGCCTAGAGCAGATTTCCCAGCTTCCTTACATCCCTAAGCTGTCATTGATCTCTGTGCCACGTAAATTCCAGGAAACCAAACCCTACTTGTGGACACAAAGCATGTTGCAAAGACATGGCCCTAAAGTTTCCTTTCTCATTTTGAACCCATTTGCATTGGTGGTATCGTGATGATTCCCACAGTACAGTTAATAATTGCCCTCCTCAGCAAAAGAGCCGCAGAAAGGTCTGCGCAAGGAAGTGAAGTGATGGGAACATAGGCAATACAACCTTGCAGGAATCAGATTGCCACAAAAGCATCCTGGGGGGCTCTTTAGTTTGGGTCGATCTTCAACAGAGGCCTAAAGCAAAGCAAATCACTTCTCATGAAGATAAGGAAAGCAGGAATTGAGCTTTATGTTCTTTGACTATGTGGCTGGGGTAGGAAAAGTCTTTTTCACCCATTTAACTGAGTTAAAAATAGGTTTTTTTTTTTTTTGAAGTGCTCCTTGGCATGTCTCAAGTTACAAGATTATTTCATAAAAGCTAATGCAGTCAAACCGTGCATCCAGAGCCTGATGCTCCTTGCTTTCAAAGACTCTCGGGCATCCTCATGGGAGCATGCCTAGTAAAAGTAGCATTTTCTCCAGTTAACCAGAAAATAGAAAACCAAGGACAACCCGTCCAAAACCAGCATCAATTTCACAGGATGACAACTTATGTGTTTGGAAGGCATTGCTTTTTGTGTACCTGTAGGACTGACAAAGTCAAACTAATAAATAACCATAAATCAGCTTACAAATGTTTTTTTCATCTTTGCATTCTCTGTGCACTGTGACTGGCTTGGTGGCAAACAGCTGAGCTTTGATACACTCGGGAGACCCTGGGCTTTTCAGCTCTTCAGGGACTGGCCAGTGCACAGCCACTCTTGCTCTTGAAGCCTTCAGGTTTAAATCTGGGAGTCAAACAGTCTCTCTAGCAAAATTTGCAGAAGCTGCCTCCTTTCCCTCCTGAGGCTACCTTCAGATCATGTGTTCACAAATTCTTTATTTTGAAGAAAATAAGCTGAGCAGAACTGATGAACAGAACATATGAAAACATATGAAACATATGAAAACTGTTCCTTTTCGTATTTTAAATGATGCAGGTGCTACGAGCGAATCCTTGTCTCTGTTTCCTCCTTATTCATATGCATCAGGAGTTGTGTCCTTATCCTTTAAGCACACTAGGAATGTCCTCTCTGCTCTCATTCCTTCCGTGCAGTTTTGGGTTTGGTTTCAGATTTCCATAATAGTAATAGACCATTTAGTAAAGACAGTGGGTCCGCTCTGTCAAAATTCGCTCTCGCTTTCTCCTCCCAGACTGGCAATTCCATTTTCTGTCAGGAGATTAGCTGCTCACTTGGCCACCTGAGAATTGCTCTGGGCACTAGCCAGCTCTTTGAAAAATGTGTCCTTCTGACTGTAAGCTTATCAAGGCTGTACAGCCCTGCACTGTGAGCCTTTTGAGAAGGAGGGGTCTCTCCTGACTCTGCCAGGGATCTCTGGCCAAATGGGTTTGCAGAGGTTCTGGTGGAGACGTGGAGTACATTTTGTTCCCAAGGACGGCCAGGCACAGGGCAAAGCACAGCACCAAGTAGTGCAGTAGATGGAGAACAACGCATGAGTGCAGTCACTCTTCACGCTCACATTGCCAATCATTCTTAAAAAGGAGCATCTGTTTCCCTGCAGCAGTTTTCTGTGGTAACATGGCCGAGCATTTTTGTGGCAACTCATTCTTCGAAACTTGAAACTTGACCCTGCACCATCGCATTGGATGTTGAACAGGTGTAAGAAAGCATTTGGTACCTGCTGCTTTGGATATCCAGGTGAAGAATACTGTAAACATCCAACTTCACATCATTCTGGTCCAGGATCTGTTTCTTTGACAGAGAAATTGTGTTTTCCCTGAAATCTGTTCTTATTATCGGATTAGATCCTCTCCCAAAAAATATGTAAATGAGAGGACTAAAACTGTATGGATTTGTACCTGTCACAGAATTGGTGTTGTCCCAGTGAATTACCATTTATGAACACTGGACAGATCTGAATAAACCTTAAGTTGTCTCAGAAATAATAAGGGATATGCCCTTAATAACCTACTGTAGTGAGCTCAGCTACTGCTTCTTAATACTGAATATTCATTAAGTCATTAAATGAATAATTGGGATACATTTACACTTTATTACTGTTATGGAATAGCCTGGGCACCTTAATAAGATGCTGATGATTCATTTTGGCATGACAGGAAGAGGGTGCAGAGGGAATTTGTCAGTGTGACTTGCTAATGCAAAAATAATTGTTCCATTTTCCAACTTTAATGTCAAGAAAGACACTGATGTTTAAGAGTGATTCTGCCTTATAGTCCTTTTCAGTGGGTATTAGAGATCTGTACAGAGCCAGTGCTCTTCCTATGTCTGCAGCAAATAAAGAACTGGGGAAGAGGAGGCAGAAATATTCCCCCCAAAAAAACTCAGAAATTACTAAGAGTTCCTGTGTGTTGCAGATCAATTCTGATGCACTTGATAAATGAGAAGAATTAGATAACTAATCTGATTAGAATGTAATAGTGATGGGAGGAGCTTTCCATTACAGTGAGACCTTGACTCTCAAAATATAATGAAGTTTTTATGGATCAGTTTAATTCTATGTGAGCTATACAAATATTTACCATGGCTAGGTATTGAAAAGGTGCATTCCTCTACTCTAAGTCAGCTCCATGGATATATCTGCTGTAAAGATACAAAAAGATTTATAAATGCAGCAGAAATGAAAAAAATTAAATGAAAACTAGGTTTAAAACCTGTGTTGACCCCATCCAGTGTGCTTATTTTTGTGATTTTTAGTCATGATCATCTCCCTTGTGGTATCTTTCCATTCAGTGCCTTTGGTTTCCCCTTTGCCATGAGGCTGCTGGCTGTGCAGGGCAGAGCCTGGCCTGGCCTCCAGGAGCTCACCAGGGGCTGTGTCTCATGGCATGGAGCAGACTTTGTCTGCTGTGGGGAGGGGAAGGAAGAAGCCCCGGGAAGAAAGGAAGAAGGTGGCCTTGGCAGTGTGTGAGAGAGAGAGCAGCTTCCTGGGACCCTGCAGTTGTCGGCTGGGGTGAATGTGGCAGGCCTAGCACACAGATCAGTGCGAAGTCAAGCCTTCAGGCAGCTCATACACAAGAATTTCCAGACCATGTACTCTACATCTGGCAGGCAGCTCACATTGTATGTCTTTGATAAATAGTTCTTATTAAAGAGTTAGAAATTTCTCCTTCCCCAGAGAAGCTGTTTCATACATTTTTCAATCTTTAGGCGAAATGAAAAAGTTTAATGAAAAAGCCCCCATTCAGCCTCCCCCAATGAGCTTCCAGTCAAGGTTTTCCTGAAGTATATAAATTCTTAATTTGTTGTAGATAATGTCTACCAGATGATAGTACCAGGGCACAAGTGGAAATTAAAGAACAGCAGATTTGGAACAAAGGTTATTGAGTACTTTTTCACAATGAGAAATATTAGTGAGTTGACTTAAGGCAAGGCTGTCATGGCAAGAGAGGCCAACTGAGGTCAGAGAGAAAGGCTTTGGACCTGCCTTGTGGAGCAGGGCAGCCATGCAGGTGTGTATGGGATCGGGTACAAAGCTGCTTTCCCTGAGGGGCTCTAAAACACCCCCACGAGAACGAGAGCACACATCACTGCATCACATCTGCAGGGAGCAGCAGGCCTTGCTTCCCGGGACACAGGCATTCTGGGCACCTGAAGCAACGCTTGATTTTCCTTTGGGAAGATTGTCAGGGACACAGAATGTAATTTATACCTTGAATTTGTCTAGTTAGCGATGCTGAAAGCCTAAAACTATAGGTTCTTTTCAGCTTCCCTTCTGCATTGTTGATGGTGCTCACGTGTAAAACAGCAGTGTTGGTGTAGCATATAAATCCAAGATTTCTAAAGGCATTTTTAATCTCTGTGGTTTTGGAGAGGGGACCTCTACAGCTTCTCCAGGATGTGGGTAAATGGCCTAGAAAGTGTTGTGTTTTAGTGAATGGCTGAAAAAGCAGAAAAGACTATAAGAGAATAATAGTGATAAAAGCCTTCTTGTCAATATGGTAAGACTCATCAACAGCATTTATGAGGCTTTGCACAAGGATTTATCACATCATCTCTCCTTCTTAGATGAGGAGAGAGAGGCTTACAGAAAAGCAATTTTCCAAGCTCAAATAATGAATCCGTGGATGAATGGGGGATAGAGTGTCAGTTTTGATTCCAGGATGCCTCTGGCCAGAACCAGAGTTGGAAAATAGCAGTTTTGCAATTAGAACACCTGGCGTTTTTTCTTATTTGTTTAGGGAAAGGGCTAATTATTTTCAGATTAATTTTTGTGCATTTTTTTTTCCTTATAACATTGACATTTCTAAAGGGGACCAAGCAAATTACTCATTATGAAATATTTGACCTGAAATAAAGCATCACATTTACTTTGTGTGGGCACTTAGTGAAACAGCATATTGAAATGAAAACTGGAACTTCTAACTGGCTTTGAAAAGATGTTCCAGCTTTTAGAAAAATCATAGGATTTGGCGTATGGCTTCCTGGAGAAGAACATCCTGAAAAATGGCTGATCATGTGTGTGCCCCTGTACATGAGCCTGTCCTCAATAATTTTTGAACTGTGCATCTCTCAGCTGAGAAAGTTTTTACTGATCTACCCACGATATATCAGTGGAGTGGGGAAATATGTTCCTTCTTGTTCCATTTGGCAAAACGGGGGCTGGTGCTGAATCCTGTGCCTGCATGTTCCAACATCCTCCTTCCACTGCAGCTGAAATTAATCTTAAGACAATTTCTCCTATTTCCAAATCAAAAGAAAATCTTCACATTCTGCAAAATGCAGCTATTGATCCGGCTCTAACCAGAGAAATCCTTTTGAAATGAATTTCCAATAAAGCAATAAAACTTACTGCTTTAATAAGTTTACAGTGCAAAACTTACTTGATAATGCAATAAAATGTTATCTCAATCATGGAACAGATTTGAGAGTACCTCTTAAATGAGCTAGTGTTTCCTTTTTGCAGTAACTCCAGTGCCAAGTCAGATGCAAACTTATTCAGAAAATACAGTTCTGGTGTAAGGTTATCCTTGTGACAAATTTCCAGCAGGGACTGTAGGAACAATTATCCTTTTACAGCTATCAGTAATTTCTACTGTAACTCCTCCCAATGGCAGAAAGCTTCAGTACTGGAAAAACTTGTGGATGCACTGAGATTGAATTTAGTTTTAAAATGTATTTTAGTAACTTTAAAGTGATTTTTCTGGAAAAATTAGGCTTGTCAGCAATATACTTACATTTTAAAGAAAAACATCTTCACATTAGAAAACTTATTGCCATCATCTGGATTTTTAAAATAAAATATTCATAAAGCCAGATCTGAATTTCAAAAAGAAAAATAGCCTTTAAATTCTGAAGTAATATATTCTCTCATCTCATTAAAAAGCAGAAATCTATCTTGGATCTTAAATGCTCTTCCTCATTACAAGACTATTTATATAACAGTCTGATAAGACATCAGCTCTTCTTGGGCTTACAGCCCTTGAAAATCATATAAAATATTTCCCTCACTGTTTTAGCCTATATAGCGAATTTTCCATTATTTATAGCATACAACAGCTCGACTCTCAAGGTCACACTCCAAAGAAGGTTTTGTTATATCTCAGAATTCCAGTCAGCTGAAAGAAAAAACACCACAGAAAATACAGTGAAGGCAATCAAGAAGATAATACGGGTTTGGTAAATGCTTTTCAAGGGTGGAGAGTTACTGAGGAGCTTTTTAGCTAAGGCTTTACTTTAATGGTACATTTAACTAATGCCAAATTGCACTGGGCTTGAGTGAATGTCTGTGTGATGTGCATGTAACTACCCAAGAAATTCATTCTGACAGTTCTTTTTTTTTTTTTTCCCCAAAAATACCCTAAGACAAAAGGAGACCTTGGAGCTCTTCCTACTTTGTATTCCAAACCTTCCTTTCCTGAGGTGCGTGCTCAGGCATTAATCTCAGGAAAGGTTTCATGTCAGTGCATTATTCCAGGAGGGCAGAGCTAAGCTCGTGGTGAGCACGGCAGGCAGAACTTCCTCTGCAGTCACTGTTGGCTGCCAAAGTTTACCACAGTGCTCCACATCTTAACCCTGTTGGCACTGCGGGCCTGCAGGCACTGGCACAAGCTTCTGTCACAGGTGGAAGGGGACAGAGGACGTGACGTCCAGTGTGTTGTAAGGGCTGGCTTTTGAGAACAGCTCTGCACTTTCGACACACATGCTGTGCTCTCTTAACAGCAGATTTAAATAGAAAAAGAAGAGGAAAAGTCACCCTAATGCCAACTCATTAAAAATTGGTTTAAACTTTAGGCATGGCCCATGGTATTATTTCTAAAACAAATAATTATGTAACTAACTAACCAAATAAATAAATTCAATTGGATGTGGTTCTCATCCTTATAAATACCCCATTCCTCTCTTTCTATTGAAGATTTTATGCTGTTTTAAGAATGTGTTGTGAAGTACTGGCAAAATTGCTAAATATTCAAAATTCCCTGATTGTATATTTATGGCCTAGACCATTGTATGATTTATTTCACCTATTATCCACTGAAAGGCGTCATCATTTATTTGTCTCTTTACTTTCAAGTCTGAGAAGGACATAGGAACAGTACCATGTAAAGAAGGATGTCCTTCTCTCCTCTTAGAGGATTCACTGTTCTGAGCTGTCTGCAGAGCTGGGCCAGAATCTTCCCTTGGGAAATGCGGATCTGCAGCATTTATCATAACTTGCATCATGAGTGCCCAGTGGAAATCAGATGGGAATTTGGCCTCTGCATCCGAGTGCTTCCCATCTATCTTTTCTGATAACGTTATTATTCGAATAGGAGCGGGATATTGCAGTTCAACACCTTAACTTCAGAAAGAGTGCCACAACACTTCACAGCATGGTTATGTTCTACTGCTGCCCATAATTCACCAGTGTCCTACTAAACACCTGCTAATGGGATTGCTTTGGATTTAAATTTGGAATAGGTCCTTTACCTCTGCTACTCATCAGTAATAACCTGTGCTTACGGGAAAGAAACCAGATACATCTTATATGAGAAAAACAAAGCATATGGTGCTGGGACAACTTTATAAAGACATCAGACTCAGTGGCTTTTCAACAATTTGTTCCTCTACCTCAAAATCTGTTTTCAGAGTATTACATGTGTATCTCACCATGGAATGTTCTTAATTGAGATTCTCTGCATTTTGCATTTTTGTTAGGTCTAAAAGCATCACTTTTTTTCCATAGGTCAAATGCTGACATTACTGAGCATTGTTTCAGTTTGCAACAGCCAAGTCTTACAGATCTTCCCTTAAAACAAACATTACAGCATCCTTCAGCTTCATTCTTGCTGTGTGTACAAGTCCTGCTGTCAAGACGGCTATGGATTTCACTGTGCTATTTCACTCTATAGCCTTCTTTTTCCTACATGCCATGGCAGCTCCTGAGTTGCAGAGCCAGCTGCTGCCATCTTTGTGTTAAATGCACAGAACTTGTATAAATGGCATCAGCCTAAGCCCTGTTTGGCATCTTCAGCCTCACACAGAGACTGGGGAACTGGCAGCCTCAAAAGCCTTACTTTTCTTTCATCTCTCTTTCCCCCTTTTGTTCTGAAACATCCTATAGGGGTTCAGCAGGGTCTCTGTTGTGTAGCCCCACATCTTCCACTTTTGAGAGATTAACACTTCCTAACAGTCATAAGGTTTCTGCAGACTCATAATGGGCAACCCCAGACCAAAAAGACCGTTTAGACTGAAGCTTCTCCGGAATCCAGATCAACCTGGGGAAGAGAGCCCCTCTGAAGGGTGGCGATAGAAAGAGCTGGGTGTGGGCAGAGTGCATATTTTGGTCCAGGGGAGTAGAGTAGGATGTCAGGACATGTTGTGACAGGTCCTGGCTCAGCAGCCCATAGTTTATACCACCTGCACTTTGTAGCTAACAAAGTACCATTTGGGGCACAGAACAGTCTGTGGAACACCATCCAGGTGACAGTTGTTCATGACTGAAAAATTACTATGCTGGTATTGTTCACTGTGTTTTTATGCAATGAATCTTCCTAAAAACGAATATAACTCAGTGTACTCATTGGCATTGTGGACATCTGTGCTGTGGTTAGGGTTAGTGCAGGCTTCCTGGTCCTGAGAGCAGAACAGACTCGGTTCTTCTCACTGAAAACTGCTGTCCCCATCACCAGGATAACTCCCACTTGTGAGAGTCTGAAGGACTTCTCAGCCCCAGTGTGGTGTGACAAGGCTGACTTGGGAAGCTTTGTACTGCTGCAGAGATCTGTTGGCTTTTGCTAATAAACCTTCATTCTAGTGCACCAATATAAGTACCTTGCACTATGTGGCACCTCCCACATGAAAATTCCAAGGCAACTTAGAAATATTAGTTAACCTAGACAAGAGGGTAACCACTTACATGGGAAACCTGAGGCTTTTGTCATTCAGTCATCTTCCCAAAGTGCCTGGGAAATAAAAGCCTTAAAGTAGACTCCAGGGCGAGCTGCTGGCCCTCCCTGGATTGAGATCTCCAGCTGGGAAATGCCTGCTAACAGCAGTTAAAGCACCAGCTGGGCGGGTGATTTCTGCAGTATCATTGTTACCTTTCCTTTCCAGAGGTATCAAAGATGCTGCCTTCTGGTCAATCCAAAAGTCAGATTCAATGTGTGTCCAGCTGTGATTTTAACTGGCAGCCTCTGCTAACACGGGAGCGGTGAGAGCAGCCCATCACCACACAGATCAGTGTCGCTGGGGATGCACTGACCACGAGGGCACCAGACTTCTCCTCTTTACAAGAGTTTTCCTTGACCAGACATTGACTGTCCACTTTGAGCCGACCGCAGTTGAGGCCCAATGCAATTTGGGAATTCCCTTGGAAGGGAAAATAAAGGGAAATATGCAACCCTTAGTTAAAATAACATTTGAAAACGAAGGTAAAGTTTCAGTGATTTGTATTGAGAATTGTGACAGGGAAGAAGAGAGGTCACCCTGAAAAATTTAAGGAGTCTTAAGCAGGATTTAATTTGTACAAAAGGATCTACAGTGCACCTTGAGGCAACGAAGCTATAAATCATGCTGTTTCAGGGCTCATTTATCACCACAGCTCACCCCAGGATTTGGAAGAGGAGGTAGAAGCCTTCCAGCTGTTTCGTGCAGCAAAGTGTCATTGATAAACGCAAGCCTGCAAAGTAAACAATAAAATATCAATTATAAGTAAGACAGTTGCAAGGAGGCTGCATAGAATTAGGTTTCCTGTGCCTTGCAGAGTTGTCTAGATAGGGTCTTCTTCTTCCTCACCGGTGACACTGATTCCTGCATACTTGGAGCAGCTGAAAACAGGTGACCCAGACCTCACACCCACTTTCTTTTCAGTAACAGGTGGGCAAGGAGTGAGCAAGGCTGGAGGGAGGAACTGGTCACGCCATTCTTCTGTCCTTGCCACGCTCCTGGCAGCACAGCCAGAGCCAGCATTAACACTTGGAGTCATTTGCCATCGGAGAGGGATCTCTCTTTTGAAGCCAGCGTTTTCTCAGGGAGGGAATGATAATGAAACTAATTCAAAATATCTACACCCAAATAAAGCCCCTGATAAGAAAAGTTCCTTCTGGCCACTTGGGTGAGGCAGTACTGGATTTGGGTTTTGCTGCCCTTGCAGGTGCCAGCTGAGGCAGAATGGTACCGGCTGTGAGCTGGTGCTGGCTGGGACTCACCCCAGGCAGGGGAGCTCCCCAGGGCTGGACGAGCTTGGGGTGACAGTGCTGCCAGATGTGCCCGTGAACCTCCTGCTCCCCGCTGGCCACACTGTGTGACTGCCAGCCATTAATCATGTGCAGAGCTGCTGCTGACTTGCAGGCATGGAGAGAATGAAGGGGTGCTTTGAATTCACTCTGTGGCATGCAGATAGTTAGCACAGGGGAGAGGAACACCTCACTGTATCAATTCTGTTCTGAAATGTAGCTACATAATGAATATCAAAACGTTTAATAACCTTTCATGCAACCAAATCACAGCATAATGCCTTCAAGTTCCAGATGTCCATATGCTTGTACAGCACCCAGCACAATAAACACCCACTTCTTAAATCTCAACAATACTAATCATGTGAGAGTATACATTCAGTCAGGATAGTTTGTGACTTTTTTTTAGCACAGGCATTTCTTGTTTATCCAAGGTGTAAGTTGCCATTGTGTGCTAAAACTGTTGTCAACTCCCTGCAACTCCTTTAATTTGTAAAAATTAAAATGTGTGTGTGTAAACATGCTGGATTAGAGAACATGGATGGCGAGGAGGTTCAGAGGGTGTAAGGTTGCTGGTAACTGCCAAAGTTCAGGTGTTAGCGTGTGGTGCCTGGAGGGCTGTGCTGAGCCCAGTCCTGCTTGGAGCAGGTACTTGCAGCACTGTGGCCCAAACACACAAGACACAACCTGTCCTTGGTGGTTTGAAGACATCTCTAGGTAAGATTCAGCCCTGCAGATTGTCAGTGACCCACTCCCAGAGGGCCTCACACTGCCCGTTTAAGAGGCAATAATGTCTCCAGCCATGAGAACAAATTTTCAGAGTCATCCCCTCTGAAGAGGTTTGCCTGCTGCTCTCTCCTGCTACGAGTGATGGAAACCCAGTATAATACCACATCACCAGTTCTGTGGATTGGTGCTGCTGCCACAGAGCAGACTGTAAACCCAAGGAAATATCCAAAGTCAAAGGCAGTTTAGTAGAAAAAAGAACAAGTTATCTATCACTAATAGATAATAAGAATCCTGTAGACTTGCCTTAGTGCCTGTTTGTTCTGGGGGAATTCAAGCCACAAATTATGGATGATTCCTTAACTGTAAAGATTTATGATTTTAAAAATTGAAGTACTTTTTCTTTAATTGCTTGTAAAAATTCATGGATATTGTTAAGGAGTAAAATTTTTCATACTGCTTTTGGACATTATTTTTATTTATGTTTTGCCAGCGATCTAGGTACTGCATTATTAGTTAAGCTCGTTAGCCTAAGTGACTGAAGGCAGACTAGTGTGCTGCAGAAAGCTCCTCTGCGTGCTGCAGTCCAGCTTGTCTTGGTTGCCTTCTGCTGGCCAAAGGAATCTAGCCCATTTTCAAGACACCACTGGGTTTTGGCGGTACTGAAAACCACAGGAAAATATCAGGAATTAATGGTGGGTTTCTTTATTAAATTCTCACTGTGAGGTGGATAGCTGAGAAGTGTTTGAGTCTGTGGTTTTCTGTGCTGTTTAGATAAATGTCTCGGAGAAGGGTTGAATTCCCTGTACGAACAGGAAAGGGGAAGCTGCAAGGAGCTCTCTTGGGTAGGAGAGGGTAGGGCCTGTTCCCAGCTGCCCTGGTGAGGGCTGTTCGTGCCCGTAAACAGCCCCAGGTTGATTCGTGCACTCTGAGTGCACCCTTCAGTGCTGGTCCGTGCAGCTGTCTGCAAAGCAGCATGAGTGACATCCACACAGACACTGCTCATGCTGCTCTCGGAATGATGGTGACGTTCACGTTCAGGGCTTCACATCTGGGCCACTGCAGCACTGCAGAGTTCACTGCAGAATCTTTGATAGAGCTGAATTTCTGGCTCTGAGTTTGTCTGACAAGGAGCCTCAGTCTTGATGGAGCAGCTTTTCACCTGGTGTAGATAGGCTGGAATGATTCGCCTTCAGCTCAGTAAAACTTTGGGCCCTCTGGTTCTATCACTTCATTAAAAACAATTGCTGCAGTTTAAACTGAGCAAGAAAGAAACATTTTTCAAGCCTTCTAAACCTGAGAGTGAGTGCAGTTGCTGGTGTTTTATTAATTTATGAATGTCTTGTGAAAATTCCTTGTTTTCTCTAGCAGCCATCAGCCCTTCTAGAAAGCACAAGATGCATAACCCAATCATGTAAGCTAATCTGAGTAAATAACAAGAATTCAGTAATTTAAAACACTGTATTCTGGCAGGATTCCGTAACTTCAGGGAAATCAGCCTGGTTAAGTGTGGCTCATGCACAAGAGCCAAGCGCCCTGATGACTTCATCTGTTTCAGCAAGACAGAAAGGTCTGCAGGCTCAGAGCTCCTGTGCGCAGGCACAGATGGACCAGGGGCAGGCTGGCTCCATTGGCCTCTCCCAAACAGCAGCCAGGCTCATGGCTGCTCACAAGTGCACATCTTCACCCTCCCCTGTTTAGATCAGGGCTGCTGATCACAGTCTTATATAGCAGACACTGTATATGTATTATTTTAACTTAGTACTTAGTAACTGGTGAAATTAGGGGATGTTTTACTTTCTGGTTTGCCCCTATTTTTTTTTTTTTTTTTTTTTTTTTTTTTTTTTTTTTTTTTTTTTTTTTTTTTTTTTTTTTTTTTTTTTTTTTTTTAAGAAAATTTATTCCAGCAGTTATTTCTAGGGAATCCATTGTCTGGTGTATCAACTAATTGGCTTTTTCATTATTGTTCCTCAGGCTCTCATTTAGTTTACAGTTGGACAGTCTGAGTCAGTAAGTCAGGTTCAGCCCTGCTGTGAACCCTAAGGCAAGATCATAAATACCAATTCTTCTGTGTCTATGCCCCCAAATAATTTCTGCATGAGATGTAGGGTCTCAGCAGCTCACAGAATTTGGCTGGGAGGTTATAGAGGCTATTAGTCAGTGTGGAGTTGTAGATAAGATATTAAAAGTAATTGCTTTCAAACTTACTCTGAATTATGGTTTAGAAGACAAAATGGAAAACAAACCACCCCAACTTTCTCCTGGCTTCTTCACTGACAGCCACTTCAGTATTGCCCCCAAACGCAATCAGAGCCTGTATCCTTCTGGCCTCAGCCCCACAGACACATGAACATCTAAGAGGCAGGAATGGGAGATGGTGCTATGGCAGCCTTCTTCCCTCGCTTATTAAACAGAACTTTACTAGTTTATGCAGCAAGCTGGAAATGCATGGGAAATTGGGCAGTTATGGCTGATGACAAGGCTGTGTGAATTTCTGCTTTTTTTTCCCCAGCTAGCTCCCCGTCCCCCTGTGCTGGGGCTTCCTAGTCTATGGTTCTCATCGGGGATGTAATTTATCATTTACAAAGGGCTCACACTGTCTTCGCTCCTGCACAGGATTGGATTTGACAGGCTGAACCGTAATCACTACTTAGTGCTCCAGACCTGAGATTTTTTTCTGGCCAGACTGAAAGCTATGCTGAGCTGTGCACTGCTGATTTTCTGTGTCTCAGCAAACTCCCCCCAAGTGTTTCCTGCCTTGCCAAGGAGTCCTAATTTTCCAACGGCAAAAGGCCAAAACATCCTTATCCCAGCAAGTTAGCAGACATCCTGCAGGTCCTGATGCCCTGCTACAGTCTGTTATCTTCATTGTTTCCCTCTTCCCATCACTCTCAGAGTATAAGTTATTGATTATTCTGCCAGCAGTTGGTAAACCAGAAAATTTTGGTCCCTCAAATGAAAGCATGTATCACGACTTATTTACTGAACTGCAGCCAGTTTATCCAGAACATTTTTCTGTTATATGTGAGGGAGAATGGCTGCTTCCAGGCCTGGCAAGTTGGGAAAAATAATCGTAGTGTGTTTCTTTATCTCATCTCAGAGGGAGGCTAAAGCCAAATTAAATCTGACCTGTGTTGTTAGTGAGGGCTTGGAGCAGTCTGTACTGCACTGCCCGCTATGATTCCACACCTTTTCAGTCCTGGCTCATTCCGAGGCAGTTGTTACCCTGACTGTGGTGCCACTGGCACAAGGTTGCCCAGCTGTATTCCCTGTATCTCCCTCACCGCCCTGTGCAGTGCAAAAGGCACAAACAGTCCTTGCTCCACAGTCCACGACACACTTGCAGGACTGCGATGGGGTCTGGGCAATGGTGCGTGGAGCACCTTCTGAATACCAGACTCCAGGCATGGCAAATCAAATTTGGGTGCTTTTGATACAGCCCTAAGTTGCATTTTAACAGTCTCTCCAAACAGGATCAACTGTTTGGCTGCAGAGGGAAAAGCTGGAGAAGCGGGCTTAGTGCTGGCTTCACCGTCAACCCCTGACTTTCTTGACTGGATAGCAGGAGCTGTCAATGTTAACCTGGCCTTGTCTCATGGTTTGAAGCACTGACTGTGCTTTATGGACTTGTCTGACAGTGTATTAGCTCCCACTTTCCAGTTTCCCAGCTGCATTCTCTACTATCAGCAGCACATTAAGCACAGTTTCAAAGAAAAAGAGCACCGTGTTAAAAATAGCAGTGCTTGGTTTGGGGGGAAGGAAGCAGCTTGTGCATTTGCTTTAAAAACACTAAAATAATTTTAAAAATCTTGGCTCATTTGAAGTGTTGACTTTCAGAATATATTCCATAAATCGGAGCAGAGATCCTGGGTGTTTGATAAATAATTCCAAGATTAATACAGATATATATCCTTGAGTACAAGGACTTTAATCAATCCCTAATCTCCCGGAGAAGCAGTCTGACTTCACCTGACAGCACTGTGAAAGATGATCTGCTTCTATGTGACTGGTGTAGTAATAGCAAAAGCCATTTCTTTTTTTTATTGCTATTCAGTTTTTAGTATAGATAGCCCACAGTTGCTCAAAGCTGCATTGAGACCCTTCCATTGAATACAGGAGGCTTTGGATCAAGCCCTTGGATACTTTCCTACTAATAAATTAGGCCTAACGAGGTTGGCAACAGCTCTCCCAAGTCTGAGAGTCTTTGAAACTCCTGAAGCCAGTTAAGCCTTGGACAGAAAACACACCTGAAAATGTGAGAGCAGGCAGGGAGCTGGGAACTGGGAGCCGTCTAAGATCTCCTCCCAAGTACTTTGCTCTCTTCTCTCTCTGCAGAGGAGCAGCTGCCCCATTCTGTTGTTGTCCCCAAGTCCTTTGTAGCCCATTTAGGTCCTTTCTGGGTAGCACAGCACAGGATGATGGATTGCCTTGGAGTCTTTTCCATAGCATTGGTTTGCCACTGAGCTAACCCAAGGTGAACTGCTTGCTTTAGGAGTTATGTAATTAAAATAAGAGACCCTAATATAGTGTTCTGTACAAAAATAATAACAGAAATTTAATAGGCAGCTTTGAGAGCTGAGGTTGTTAAAACTCCAGCATATTCTGCAACACGAGCTTCAGTAATAACTCACCAAGAGACCAAATACATCCTCTGATGAGAGACACCACAATGACTAAAAATTTAACAAAATACTAATGGAAGTGTTATCTATTGGCCTTGTATATTCTTATATAATGGTATATGTTATTTATTATCTAGTTTTTTTAATATATTAATAGAAACATTTTACTGTAGCATTACAGAGGATCAGAGAAAATAGCTGCTAATAAATATTTTCACTATGGTTTAGTTCTGTTTGATTTGGATTGTGAAATTTAAGATATGCCCACAGCAAAACAGACTGAATTAATGTACCCATGTACTTATGTTCTTATCATGCAACATCCTACGTGTATAACTGTACCTGCCCTGCACACTTCCCTTGAAACTGATGGGATGATTCAGTGTCCATGGATTAACCCAACAGTTACATAACAGCATTGTGAATGCTCACTCCTGCCTTTTAGGATCATGGCTAATGCTGGCTGAGACCATGGTGCTGTTGTGCTTAGCACTCTACTCAGTTGAGAGATTACTGAAAGGAATTTAGCATTTAAATAGAGGAGATATGGGTAACCAGGCTTAAAAGGAGGAAAAAACAAAGGAAAACGGGGAAAATGGGAAAGCTGTCACTGTGTCAGTTGTGTTGCAGAGACAATTCCATTGCACCAGGGTGGGTGGTGTTTGATTGCATCTCCAGGTGCTGCTGCAAGAAATATGGAAGCAGTAAAAACTCCATGCCCTGAGCGGGAGCCTGGTGTTTTAACTGAACAGATCTTGTGCATATCCTTTTTGGGGAGCTACCCACAGAAACCTAAGCTGGAATTTCAAAATCACATTTTGCTGAAGTGGGCTTCTGAATTGAAAAGCTAATGTAGGACAGTTAAAAGAACATGGATAGATCCATTCTAGCATCCCAATTTGTATGGAAACATGAATATAATACATATATATAACAGATTTGCAGATGTATTTTTCTTTAAATCTAAATGTCCAGATTCTGGTCTGAGAGCAAGTTAGGTGAGTTGTTCTCTTGAGAGACCTGCAGGTGACTGAACACAGGGTTTTCAAATGCAGGTGCCAGATCTACAGTGTAATTGCAGCTGTGCCACTGTGCCAGGGGAGCACTTTGCAGCAAACCTGAGGCTTTGCATGCATATTTCCAGGAGCTTGGGAATTTGCATAACCCATCCATAAACCACTGCAAATCCAACGAGGAATCAAGCCCACTGTCAGCTATGGCCCCTATATCACTGTATCTGGAAATACAGCTCCATTGTGCCTTGACCTTTTCTGTTTGGAATTTGGATTTTCCATCCCTTCTTCCATCTGTTTACAGAACCAGCCCCTCAGAGAAACATAAATAAATAAATCTTTTTCCCAGTTCATGCTCATGACATCAAATGATGTAATAAAATGAAATCTCTTTCCTTCTTTCTCCCCTTTCAATATTTATTCTGGGGATTTATTGTTTTCCCTCCTTTTCAGGCTTCAAGGTTTCCCTCTGATAGATCACCTCACTGTTGAGCATTTCTCATACTCTCCATGCAGTACATCTCAAACTATTATTTTAAAATGTAGTTGGAGCTGCTTTAAGCTGAAGACAGTGCAGAGATTTTCATTTTTCTTTCTAACCCTGCTGGACCTGCTCCATGAAAATTTCTACACCATTTTTAGTTGAAATATTGTTAACATGGAATAGTGCTTCCAGTAGACACATGAAGACCGAAAAGCTTCTCTATGTTTACATGTAGGTTCTATCCCCACAGGGTTCTGTTAGTGTCACAAATATTTATGCTGTCCTGAACCAAATTCTCAGCTGGCGTGAACGGGACCTGTGTTTGGGATAGAGGTGGGCTGACTCAGACTCCATGTATGAAAAAGTTGAGTGCACAAGCGTTCAAGAGCATTAATCTATCTCTAACTCTGTGGAGAGTTCATGCAGTCAGTCAAAGCTGTTACACACTTCAGGAGAGGCATGTGTCAATACAGAGTCATACTAAGGCAAAAAATCAATGAACACACTAAAAATGCAAAGCACCCCAGCAGAAAAGGGCTCTGATTATTTCACGTCTTTTCTATTTATAAACTTGTCCTAGAATTTTGTGAAATTAAAATGCAGTGTTTCTCCCATGTGGAGATGGTGTGTTGCCCCAGCAGTGGCTGGCAGAGGCTGTGAGGAGCACAGCTGGAGGCATTGCTGCTCAGGAGCAGTGGGACAGAGGCTTGTACCAGAGCAAGCTGCTGCTGAGAACATGGCACCTAAAAGGACATATCGCAGACAGGTCATTGTATGATGCCATTTATTCACCTTTGAACAGGCTCTGGTGAGGAGTTAGGTCTCAAATGGAGGAAGGAAGCACCAATGCTGCAGGCTGGATCTTCCCTTCATCTCTTCATTTTCCTACTCTGTAAAACAGTGCTGGCTCTTCCTGGGCGGGACAGTGATTTGTTGGATGCCAGGGCATCCAACAAATTCCTAGAGAATCAGATTTCTCATGTGCATGATAAATACAGCAGCCCATGGGGTTATTCAGGCTTCTCTCAGCACCCCCACCTCCCAGGGCAGAGCAATGCTGGGGAACCTGCTCTGGTGCTGGAGTCGGCAGAGGCTGTGGGGGTGATTTGTGCAGGAAGAGTCGTTCACGGCCCGTTTCCAGTGCTCATGGGCTCTGCGGGAATGCCACAGTGGCATTATTGCTGGGCTGTTACCAAAACCTGAGGATGCATGGTCACTTTCAAGTCTACTTCACGTTGCTTAATCTCAAGGGAGAATAATCAACAAGGATATAAAGTATCTTAGATCTAGATTAGATCCACACAGGGATTTAATACACCCAATCCAAGGAACAGGAGCAATTTAAAGCAGGATTTCTGTATTGGTTAAGCCATCAGCATTGCAATCCAGAGTAGTCCCTGAGCTGCCTAACTCCAGAGGGCCTCCTCTTTTGCTTGCCCACCCCATGTGCCTGGCAGTGCAAAGGCAGGGAAAGCTGCTGCTCACCTGGGCAGCTCAGCCCTCTCGCTGTGTCTGTGCCCGAGGGGTTCTGTGCACACCAAGGGCACAGTGCTCTGGCCCTCTCCTGGAGTCAGACCTGGAGCTTTCTCATAGACAACCAGCAGGAAAAGTGTCAGCTGTTTGTATTTATTGAAGAGATTTAAGGTTGTCCTTTTTTCTCCTGTGGACAAGCAGAATGTCTCAGTGCAACTTTCCGTTCCTGCTGTGGCTGTTGCTTCTGTGCCTGCAGACAGTGGGGTGGCTCCTCCTAGTGCCCTCTGATCTGCAAAGAGTGCATCTGGGGGAGAGGATGGAAACCTGGCTTCCATCTCTGCCCGAGAGGTTACCCTATAACAGTAACTATTGGGGCTCCTAAATGCAGTTGGGGGAGTTTTAGGGTGCCCTGAGCCCTCTCACCCTAATTAACTTTCTTTTTCTTCTTCATTAAAAAACTTAGAAAACACTTTTAACCCATGAGCTAATCATTCAGCCATATCAAAACTTTAGGATTTCAGCAACAGGCCCATTGATGAGTTCAAATTTTCAGAATAATCTTCTGCAGTAAAAGCTACTGTCTTTCCCAGAGAGCTTTGCGGTAATGCAACAGCAGTTGCTAGACCAAAAAGTAATTCACTACTATGTAATTAGCAGCTCATGCAAGAGACAGTCATATTGAAGTACGTATAAACATGAGTAGCAATAAGAACTTAAAGCAGTGACATTCAAAAAGCTCATTCAGAAATTGAAGCATATTGCCTTTTGTTTGTAGAACAGCTTGTAAAAGTAATATGCATGTTACAGCTGCACTATCACCATTAATATATTGCAGATGGGCTGTACAAATAAGCAAGACTTTACAACAGTTCTGTTTACACCATTTATATATAAAATTTGTAATCACTTAAAGGGTATCCTTGGGGTCTACTGAAGAATATTGAATATGAAATGTTGCAATTCTGGATATCCAGGTAGAAACAGCATTCCGAGAATCTGTTTATCCAGCTAATATAGAAAAAAGTACTGGGACCTCTCTGCCCTCTCCTCATAAGCTACTCATATACTGGCATATGAGAAAGCAGCAGACCAAAAACCTGTTTGCTCATTAAGTTCTGATGGGAAAATAATGACAGTCAGAGGCCCTTTGCAGTCAGGTCATTAGAAATTAAATGGGAGTCTTTTCCGCGTGCACAGAATTGTTAGCCTGCTGTCACCTCCCCATTCAAAGCTGATCTGTGTATGACTGAAGGAGAGATGTTTGGTGCAAGATGCCTGCCTGAAGGTTACATCTAAAATAAATATACTCTCCTATATTATCAGCTCTTCAAAACCCAGGTATTGAAATCACCAAGAACCTCAGAAACCTGTCCTTTGTGACAGGGGCTTGCAGACTTACCTGGTCATCAGTATGTGGCTAAAGCTTCTATTTCTGGCATGCCAAGAAAGCACAAACCCACCTATTGCCTGCTCAGGTGGGCAGACCTCCCTCTAGCTCATATTTCAGCAAAAATCACGGGTGCATGGCCATCTAGATAGCTCCGGACATTGCACAGGGTTTCTGATCTCTAACACTTGCCTGCAGAGCCTGGCTAACAAATCTGACTGTAAGCTCTGAGGCCACTGCCACAGCAGTTGCTCAGTCTGTAGTAGCACTGTCTCCCGAGAGCACACAGCTCTACCAGCTTAATTCACACGTGCACTTTGATAACTCCGTGACATGGAGGACAAAATACAGACACAGGAACCATTTGTTTCAACTACATTTCTAGGTCTAGTGGTTTTCACTGATGTTAAGCAATCTTCTGTCATCAAAGGCTTTTCCCCTGACTTTCTCTGTGCTGTCAGGAAAGTTCACTCAGGCACTTAGAGCCTAGCTCATGGATAGAATCAAGGACCAGGTCCATTCCTGTAACAAATTGGTGTGGCTCTGTCTGGAATTAATGGAGCTGTATGGATACACTCCAGCTGCAGACTGCCCCACTGGTGAAGGGCTCAGGGTAAACCAAGGTGCTTTAAATTAAGCAGAGGCATTTTAAAAACTGCATCCATTTCTCTGCCTAATCTTTCAAAAGGAACATTACCCACCAGGGCCAGAATTAGAAACATGTATTAGGAAAATGTGGCAAGAGCAGGGAAGTATGTGTTTGATAAGCAAGATCAATTTCTGTGTCAGGGCACTTCTATTTTGTCTAAAAACCTGGAAAATATCCAGATTGTAGCTCAATGTTCTCTGCCAAGGCATTTGTGCTGTGTTGGACTTGGGAAATTTTATTGTTTTATCACAAATTTAGTCCCTGTTTTCTCTGACTCTGTTTCAATATGTTCAGTTCAGTTCTACTAAATGTGAGGTCAGTCGGTGACACACTGGACAACTGCATTTTATTAAAGATCATCCAAATTAATAAAAGTTAGCAATTATTTGTAATATCAGATAGATTTCATCTCTGACCTTGATTTATGTGCTTTTGCCACTGGCATTGGATACATAATTTCTGTGAGGGGATACATAGCAATCCCTTTCTTGTGTGCCAGGAAAACTCAAGGATTGCACCAAGGCTCAAGTAGAGTAGCTAAATATGCAGCTCTTGATCATTTAGCAAAATGGGGCAAGATGAGGGAAAGACGAAGGGAAAGAGATGTTAATTGGAGCCCAAAGTCACTGAAGGTTAATAGAAGTTTTTCAATGGTTTCAGACAGCCTTGTGGAGAGATGTCCAGACACCGCTCTGTCGGATGGCACTGAGACACGAGACACCCTCAACATGTACAGAGCACAGTGCAATAAAACACAAGTGTGCCCGCCGCAGCTTCTTTTTTAAACCATTCTGTCATCTCTGTGAAGACTGAGTTCAGTGTGAGTTTTCTCTTCATATCCTGCAGATTATTCCTCACCTCACTGAAAGGGATCGAACTGAACGTAATGGAGGACATGCACCTGCAGTCAGTCTTCAGCCTTGCAGGTTATTTCAGAGGGCATCAGACAAGCAGGACAAAAAATGAGAGCTGCAGTTCTAAAATAAAATGTGGGGTTTAGAAATGCAGTAAGCATGACTTAGCTCTGCTTGTGTTGGAAGTACAATGGGAACAGAGTCAGGCCATGGCTGAAAGTTCCTGAAAATCTCATTATGTATGTCCTTTTTATTATTTACATCTTCTACATATATCATATAGTGTCAGTCTAAGAGCAGTAGATAATAATTACTGCTTTTTTTTTTTTACACAGATCCTTTAATTTAGAGACTCCCAGCAGTATTCTAGTGTGCAGGTTCTTTGCTCCACTATTTGTAAATCAAAGTCTTAAGCTGTAGTGCTTTATTGGATACAGTGACAAATGGGGATGAAGTGCATTCTCCCCTATAGTCATAAAATTGATTTAATATTTCAATTAATCTTTGCTACCTTCTCAAAAAATTTATATGAATACATTCTGAATAAGTCATCTTCAGGACTTAAGTAAATACTAACATAAATATCACTTAATTTATTTGCTCTCTTTAAAATTCTTTTATATCACTCTTGCAGTCAAATGCAAGTATTGCTTTCACCAATCAGAATGCAGGAGTATCAGTTGAGATTGCCCTTACAAAAGGATTGTCACATTTTCATTAAATACTTCTGTATTCATAGTCTGGTTTCCATAGCCAGTGAGACGGTTCTTCACAAATTTGCAGAGGATGGAAATTATATAATAATCTATCCTTTAATATCAAGTTAAAAGAAAATATGATTTTAAAACAAGTGTAATTTTTATTTCCAGAAAACAGAACTGGACAGGCTCTCCTTGTTAGGGCTTTTCTTACTTCCCCTTACTTACAAGATCACAGAGGGGCTGACAAGGTTTCATGCAGCATTTTTGAGTACATGCATTTTTTGATGTGATGTACTGTGGTTCATATTTTTTCTGTAATGATCCTTTATGGCTATAATTCGATGAAGAGGAGACACACAGCTCCTACTAGACTGTGCTAAGGTCGTCTAGAAGTGGTAAGATGGATGGGTATGTGGATGGATGTGTTGTTAACTTCAGATTTCTGAAGGCTAATGCTTTTTGCAGAAGTACTGTTCCTCTAATCCAGAATCTTAAATTCACTAAATGTAGCAAGCAATTAACTGTGCATTAGCAAGCTATTTGTGGAAGCCCACAGCATGAATGCCCCGTCCCCATCTCACCAAAGGCCTCACCCTGCAGGCTTTGCAGCCCTTGGCAAGGACTGAGTAGATTTTAGATCACTCCCCAGTAATCTCCTACTCTGATGGCAAAGACTTTGATGAAAAATTAGGTTTTGGGTATTTTGTGAAACATGACATGCTATCCTAGAAAGTAGTCTCCAATGAAAATAAATAATTCATAAAGAAAAGGGCATCTTTCTCTCTTTCTGGCTCTGCCCTTCTGGATGTTCTGTCACCACTGGTGTGTGACCTGGTGATGACTCTGAACTCCAGTGCCATTGGAGACCCTAAGTCAGACCTCCCTTGGGTAGTAATGCCCACAGGCAGCAAATCCCTTGCTCAGGACCCCCACACCGAGTTCCTGGCACAGCACAGGATTCATTTCTTCACATTTTTAAGAGGGAGTCAATTAGAAAGCTTTCTTTTTTCCCTTTTTTTTTTTTTTCCTCTTTCCTAAAAATATAACTGATCCTATTTGTAAGAATCCTAGAGAAATAATCTGGTGGTGCAGAGTTATATTAAAAAAAAAGAGCCCTCCTATTGCGGGCCATGCACTGAGAAGTGGTCAAACTGCCCAAATAAAGCTTCCCCATGCTCACTCTGAGCAGCAGTTACTGGTTTCCCTCACTACATTGCATACAGCTTGTAAATGGTAATTCAGTGGTGACTGAAGCAGATAGTTAGACACTGCCATGGAAAAGTACTCAGCACACAGGGCTGAAAGAATAGTTGAAAATAGAGACTTTTCCCCCTCTTCTGTTTCTTCACAGTCTCCCCATTTTGCTAACTTTACAGTTTAAGAAATTAAGAGTCTTAAGGTACCTTGAAGTCCGGTTTTTTGAGCTCATCTGTAGTTGAAGAAGCTGGGCTGAGGAAGGACGAAGAAGATTGAATCTCTTTGAAGTGAACCTGGAGAGGAGGATGATGGGTGAACTGGGAGAACCTGCTGGGAGAAGTGGTGGAGGTTACATGTGTCTGTTGGCAGAGCAAGCACTCAGTGCTTACTATTCCACTTCATAATGTAGAGGTGTGTTAGGCTCTAAAATATTTGTGGAAACAGCAGGTACAGCTAAGATAATTCTTTCATCTCTTGCTAATTAAAAATGTACAAAAATGTTGAGGGGCAGCACTGTATCTATGCATTTGCTTCCAGAGTAATACACGGCTCCTAACAAGGAGTCCAACCTGGGACCACCATCTGTAACCTTCAGTTAAAGCACAGCACAGTCCATCCATTTATTAAATGATGCTTTTCCACTTGGACTCACTGGTCTCTGCTCTCCCACTGTTGGCTGCCAGATGGAGTTTGTCTGCTTCATTAAGCCCTAAATATTTGGGCTATGTTTGACTGTCCTGCCTTGTGGTACCATCATGCAACCATCAGAGGCACATGAGACCTCAGTGCCACATTCCAGAAATTACTGAGACCTTTCTGGTCAATCTGCTGTGAGGAGTAAGAGATTCTGTCCCCGTCTCAAACCAAAAGTGCAGTGTCGTGACCCTCCTGGCATAAGAAAACTCTCTTCCCTTATTGCCCATGTCTGGAGAAGGGATGGGGTGAGCTTGGTCAAGGCTGCATGGAGGAGAACCTGAGTGTAGGAGACAGCTGACCAAAGCTGATGGGATCACTACTCCGGGGAAGAGTTGTGAGGTGGGCAGGGAGAACCTGTTGTACTTTCAGCTGTGTGTGGTATATCTAAAGTGGAAGGAAATGTAAAAGGAAAGGGGAAAATAAGCTCCCAAGAAAAGTAAACATCTATATTCTGATACTTGGTAAATGTCTGACTGTCTTGGAAACGTGGGTCAAATATGATATTGGCATAACATTAGCCCCATGAAGCTGATGATAATTCTATCCAAGTGCATTGCACAATTATAGAGGTCCAGTACAATTAGTGTCAGCTAAATTAGGTTAAAAATAATCAGTAGGAGACAGTCATTTCACATGTCAGTTTAGATCACACAGGGGCTTTTTATAAATCTCAATGTGAAGAAAAATATTTGGTTCTTTTCCATTTTAGTTCACACAGTGAGGGCACAGATGTCTGGCATTTTTTCAGTTGCTTTTTGCAAGTGGCACCACATTGCCAGAGGGTGCAGTGCCAAGTTCTGCTAGCCCAGCTCAGGGCTCCAGCAGCAGATGAAGTCCTCACTCGCTGCTCCTCTCACCTGCCAGCATGGGCTGGCAGTGGGCAAACATGGGACAGAGCTATTTATAAACAGAACATTGCTCATTTCATGCCTTCTTCTCTGAAGCAATCTGCAATGTGTGTTGGGACTATTCTGTTTAAACACAGCAGGCAGCAGTTCTGAGCTGGGTCCTGGAGAGCCCCAGAGCTTCATGAGGCTGCAGGGCTGAGAAGGAATCTGGTCTCCAGAATGTCTGACGCCTCAGTAGAGGCTCTGGCAGCCTTCCCCAGCCTCCCTGAGGTGTGCTTGCTGCAGCAGACAGGACAGGATCCATCCTGGAGCTGGGCAGGCAGGCAAAGGTCCCAGCAAGCCCTGCCTGAAATAAAGTAGCATGGAGTACAGTGCAGGCATAGGCCTGATGTGTGTAGGATGTTCTGCATGCAAGAGATGCATCTGCTCTCTGTTTCTCACCTGGGGCTAACTGGTCTTTAGCTCTGAGCAAAGGTGTGGGCTGTACCCACCCTGGATGGCTGAGACCACTCAGCCTCTCTCTGTACCCACTGCAATCTGCCTGCAGCTCTCTTCCAGCACTCTGGGCCTGCTGCCTCCTCCTCCCTGCTTGGTTCCCTGGGTAGCATCACAACAGGGCTTTAAATTTTGGAAACACAGGAGGGAAGTCCCAGAAAGAAGAAAGCCAAGGAGAGAAGCCAAATACTTAATGTGAGGGGAGTGTCACCCAAGGCTGGAGCTCTTGTCCCAGTCTCATGCTTTGCCAGTTTACCAGGTGTTTTTGTGTCCCCTCTCCACTGTCCATTGGCACTGGACTGAGGCAGTCAAGTCTCTTGCTGCTGATGCCAGCAGCTTTTCTTGTCCTGTATTACCTTTTTTTTCCAGCAGTTTTTTTGCGTGTTATGTCACATTAGCAAAGGTCTCCTCTTGGACACATGTTGCCACATAAATATGTCTGTGGGTGGGCAGAAACTTTTCAGCTTCCAGAGCAGGGCAGGGGACCCAATCTCCAAGAGCCTCTCCAGCTCTGCTGTCTCTGCAGAAAAGTTGCTGACCACATGCACTGCTGGTGAGCACCCTGAGAGGCCTGGCCCCTGGGGACCAGCTGTGACCACCAGCTCATCTCTGAGCAGCTCCTAAGGATCTGCTACAAGGTGAAACCTTTGTAAACAAGCAGCATCATGGGTGCTTTTTGTGTGTGCCCTCCTTTCTAAAGCCCTCTGCCAGCAAAACCCCTCTGAATTCATGGCAGTGTGATCAGACTGCAGAAGGGCAGAAGAGCACATTAATGGATTAGCTTCTCAGTCATTTACATGTTAAGGGTTAATTGGCATGAAAAGCCAGTTTAAATGTCCTTTAAGCATCCCTTAAGCTTCCTGCCTTCCTCTCTTTTCCTTGAAGCATAGCCAGGGCCTTGCCCTGCTGTGAGGCCAGGCGCCTGTGAGGAGCTGCCAGCCCTGCCAGCAGCTCAGGGCCAGCAGAAGGGACAGAGCGTGTGACTGCCAGGGCCTGGCACTGCCACCCTGCCCATGGCGGCCGTGCTGGGCCATGGGCACGCTGCCCTCTCTTGCCTTGGCAATTCTCACCAGTTCAGCAGGAGCAGTGAGGATCCTATAAAGGAAATTTTCCTATCTGGCCATTCAGATGCCAGATGGGAAGATGGGAGTCAGGAGTATTCCTCAGCAATGCAGTGTATGCCGAGTGGGTCTCAGCGGGAGTGGGGATGCTGTGTTATCTCCCAGGCTGTCTGGGTGGCTGCCACGGGACTCCTGGAGAGCAGCCCTGGTGACTTTGCAGGGATCGCGTGTTGAAGCAAAGCAAACCAGTGCTGTACAGACAGCGAGATGGGTAAGCAGTGCTGAGGATCAGTGTGCTCCTGGGTATAGCTAAAGCATGGCCTGGTGTTTTCTCCTGAAATCTCTCTGCATCTGGAAGGACCCCCTGGCACTGGAAGTTCAAGTCTGGCCGTGTTGGTGCTTTGCTTGGTGCTGATCCATCCCTTGGAAATGAGGATGCACAGGGGGACAATAGCAGCTGTAGCTCAGGCTAAGCTAAAAAGGTGCCTAAACTCAATGTCAGTCTGCAAACTATTGAGGGCACATGCTGGATTGTGGTCTAGTTTTCAGCTAGCTAAACATCTGTAATTCCCTTTGAAACAGGAATGCTTCAGATGGAGGCCAGCTCTGTCCAGCACATTGGTGTTAATCAGTCCTTTGTTTCGGTCATGGGTTAACCTGTACAGCCTCAAAGAGACAGATCCACCTTTCCAAAAGAAAAACAGCTTTGAATTTCCCATACTGAGGTATCCAGGCTTGCACACTGATTCTGACAGCTTTCCCTAACACCTGGAGCAGTGGAAGTAAATAGTTCTTGTTTTACTGACATTGGAGAAAAATCAGCATCACCATGCAGATTGGATATTTTTTCCTTTAGATTAAATGATATTGCATCCACCAAAGTCATTAGAGTTCCAAATACTTTGCAATTAATCATGAAGAGAGTAAATGAATCATTGATTTAACATTAAGAGGGTTTTTTTTTTTTTTTTGGTAATGTATTCTCCTGACAACTTGCATTACCAGTAACTGTTCAACAAAGAATAAAATAATACATTTGGTCTGGTTTAGAATGTGCCTCAAACTTCATAAATACCAATACAGATACAGCTAAGCAAATCCTCTTGTGATTGTGAGCTCTAGCTGAGAATACATCTAGCAAAAAAAATGTTGTCAGTAGAAAGCAGTGATGGATATAGGGTTTTGATTTGTCTGGTGGTACAGTTTGGGCAGTTGCATGTATATCTGCATGGGTTAGGGATAACTCTTTGGTGTGAGAGGGCATGCATGGAGCTGGCAGGGAGATACTGGTCTGCACTGAAAGATGTGCCAGCTTTTTGTAAAGGTGGAGGGGGGAGGAGTGTAAAAGTGCCTATGAGCCTGTACCCACAAACCCACAGTTGGCTGAGTATGTATTTGAGTCCATATGCAAACTACCTGCACTGGAGAGAACATTCCATGAACTTTCTAAATACTACATATGTACATGTGAGGCTATGAACTTGAGCACTCAAATAATAGGAAATGTGCTCAGTGCTCCATAACTGAGGAATAGGTTTGACTTTTGTGTGTCAGAAGTGTGACTTCTGGACAAAGATCTCCCTGCTTTGGGGCATTTGGCGTTTGTTAGGTGGAATCAGAGGTGAAGAAGGCTGCAGCAGGTGTGGGGGAAGAGAGGTCTGAGCCTCCCACTCTGTGGTCTGCATTGATCCTGTCCAGCAGTGGTGGTGACCACACACTCATGAGTCAGCTTGATGATCTGGGAGAAAGTGTCATTTTTGCTTTGGTGAGTTACTTTCCTATGAGCTCAGTGAGTTACTTTCCTATGAGATGGATCATGCACCACACGGTTCACAACCCGAGGCGAGGGAGGTTGCCAAAGCACATGGCAGGAGCAGGAGAGAAGGGAGAACAGGCTCACTTTTCTCAACCAGAGCCCACAGCCAGAATGGCTGCAATGAAATCCAGAGCTGCGGCCTTAAGAGGGAATACAGCTCCTGTGTCAAATGGAGCACAAAGTCACATGGCAGCCTTTTCTATATTAACATGGGCTCTTTACCCTAGCCAATTCCCCAGCCTCAAATTACAGCAACAACCTTGCACAGAGATTTTTACTCATCTGTGAAATACCATCTTTGGCCACTGGTGCACAGTGGGTTATTCCCTGTGCAGGTGCACGTACCAACACAGATGGCTGTGCACTGGGAACCAGGCTGTCAGTCCAGGGTTGGTTTGTTTCCTTCCATCCTTTCCTTTGCAAACCAGATACTGCATATAATCACTGGAGAAGTGAAAAAAGCAGATCAGAGAAAATACTAGAAGTAACAGAAGAGGTGCCCTCAATTTAGGTCAAAAGATTGAATATTTGGACATCTGATGTGTATTTATATCTGAGCAAACTGTTAAAAGGCCAGGGATCTGTCCAGCGTAAGGAGTGCCTTAGTCTGTAATGAGCTTTAGTAAGACCTTGTAACACTGTGCACAAGAATATTCACCACTGAGGTGTGAAAAATAAGGAGCAACTCTTTGTTTTATATAAAAATAAAAGTAATTTATTAACAGAAAATTAATTTAAAAAAAAATCGCCTTTAAAAAAACCAAAACCGGGAACGCGGGGATCAGAGACTCTTGTAAGCCGGTAAGGCTATGGACCCAAGGCAGGGACGCTGGGCTTGCTCCAGCTACCCCAGAGCAAAAATCTTTTATCGGGTCTCTAAATAGAGAAAAGGTCCAGAACCGCAGCGCTGGGTTCTCCCGTTGCTAGTCTAATGCAGAAAACGCCGGGTGACGCACGGAATGACT
>VZRN01000886.1:0-30911 GCA_013397935.1 Dasyornis broadbenti
GAGCGGCGGCGAGGCTGGGGAGGGGAAGGGGCAGGGGAATGGTCCGAGGAGAACGGAGTGGTTGCGAAGGACCTTCCCGGGAAGAGCCAACGGTGGCGTGGGAAGGGGCGGGGCCAATGGGTCTGGGAAAGGGCGGAGCCAAAGAGCCCTGGAGGGGCGGGGGCAGCTGTGGGAGCTGCGGGTTCGAGTCCCGGTGTGCCCGGGCGCTACCCCCGCGCACTCCTGTCCTGTCCCGCAGAGCACAAGCTGCTGACCGCCGGCCCCACCGAGCCCTGGTCCATCCGCGAGAAGCTCTGCCTGGCCTCCTCCGTCATGCGCAGCGGCGACCAGAACTGGTACGGGAGCGGGGAAGGCGGGCAGCATGTGCAGAGCACCGGGTGCTAGGGCAAGGCACGGGGCTGTCACCCCGCTCCCTCTGTTCAGAACAAAGACGGGGTGTTAAAGACAGAAGTGTTAAAGGCGTACCTGGACAGGCATTTTGTTGCCTTCATAACTACTTAAAAGTATGTTAATTAAATTAAAGAGTGATGAGAGCTGAAGAGGGACTTTGGACAAGGACGTGAAGTTCAGGACAAGGGGGAATGGCTTTAAAGTGACGGAGGGTTAGATGGGAGATCAGGGGAAAAGTCTTTACTGTGAGGGTGATGAGGCACTGGGAAGGGCTGCCCAGAGAAGCTGTGGCTTGCCATCCATGGGGACACGGATGTCCTCGTGGATATGGAAAGGGTGTGGAAGTGGAAGTGTCCACGGGCAGGTTGGATGGGGCTTGGAGCAACCTGGGATGGTGGAAAGTGTCCCTGCCCATGGCAGGGATTTGGAACAAGATGATCTTTAAGGTCCTTCCCAACCCAACCTATGATTCTGCATTTATAGTTAGACAAAGTGAGCTGTGGACAACAAGGATGTTTGATAACAGATTCCTGTGCACTGAACCTATAGCTCTGTTTTGCTTCTTTTTTCTCCTCATTAAAGTAAGGATTTTGTGGAAGTGTAGTCATGTAACCAGAAGCAAGAAACTTGCTTTTCAAAGCAAAAGAGAGAAGTTATTGCTTATTAGGAGGAGACAAATACTTTTGAGTCTTGTTCAACATAACAATTCCTTGGAGAGTTTATCATGTTTAGGGGGTTATTCAATGATGTAAAGACAGGTTTGCATCTTTTCTCTGCATAGAGGGAGAAGGTAAGCTGATGGTGACTTGCCATTTCCCTCCCTCAGGGTCTCAGTCAGCAGAGCCATCAAACCTTTTGCAGAGCCAGGACGTCCACCTGACTGGTTTTCCCAAAAGGTGAGATACTGACATTGAGTCTTGGATACTAAATCTCTGCACAATCAGAAATGCCATGTTGAGGATGAATTAAGGATTCATTGTTCCATGCTTTGTCCAGTACACAATTATTAAGTAAGACTAACTACAGACATGTGGTTAAGCTGTGAAATTCCTTGCCTCAGAAACTTGCAGATATCCATGTATTTTGGTGTGTCCTGATGTTTTGGCGAGCAAACTGTCCTCTGACATCCTTTGTTTCTTCTCAGCACTGTGCATCTCAGTACTCAGAGCTCTTGGAGACCACGGAGACCCCTAAGTGAGTATAAACTCTGAGCCCAGCACAGCCTGCAGCAGCTTTGGGGGGACTTGTGGGTTCTTAAAGCAAAATCCTTGTCACTGTTAACTTACTTTCAGCCCTAACCAGCTCCTCCCAAAAGGAGCATTCCGGAATGGGAAACTTCAGGTGAAATAGCTGTTGTGGGACAGTGGAATCAGGGTGTGTCAGATGGGAAAGATTACATTTACGTGGCTCAAATAAAACATGACATATTAGTCTTACTGATCAGAAGTTTTACATGTAAATTTATTGTTCAGAATAGGGGTAGAAAAGAGAAGGAGTGAAAAGGGAGATGTTTTGTATTTGTCTCTATTTTGCAGTGGTTTCTTACAGTTTTCTTAGCAATGCTTTGTAGTCTCAGATATTTACTGCTCCTAATTCCAGACATTTTGTTTGGGGACTTCACATCCAGTTAACTGAAAAACGGGATATTTAAAAGTAGTATTTGTGACTTTATTTGTTTGTGAATGATTTTCAGCACTAGAGTTGCAAAATGAAAGGGCTTAATAGAGTTAGTGAAGAGAAAAACAGATGTTTCTTCATGGTAAAAAAGAAGTTTCTCTTGAAGTGGAACAATTTTTTTCAGGTTGAGAATTTTTAGTTGACATGTATCTGTGATCTGTTTATGAAGACTTTAACACTGGGTTCATTAGATAAAATTCTCAGAAGGGATCATTTGAACATTGTGCTGTCCAATATAATTTAAAGGAATTGGAGGAAGTTGTGCATGACCATGTCACGAGTGACACAGAGCAGCCATTTATGAAAGAAGAGCTGGGTTTTCTTGTGTTTTGTGTCTGAATTTTTTTTCTCTTATTCTGTAGGAGAAAACGTGGTGAGAAGGGAGAAGTTGTGGAAACTGTGGAAGATGTTATTGTGCGGAAACTGACTGCGGAGCGCGTTGAGGAGTTGAAGAAAATTATTAAAGAAACACAGGAAAAATACAGGTACATGACAGAGGTGTTAAGATGTTGCACACTTGAGAGCCCTGTCCTGAAAATGTTGTCTAAGTGGGATGGTGATTGTGGTGAAAATGCAGCTTAGGGTTTCCAGTTCGGTGATCAGAAAGTAAAAAGATTTTATGATTCCAGGCAACTCAAGAAGGATGCAGAGCTGATCCAGGCCGGACACATGGACAACAGACTGGAGGAGCTGTGCAATGAGATTATGATGTGGGTTATTTAATTATTTCTTCTGAGATTTCCTGACACTCTGCTTGACAGGCATCTCTTGCTCCACATACTTTGGGTTAAGAGAAACGGGGCAGCCAGGCAGATGCTTTGGCCTCTGAGGGGGGTCTTAGCTTGGACTGGGGGATACCAGCTGGTGTGGGACGTCCTTTGGAGTTGCTCAGTGAAGAACTTGACCATGACTTGCAGCACCATGCTTGCTGCCTCTTTTGACAATCAGCTGGAAGTGAAGTTTCCTGCCCAGTGTGTCGTTTTCTGGCTCTGCTGCTCTGCATGGGAGATTTGAGCCCAAGTCTGCAGGGGTGGTTTCATGTTCTCTGGAGATAACAGGGTGGGGGTCAGTAAAACTCATTTTGAAGAAGGAATTAAGGGGAACTGAGGCACCCTGTGACAGCAGGTTTTGATTCTTGATACAGAAAGAAAAAAATGGAGGAAGAGGAGGCAGAAGTCAAGAGGAAGGCTACAGATGCTGCTTATCAGGGTAAGCTGGAAACGAGCTGCCTTTCTTTTCCACAGATGTGTATATTTGTAAGAACACTTAGAAAATATTTAAGTCTTGTTAACACATGCAGGAGGAATTCCTTCACCCTAGAGTTGGAGAGAAAGGTTATATTTGCTTTCCAGCACTGTATTTGTAACAGGGTTTCTTAAAAAGGAACAAAATCTGCAGGAAAGGTGTATCCAAGGGGAAGCAGGAGCTCTGTGTTAGAACGTCAGACTTTTCACGCCTTTAGTTTTCCCTGGTCACTGAAGATAAAAGAAAGAGACTTTTATTCTGAATGTTTAGCTCCTCATAACTCTTGAGGCATTTAATTTGGTAGTGGGAGATGATGAATACCCAACTGCTAGAGAAACCTGCAACTGAGCTGTATTACCCAAAGTTAGCATTTTTTGGGAACTGAGCCTAGTGGAATGCAAGAAATTCCTGCAGCATAAATTGTTTTCTTAAAGTTCTTCAGGACAAAATCAGAGGTAACTCGGGGACTGTCCAGGATGGAGCAATGCAGTCTCACTTTAGTTTCTGTTCCCTTCCAGCTCGCCAGGCCATTAAGAACCCACCTCGAAGACTCACGGGTGTGATGGTTCGTTCTCCCGCTGGCTCCACCTCCCCGGGCGGGGATTATTCCCTGGGAGATCTGTCCCAGCCGGCTGGGGATGAGGCCAGTCCAGGGGTAAGGATCCTTATCTGTGTAGGAGGGGAAGTCCAGCTTGGGATGTGGGGCTCTGCATCCCTCACGGAGAAGGGGCCTGGGGAGAAGCCCTTGCCTTGCTTTGCAGACTTCTAGTGCTGTAGTGTGGTTGGTGACAGTGCTGCTCTAGATCCGTGTCCTCTTCCATATCTATGGTGATCCGGTGCCTGGATCAAAGGCCGTGTAGGGGCATCAGTGGGTTGGCCAGGCAGTCTGTGAGTGCCTGGGAAATGGCACTGCAGGGCAGGGAAAGGGTGAAAGCACATGCCTGGAGTAGGGGCAGTGAGTGAATGGAGTAGGTGTCTGTGGTGTGCTGGATCAATGCTCTTGGGGGAAGCAGCAAGTGGGGCTGGTCCGTGTGGTGGAGTGTGGCTTTGAACAGTGTGGTTTTTCTCTTTCTCAGGTCACTCCAGGGACATTGCCCAGCACCCCAGTTGCCTCCTTCATTGGAATCCCTGACACCCCTCCAGGCTCTGCTCCCCTGGATGCCCCCATGACCCCAGTCACTGATGATTCACCCCAGAAAAAGATGCTAGGACAAAAAGCAACTCCGCCTCCTTCCCCTCTGCTCTCAGAGCTGCTGAAGAAGGGCAGTCTCCTGCCCACAAGCCCCAGGCTGGTATGGAGCTCTCTGCTCATATATGCAAGCACACAAACAAATTGCTCCAGACTGTCCCACTGATAAAGGGGGATCTGTAAAGACTTCTTAAAAATGTGCAGTTTTGTGAGAGTCCCAGCAGAAGTGATATCTGAGAGGTATAAATACCCCTGTGAGCTGCAGAGGTGGGATCATTTCCGAGCAGGACTGCAGGGCTTGTGCAGCACATAGGATTGGCTGTCCCCTCAGTCATAAGGAGTTGGAGTTGCAGGGTTTGCTACAGGAAATTGTTCTCCTCAGGGGAGGGAACTTGTTAGTCAGCATCATCCCCATCAGCCTCCACAGAGCTGTTCTTGATGATTCCTACCCTGGGCTCACAGTTCTTTACTTCTTATCCAGAAGTTGTGTTTCAGTATTTTTAATGTGTCTTAGCACAAGAGTAGGGAATCCTTGAATGGGGGTTATGACCTCTATTAAAGTGCTTCAGTTTCCTACTAACTGTAGACAGTTACTAAAATCACTGTGCTAAGAACCCACTTGTGTTAGTGACTCTGGAAGTCTTAGGAGATGCTGACACTGTTCAGAGCCCCATTTGAACAGCTCATGGCATGGGTTCCCTGGGTTAGTGCTTGTGTGATGGAGTAGGTGTGTTGCTGTTGACTTTTTTCTTTATAGTGGTCAAATTTAGGCATTTTTATGTTTTTTATCTTGGGTAAGTGTTCCGTGGGTTCTGTGTTTGCAGGGTGTAACATAGAGTGGAGCAGGGAAAGGTAATGGCTGTGGAAGGCTCTGTTTTCTTTGTAGGAGCAGGACTGGTTTACGTCTGTTTCAAGGTCCATCATAGGTTCACTGTGTGACCTTGATCAAGTTACTTTTCATCTTGGTACTTCTGTTTCTCTCAGCTCGAAATAAGGGATATTTCTGTGCCATCTCAGGGTCTAGAGAGTCTCATATGTGTAAAGGATTGTGAGGTCCTTGAACAGAGGAACTGTTACAGAGCAAGTGATGCACTTGGCCTCATCTCAAAGGAAGGTGGCACTGCAGCTGTGTTACGGCTGAAGAACAGCAGAGTTTCAGACTCATGTTCTGCGCTTGCATGAAGGGCCTCAGGCAGGGACTAGCCTGAATAAAAAGTGCAGAAGAAATGCTGGGACAGCAAATGCTGGTCCTATTTGTGGAGGTGCACATCTGGCAGAGAATCACTAGTGGGATGGTATCTCCAGGAACTTCAGTCTCCTCCTCCTTTGACAGGTCGGTGAAAACGAAATGGCAGTGGCTTCTGGTCACATGAACAGCTCAGGAGTGCTGCTGGAGGTAGGAAGTGTCCTTCCAGTGCTGCACAGTGGGGAAATGCAGTCGGCACCTGGTGCTGTGCCTGCATCTCCAGCTGCTTCAGGTAACTTGGGCCTCTCTGTACAGTTCTCCCTTAAGACAACCTTCAGACTGTTCTGTGAATTCTCGTGGGAGAAAGATAAAGGATGTCTAGCCTGGCTGGTTTGGGGGCTTGTCTATTAGTTGTATTCCTATTTCTCTGCCCTTGTCCATCTCACCCCTCACTTTTTTAAGAAGACCCTAATCCTAACAGAAGAAAGAGTGACTGAAACAATTAAATTTGATTCAGTCCTGATCCATGCAGTCTAGTTTTCTGGGTTTGACACTGGCTAATACCAGGCATTTGAGTGTAGAAAGGGTTTATTGACAGGAAGTCAGGGAAAAAATGGTGTAGATCTGATTCCCAGTGTATCAAACTCAGCTTCCTGTGGATCTGGAGAACTTGTGTACCTTCCCTCTGCTGTATCTTAGAGATCTGTTGAGGGTTAGACGACTGAGCTCCAGAGGAAGTTCCACAGACTGGGAGTGAGGGGGACAGTGCAAGACTCTGCACTGGGCTATTTCAGAACAATCTGCCTAAGGTGAATTTTTTTTCTCAACTCCTCCTGACCAGTGCTTTAATCACACTGTCTGCAACTGAGAATTTATGTCATTTATTTATAGAGAATTCCATGCAAGATTTTGTTTTCCTTATCCTCATCTGTCTTTTTAAGACCTGTTAATTTGGTCCAGACAGTTCAGTAAATTCACATTGGAAGTTACAGCTAAGATGAATGGCAACCTTTGATATAAGAGGAATTCTTCAGGAAAAACCTGCAAAGAGTTCCCCTCTTCTCCCTCCCAGCTCCTGTGGTGACTGTTTGTCTTGGCTTACCTTGTGTGGCACTCTTCGCACTGTTTTTCAGATTTCCCATAATTGTTTTGGGATGAGCCTTTGGAAGGGCATCTCTGTGCATGTGTGGCTTAATCTGTGCAGCCCTTACAGTGAGCGCAGTGTTCTGTAGCTGCATGATTCTGCCTCAGACTGCACACACAGCAGGAGTCGTGCATTCTTGGTGCAGGTTCTCTGTACAGCTCTTGGGACTGTTTATAGGTATCTCTGTGTCTTTTCCCAGAAGAAGCCACCAAACAGTGAAGAGCCCAGTGGTGGCTTTGTGGACTTCAGTGGTGGCTGCTTCTTGCTCATGTGCTTTTCCCTTCTACTCTCTGTTAGGTGCTCCTACGCTTTCCCGGCTTTTAGAAGCTGGTCCTGCACAGTTCACCTCACCTCTTGCTTCCTTCTCCGCTGTTGCCAGCGAGCCTCCAGCTAAGCTCCTGCCACCCCCCGTAGAGCCTGTGTCCCAGGCCACTATTGTCATGATGCCCACGCTGTCAGCACCAGCCGTTGTGCCACCAGCTGCAGCTCCAGAAAGCGTAGCCACAGGTGCGTTCCTGAACTACGCACTCACAGGTCATGTCCTGCTGGAAAACAACTTCCTGTGGGATCAGCACCCGGCGAGCTCTCAGCTGGGCTTTGTCATCTCAGACTCACCGTCCTGGCCAAAAAGGATGGTTATGGCTGGGTTTTGGAGTAAACAGATGGTTTTAAACAGGGTTTGCTGGGAGGGGCTGGGGGTGCTGGTGATTGCTCAACTGTGGTTCAAGGGTTGGAATCTCACTTTGTCTCTCCTGTGGGAAAGCAAACTCTTGTTTGTCTTTTGTTTATCTAAGCTGTGGTGGTGTGGGTGGGCCTGGGATACTTGTGATTAGTGCTTGGTCTTATCCACTGCACTGTTCATGTGGGCTGGACCTCTCCAGCTTGGTCTCTAACTGTCCCTCTCATCCTTGTGCAGTGAGCCAGCCAGAAGCCTGTGTTTCCATGGAGGCAGTGTCTGATTCCCATACTGTGACAGTGTCCATGGACAGCAGTGAAATATCAATGATCATTGATTCCATCAAGAAAGAGTGCCTGGGTTCTGGGGCTGGCAGCACTGCAGGGTCTTCCAAAGACCACTGCATGGATGGGAAAGAAGACCTGGATTTGGCTGAGAAAATGGATATTGCAGTGTCCTATACAGGGGAAGAGCTGGACTTTGATACAGTTGGGAATATTATAGCCATCATTGAGGACAAGGTAAACAGGGAAAGTAGAGTGCCTTTCACTCCCCATTCAGTTGGGTTAATCTCAAATGATTGCTGTTCACCAATGTAGTTAAACATGCAAGAAATAACTATTCCAATACACACATTCTCACCATCATTTTCCAGATCAATAGGAAGGGATGCTACTGCTGCTTGTCTGACACTGGTGCTCCTTTCCAGAGTGCAGAAGTCTTTCTTGCTCGTGTTGGGTAGGGTTTGGGTCATGTCTGTGGCAGACAGATGAGCACTGCTTGAGCATCCGTTCCAGGAGTGCCCTATTTCTGAACCTGAAGCTTCAGGGGAGACTCCCACAGGGAGTGATACAAATCTGGTTTTGAAGGGCAACTTCATAAACCGAGTACACTGGGATTTCCACAATTGTCTCAGAATCAAATAACATGAACTTTAATCCCTATTTCTGACCTTGGCCTGCACTGCTGTGCGTTTGTTTTGACAATAAAGGTAGACGACCACCCTGAAGTCCTGGATGCAGCTGTTGTTGAGGCTGCTCTGTCTTCTTTCTGCGAAGATACCGATGACCCTCAGACCCTTCCTGGCCCATGGGAACATTCAATTCGCCAGGAGCACGAGAAACAGGCCCAGATATCCCAGGTGTCCGTGACTGTGAAGCAGGAGAGGCTGGAGTGTGAGGAGCCGGAGGCAAAGGGGATTCGCGACCTAATGGGCATTGGTGAGCTGGGGTCAGAAATAAAGACTGAACTTGCAGAGCAGGACCAGAGTCAGCTGGGCCCTGAAGAAACCATACCAGCAACTGCAAGAGTGACAGAAACACCAGAGCTTAGAAACCAAGAGATTGAAGAAGATCAAAGAGCAGCTGTAACATCAGGAGAGACTTCTGAAATCAAGATAGAATCATCCCAGGGAGAAGATGCCGTGCTTAATCCAGTGAAGACAGAGGTATGTGGTCAGAGAGGCTGTCTGGAACTGGTGTGGGGAAAGAAAGGAGCAGCTGTGGCAGGTAGGAGAGAAGTTTAGAGGAAGGATGAGTGCTGGGTTGAAGGTGACCCTTCAGTGAATGTGGCTGACTGTTTTCCTGGGAGTCAGGCTGCTGATGTGCAAAGCAGCTCTGCTTTAGGCAGTACCTTTGTGTATCTCTCCCCACCCATGTGCAGAATTGCTGCTGGGAAGGTGCTCAGTGAACCTCATTGCTTTGAGTTAGGTTAGGGTGAGTGAGATGTGCCCACACCTTCACTGAAGTAAGCTGACACAAACATCTAGATTTGTGCATTTCTCTTCCCTCCAGACCCCACCTGATGATGATTCATCCCCTCCACAAGTCCCAAATGTGAGTGAAGACTCCTCACAGGCTGATGTTCAGCACAAATTTGAGCTGTCAGGTAACTTAATACAGCTAGGAAATCTTTTACATGCAACATTATTAGTTGGATAGTTGCTAGTTATCTTGTTCAGGTTTTTTGGGGAGGAGGGAGAAAAGATCCGTGTAGGAACAGTGGTAATTACTGCAGGACAGTAGGCATTGGTGCAGGAGCTTTTGTAGGAAAGACTGCTTGGGAGAGTCAATCTTTCTGCATTTCTTTTTTTCACAGAGTCAATGAAGGAGGAGGCCCAAGCCCTGTTTAGGAGTCAGATGAAGGTAATTCTCAGTTGGTTTTAGTCATCCTGATTTTATTAGCAACATCTCGCTGCTACTGCTGCCGTCTGCAGAAAAGCAAAGCTTGTGTTCAGCTTTCTGCACTGAGAAGTGAGCAGGCTGTAGCTGCAGCAGAAGGGGAGATGGCTTCAGACTGTAAAGGTGTTTGTGCTTCTGGGTCTGTGGGGAGAAGCAGGGCGGGCTAGAGAGACTGGGATTTTGTGCAAGTGCCTGTACAGTCGTCAGCAGCATAAGCAGGAAACCACTTTGCTCACAGAACCGCAGTTGCTTTGGGGGCTCTGAGTGGCTGCTGTAGCTGGCTGTGCCAGCTCATGGACTCTGTGTTTCAGGATGGGCAGGGTGAGGAGGATGATGAGGACGGTGCCAGTGAGGCTGCCAGTTTGGAGGAACCCAAAGAAGAAGATCAGGGTGAGGGGTATCTCTCAGAGATGGATAACGAGCCCCCCGTGAGCGAAAGTGACGATGGCTTCAGCGTCCACAACGCGCCCTTGCAGTCTCACGCGCTCGCCGACTCCATCCCCAGCAGCCCAGCCTCCTCGCAGTTGTGAGTGTCAGGGTGCAAATCCCACCTCTTGAGGAAGTAGAGGATTCCCATTTCTGGTTTGCTGAGTGGGTCCAAAGGGAGAATTTGTTGATGATTTGTCTGATTCTCCTTGCTTACAAGGCAAGTGTGCAGACAGCGCTCCAGTACCAGCTCCCACTTTTTCCTTCTGTCTTTGGCATGGATTAGCGTGGCATGTCAAGGACAAAACAAAACATGACAAGGACAAGGACAAAGACAAAACATGAGTTTTCTGCTCTGAGGCAGTGTGCAGACTCCTGAAGGAATTATGTTCTTCTCTTCCCAGCTCAGTGTGTAGTGAGGACCAGGAAGCAATACAGGCTCAGAAGATCTGGAAGAAAGCCATCATGCTGGTTTGGAGAGCAGCAGCTAATCACAGGTGAGTTTGATGTCTTGGCAGAAAGAAGTGACTAATCCTAGACAAGTCTCCACTCTCCCATCTCAGAGGCTTATCTCTCCTAGGAGAGGATGAATCATACTGTTACAGACAAATAAACAGGAGAGTGTGAAACAAATATTTACCAGCAAGGACAGGCACTGAGTGGACTCTTTCTCTCTGCAGGTATGCCAATGTCTTCCTACAGCCTGTAACTGATGACATAGCACCAGGCTACCACAGCATCGTGCAGAGGTGAGTCTCAGCGGTCTCCTGACATTAGAACTCGATATATTTGCATATTTGTAGGGATTTCTGGCAGGAACAATGTAGTTTTTGCCTGCCATGCAGACTTGGAAAAGTATTTTTTTTCCTGACATGATTCAGTCAGAAGCAGGTTTCCCCAAGAAAAGGGTCATTGTCAGTATCAGGCATGTGTCTGCACACAGTCCTGACTTCGAGTGAAGTACACTGACTTACTCAGAACATTTTATCAGTGAGGTGAAACTGGTCTGTTTCTCCCAGTTTCTGTCCGAGAGTAGGATTTAACCTTTGGAATTCCTAGAAGTTGTTCTTTAATTAGCATTTTTTACTGCCCCAGGTAGTGGACTTGTCTGGAAGAATTACCAGAATCCCCTGCTAGCTGCTGAAGTCTCCCCTAAACAGTTCAAGTTCAATGGCTGCAGCTCCAGCTCCTTACTGTCTCTCTCAGTAATGCCTGGAGAAGGCAGGTGCCTCTCCTGAGGAATCTCTCAGGCTATTGTTACCGTGCCAGGTGACTGCTGGACACCTTGTGTCTTCTGACCCAGGCCTTGGTACTGGGGAGCACAGCTCGTGTTGGGAAGAACACGTTGAGCTAAATAAAATAGGCAGTGTAATTAGACACGTTACAGACCCAGGTCTGTTTCCAGAAGAGAGGGGAAAGAGTTAAGTGTTTCTGTTGCAGTTTTGCCTGCATTTCTTTCATAGGCCAATGGATTTATCTACCATCAAAAAGAACATTGAGAACGGGCTGATCCGAACTACAGCCGAGTTCCAGCGGGATATTATGCTGATGTTTCAGAATGCAGTGATGTACAACAGCTCTGACCATGATGTGTACCACATGGCTGTGGAGATGCAGAGAGATGTCCTGGAGCAGATCCAGGTAAAGTACTGAGCTGAGGCCAGTGCAGAACAGAGCATCTGCCTTGGTCCATAGGTCTGGCTGTAAGACCCCAGTTTCACTCCCAGTGAGTTTGAATGCAGTGGGTCCTGTCCTTCCTTGCTTCTCTTTCACGGTAGCTCAGGTGTTTGTGTTGAACTAGATTGTGGGTGACTTAACAGTAATGCAGCAAAATTTTTTATAGGTTCATCCCAGACCAATTTCAAATGTAATTTCCTTCAGGGAAATGCTTAGGCCAGCAAGAACCGGGGTGTGGTTCAGGAACAGAAACAAGCAACAAGAACAGTGAATGACAGGGGACGCGATGGCTCCTTTGGGTGGCTGTGCTGGTTTATGTTGATGTAAACTGCACATGAAACTGCCCTGTGAATTTATGCTATTTAAAAGACCCTTTGAAGCAGAATGTCCCAGCTGGCAGGGCTAAGAGTTTGAATTGGGGTTTTACAGTTCCTCAGGACTTGTGGCTTCTGAGGTAAATTGGGGAACTTATTCTGAGCAGCACACAAGGAACTGAAACTTCCTCTGACCCAATCATTCCCAGCATGTGGTCTGTGATAGTTAACTGACACGCACTTACTGAGCTTGTTTTACCTGACAATCTTAACAGAGTGTGGTTTCCTTGCAGCAATTTCTGGCCACACAACTGATGATGCAAACATCAGAGTCAGGGATCAGTGCAAAGAGCCTGCGGGGGCGAGACTCCACTCGCAAGCAGGATGCTTCAGAAAAGGTGAGAATGCTGCACCCTGTGCAAGGGCACTTGGGATCTTCTGAAGAATCCCAAGATACTGCATGAAGTTCCCACACCAAGGAGGCAAAATGTTCTTTGAGATTGCGATGGCTCTGGCATCTTCATGTGAACAAATTTTCTTCAAATGTGTATATTGATTAGATTTCCATTCTGGAGCTGTACAGCATTCCAGAGGCAGGTCTCATGAGTTTTTTCTGTAATCCAAATACTTCTATTACCTGTTTTTAAAAACGGGTGATAAAAACTATAGGGAAATGAACAGACTGTTGGAAGAGGTCACATGGTGTGACTCTTGGGGATGAGCCTGCAGGGCAGGGAGTTGGACAAGATGATCCTTGTGGTTCCCCTCCAACTCCACAGATTCTGTGATTCTGTGGTATGGCAGAAAGGTGAAGGGAATTGCTATATCCTTCACTTTCTAGACAGGTTTTTAGAGCTAGAGAATTGGTCAACTCTGGTTTGCTTTGTGAAATACACCAGAGAACCTTTGAATTCCACACCGATCTAAGCAATGAAGGTTTGTTTGGGTTTTTTTCTTCTGTAAAGACACATGCAAACTTGAAATGATCTCAGGTTCTCTCAGCTGGTGCACACAGCACTGTGGCAGCCGGGACTGCCTTCTTAGTTCTAGTGACAGCTGCACCGAGCAGAAATTGTTTGGTAGACTAGGCAAACTTGCTATGACTGTGGAGGGAATATCCCTGTCCTGGCATTCTGACTCTCGCAGTATCCCTCTTTTTGTCTGTTTTTATGTTCCTGCTGCATAAGACTGATGCCCTGCGGGAAGGGGAGTGGGGCACATGTTCCTCTACGCTCATGTGTGGGCTCAGTGCTTCTGTGTGGTGTGTGCATTTCCGTAGCTGATGCCTGATAAGTCCTTCTGTTTGGCCTTTTAACAGGACAGTGTCCCAATGGGCTCTCCTGCCTTCCTTCTCTCTCTCTTTGTAAGTATTGAAAGGCTCCAGCAGGTTTTGCAGTACTGCTGCCAGGTGCTCTGCTCCTTGTCTGGGTGATCACTGCACTGTCACAGCATCCTTAGCACTGCAGCAGGGTGTGTTTCACTTGGGGGCTGCACCACTGTGATCTGAGAAGAGACATCTCAGTCCCTTATTCTCAAAATGGGTGAGCGGGAGGGGCTTCAGTCTTTTCTTCTGGTTCCAAGTGTTTTTGTTTTGTCATCTGCTTTTGCTTTTTTCCATGACTTCTCTCCTGCTTTCTTTCCATGTAAGTGGGAAGACAAACCAAGTGGTGCAGTCCTGTAGTTCCTGCATCTCACATGTTTATACAGCTGCCCCTTCCACATGTCTGAGGCAGTACAAAAGGTCTTGGGAGAGTGAGGAGTCAGCTGTGTACTCCTTTATTCATTCCTGATCCAGAAAGCCAATAAGACTCTGCTGAAATATCTTGCTCTGTGCCTGTGGTGATCTGGAAGTGTTCGGAAAAATATTCCCTCTGGGAAGCCCCAAGTCTTTGAGTTACTGTGAGGAGAGAGAGAGGAGGAAGATGGAGAGCTGTTCTTATCACTCACATGTATCTAAAGACAGTGGAGTACTCCAGGAGAGGCAGCAGATCAGCCAGAGAGAGAGGGCAGCGCATCAAAGGAAGCTCTCAGCTCACCTTCTGCTCATGGAAAGGAGATATGTGGAGAAACTAGGGAGCCTAGTGCCAGGGTCACTCAACTGGAGGAGCACTTCCCATAGGGATCAGCAGCGGATAAGGTAGGTTAGTCAGCAGTTTTCCTCTTCCCACCATAAGCTAGAATCTGCTGCTTAGGAGAAAACCTGCACTGTCCAGGCTCCAAAAGCATCTGTCTGGGCCAGAGCTGTGCTGCCTCTCACTGCCCTGGCTCCAGCAGTGCAGAGATGCTGCCAAGCCCAGCACCCTGCTGTGTCCAGATCCAACTTTAGGTAGGTCTGCAGGCAGGCCTTGGCAGGGACAGCTTCCCTTTCTCCTGAGTGGAAAGCATGAAAAGTTGTTGCCAGATGTAGAATTCCGTCCCTCCTCCCACTGTGCCAGAGGGACGTTCCTGTGGCGTTGTGTAACTGTGTTTGTTTGCCTTCTGAGCAGGATGGAGGCACCAGAGGGCGGCGCTGTGCCATCGAGGCAGACATGAAGATGAAGAAATGATGCTGCAGACACAGAATCCCAGGCATCCAAAGCTGGAGTGCAAGCAGGCAGCTCTTAACAGCTGGTGGAGGAGGAAGAAAAGCTGCAGGTCCATTTCTGGGACCTGGTTCACCACCTTCGCTTGCCCTTCTGGAAAGCAGTGTCTTATCAGAATGTGTAACCCAAAGAAACTTCCCCAGAGGGGAAAACCAGCCCCCCTGCCTGTTTTAGGGCAGTTGTCCTGGGCTTCATCAGTGTTCTGGTGTTAGCTAGCAACTGGTGGCTCGTATGTACTGTAATGTGAAGTGTACAGATTTTTACTAGTGATGTGTAAATGTGATGTATATTAAAATCTGGAAGCAAACCCGTGTGCAGTGTACTGAGCATTGCAGCTCTGCAGAGAAAGGAACCCTGTGATACAAGCCTGGATCCCCTCCTAGAATATCTGCAAATATAATTCCTGGAATATCTGCAAATAAAATTCCCTGTGTGCTCTGGGGATTCCAGTTATCCCTAAAGCACATATGCATGGCAAAGCTCTGATGTTAGAGACAATCCGTTAATCCCGGGAATGTTGCACAGTGCTTGGATGGAGACGGAGAGGAAGATTTGCTGCTTGAGTATGTGAGGATACAGCACCACTGTGATGACAGAGAAGATCAAACCATGAGAAGTTAAATACCGCAGTCTTGTTGGAGCTTTCCTTAGGAGAAAATGCATTGAAAATTACTTGATGTTCTTTCCCCAGAGAGCTGTGGAGGCTACTCTAATCAGAGTGAAAATCTGATCCCAGCACCTGTAGGCAGGATTGCCAGTACCTGGTTTCACATCTGAGCTTATGCACTGTTTCTACTGGAAATTACAGTCCTTTTCCTCAGCAGCATGAAGGTTTAAGTTCTCTGCAAGAATTTCGAAGTCACTTTTTCTGCTCATATGACCTGAGATGAAACTTGCATGTTTTCTGCCCACACAACCTTTTATGGGGGGAAAGAAAAACAACAAAATGACTCCATCCTTCATGGTTGCAGCAGCTGGGAGTGCTCTGCACTCCGCAGCATGTCCAGGGTGCAGCTTTCTGGTAGACGGGTTTCAGGAAACTGAGTCACTGGGATTAAGACCAGAGGCATTGTTGCCTTATCCAGTAAGAGCTCTTGATTTTCACAAGTTCAGTGTTGAAGTTGGCCATGCCTGCTCTGTCAAATCCCATGTCTTGCTGAGGTGTATTTTCACCAAGAGTCATCTTACTGATGTGGAAATTCTGAAACTCCCTTTGTTTGGTGATTGGTTAATTGTCCTTCACAACTAAACCTGGGAGCAAATTTCTGATTTGAATTTTTATTGTTCTTAGTTCATAGCACAAAAAGTTACAGGGTTCTTTGTCTTTCATGTATTTTATGGAATTATTTAAGTTGGGGACAAACTTCTTAGCAGGATGTTTTGTGATAGAACAAGGTAATGGTTCTAAACTAAAAGAGGGTTGATTTAGACTGGATGAAAATTTTTTTCTTTTCTTACTATGAAGGTGGTGAGGCCCTGGCACAGGCTGCCTGGAGAAGCTGTGGATGCCCCAGCCCTGGCCAGGTTGGACAGGGCTTTGAGCAGCTTGGGCTAGTTGAAGGTGATCCTGCTCATTGCAGGTGGGCTGGACCCAGATGGCCTTTAAAGGTCCCTCCCAACCCAGCCTGTTCCATGACTGTAAGTTGTAAAGGATCTCTGCATGTTCCTCTACTTCATTCTGCTGCTCAGAGCACGGCCAGCTTCAAATACTTCCCGTAGGTGCAGTCAGAATTTCCTGTGGTGCAGCTTGTCATCCCTTTCACTGTTGGGCACTGAGAAGAGTCTGGCTCTATCTGTAACACCTCTGCCCTGCCATTGTCTGTGTCGGAAAAGTGAAGGTGCAGCACAGGAGAAGACCTTTATTAGGCTCTCTGGTGGCTTGCTTCCATCATGGCAAACATTGGTGTTGCTTCCTACCCTTGGTTTCTTCTCTTAACGAGGTGTTTTTCTCTCAGCCTTTTCTCTTGTCCCATGACATTTTAATAGTCTTTAATGATGTTTAAGAGCTTTAAAACTTCAAGATATTATTTTCTCTACGGAGCCTCATTCCCTCTTTCCCAATTCATTATCTCATGCTCTGACTACTTACTAATTCTCTTCTTCCTAATACTTTGTTCTAATCTGTCTAGTACAGAGCTGATGTTTTACTGTGCTGCATCTCCCAGCACCCACCCTTTTACAGACAGATAAAACTGTCACTCCTTTCTGGATTTCTTCTTAAATGACAAGTTATACAGCATAGACTTGGTCACATTATATTTAAGTTTCTTTAGGGCTCACAAATGAATCCCAATGGGTTCCAAGGTTTACTCACTCCCTCAAATTGTTCTAAAGCCTTCCCTGTTGACATTTTAATTAGAAATCATCTCTCAGACCCATCCCAAGAGGAGGTCTCATGTGAGCTCCTCTGTGGCAACTGCTGATAATGATGATTAATTTGGTTTTTCCAACTGGCCCTATTTTCCACTGAGATGTTTGGCACTGATTGTGTGTCATCCCCACTGATCATCTGGCAGCTCTCTCCTTCTGATGTTTTTGATGAGGTTTTTTGTTTGTATTTGCTTTTATGTCTTTAGCAAATTGTTCTCTTTTTCTTTTCTTTTTTTTTTTTCTTTTTTTTTTTTTTTTTTGCCTACTTTATGTGGATTCTACATTTCATTTATTAGAGTTCAGGCTTTTATCATTTTTCTTGTTTTGACATGTAAGTTCTTTTTAAAGGCTGTCTTTTTGATTTCTAAAAGCTTTTTCCCAGAACAGCAAGGGTTGCGCAGTGTCTGATCTCTGCAAAGTGAACTGAAACTTTGCAATTTGAGAGAGGCTCCTTGCTAGTGATTTATGTAGCCAACATAATTAAGAACTGTCAGGCAATTCTTAATTAAAAGTTCAAGTCTGTGTCATTTTGTCCGGAATTGGTGTGGAGCTGAGCAGTCTGTGATTATTCTACTCATCATGTCTTGCACTAACGCTGCTGTTCTGCTCTTTGGCGTCTTGAGTCTTCCAAGATTTGGTAAAACTGAACATAAGGCTGAAGATCTCTTTAATCTTATGCCCAAGTTCCCAGGACTTCCTGATTTTCAACATTTATCCCTCTGGAGTACAGAAAGATTATCACAAGTGATCGGATTACCCTGGGCTGAGGCTTTTCTGTGCCTCTGCATGTGGCAGCTCTGCTGAGGCGGCAGGGGAGAGCTCCAGGCATGGGGTTTCTCTTCAGATGGAATCTCAGTTTGCCCAACTCCCTCACCTGGAAGCTGAGAGCAGGTAATGTTATCTCTTACCTCATCAAATTTCATCTGCTGCCGCTGAAGTGAGCTTTGAAAGAGGTTTCAGAAGGACAGGCTTTCAGATCCCAGCTCTGCTTGCAAGTTCACAAAATAAACAAACCCGTTTTCTCATCCCAGACCCCATGGGTTCTGTGTTTCTTCCAGTTATGCACCATAAGCTGTATTTGGAGCTGTGCTAGCAGTCCTGAGAATGGAAAAGCCAATTGGTGAGAAATGTGCTTGTTCAAAACTCTGAAAAAATTAGGTTGTACATAATTAACTGAAGACTCTAAAGACAGTGTTAATTAATGCACAGAATTCTCATCCAGGCAGCTCCATTCAGTGGCAAGATGCAGGTTTTCTGACATCCTTTACTGTTGTACTTTGACTCTACAAGCAATTCCCGAGGCTTAGAGAAATCACAGTGGACTCATGCAGTAGAAGGCACTTAGGCATGGACTAATGAACAGAGATGAAATGAATGGTTTCTTCCTTCTTAAGAGAATGCTAACTTTTATTTTCTGATAGAACTGTTGCTGTCAGTGTGTGACTGTGTGGTTATAATTCTTCTGGGTCACGTGTATGAGGTATCCACCATCCTGCTCAATCACACCTGTCACTTTCAAAACAAAGTATCTGTAAGGTTTGTAATAAGTTATCTCCAGTACAAAAAGTTCTCGGGGGGCAGCAAATGGAATGTCAATGAGTTGTCCTTGGAGTCACTGGTTGTTCCCAACACTCAGCAGCTGAGAAGCCCCAGCAAGACTCTGAGCTTGCTGGATGCCTTCAGCACCTTAAATACAGAGCATCTAGCAAAGCCATGTGCTCCTGGCCCTGAGCACAGTGACCCACCGACCAGGGCAGGGAGAGAGCACAGCAAAAGCACCAGAAAACCTGAAATTCAGTTTCTCAGGTGTAGGCTGCTCACCTCAGAGTCCTTCCAAGGGCTATGCCCTCCAAGTGTGTCAGGAAATCTGGATCATGGTACAAAGAAATTGCTGTTTTTTCACTGTTTGCAGATGGGCCATGCCTGCAAGTCTGAGTTGGAATCTCCCATCAAGTCAGAGAACAGTGATTTCCAGTCTCTTCCTGACTGGGATTCAAGCTTGGATCTGGATGTGAGGAGCTGGAGAGATACTGAAGAGGTGGCCATGGGGAAGCTAGAGGGGAGCAGCCAAGAGGCAGAGCATGAGATGGAGCTGAGTGAGCCTCTCTGGAAGGATGATAGTGAAGATTACCACGAGGCAGAGAAGCCATGTGAAAGCGACAGTCTTTTCCAGTTCCTCTTGGAGGTAGGGCTGTTTGGATGATAGGAAGGCGGGCAGCATAGTTCAGGCCCTCCTGAAACATTGGGCTTTTCAGGGCTTCCCCTATCCCTACCCACAGAAACAATCTGAGGGCACAGCAGATGCTCTGGGTTCAGTTTCTTTCCAGCCTTTCCTCCCATTTGGAGCTCCCACTGCAACCAGGCAGCTGCTTTGCCAAAACACAGCTCACCCTAAAGCACAGAAATGTCAGTGAACTGACACTGTAATAATAAAAACAGTGCTTCATCAGATTTTGCAAGGATTCCTAAAAATGGGAAGGCGTTCGTGAGTGATTGCAAAAATAGCATCTCTGCTGTTTATTTCTTCTTCCTTTTGCCTTCACAATTTGAAGTAATAAATCATTGTCTTGCAGGTAACCCAGATGTTGGAATCTTTCTGCATTAGCAGCAGAGTTACAGAGTCATCTCAGACTCCGTGGGATTATTGTGGCTCAGGGAAGCACAGTGATGGGGAAGATGTGAGGTGCCAGGAAAAGACCACAGGAACAGCAGTGTCGGGTGCAGAGGAGAGTTTTGCCACATCCTGGCATATCCTGGCAAAAGATGAGAAAGAGGTAGGAGAGTGGTGGTCCTAAAAGAGCCTCTGGCCCTGGATGAGAGACGAGACAGTGAAGGAAACCAGCTCTAGAAGACATGGGAGAGCCCCAGGTTCTGAGTGGGGAGACAGGGCACACAGGAGGAAATGGGAGGGAGGGGAACACAGAGAGGTGTTTTTTATGTATGGCTGTGTGTCTTTATAAACAGGAAGCTTGTTACAGATGAAACCCTCAGATGTGAGTTGGAGGAATTGCTCCTTGGCAGTGTAAAGGTGACTCATGAGAGCTGGCAGGCTGCTCTCAGGTTTAAGGCAAGGTTGGAATACTTGCCTGGTTCTAATTGCTGTGTTTTGCAGCACAGCTTGGCTGGTTTCAGGCCCACGTGGCTGTGCCAGCAATACCATCTGCCCCTGGGGACTGTCATGTCTTGGAAGCAGGCACTGTCTAGCCTGGGTTTGCATCAGTCCTGTGTTTGGGGGGCTGTGGGCTCCCACCAGCCTGCCAGCTATTCCTGGGAAAGTAACACAGCAGTGGAGGAACAGTGCCATTTTTCCACGCTTGTTCTCTTGCAAACTGGAGACAAATAACCTCCAGGGTTTCACCTGTTCAGCCAGCACAGTGTTATTCCCAGCAGTTACTCTGCTTTTAACTGCTGTTATTCCCAGAAATTCCCTCACAGTTCTCGCAGTGGTCAAAACCAAACACAGCACAGTGTCCAGTTTCTTTCTGAGAAGTCTGGTCATGCTTCAGATCTGTTGAGGATTCCGAGGTGCCCCTGCATGTAATCCCACTGTGCATTTTACTGGCAAATCCCTACAACAACAGCACCATTCTCCTTCCTGGCTGAGTCTATTCCCTGTCATTTTCATGTGGGAGTTTCTGAGGAAACAACCTTGTTGAACTTGGGGGAGTTCTTGTTACCTGTATCTCAAGCTTTAACAAGCCTGAGGCAGTCTTACCTCAGCTTCTGATTGCCCTCTCTACATCCATGACTCTTCCCAGAGAGCAGACAGACACAACATTGGGCACCACTCAGCTCCGCAGGGTTTGTGTCAGTCAGGGGTGGATGTGATCCAAGGGACCTGACACAGCTCTTGCTGGGAAGGTCTGAGTAAGGTCAGACATCATCTTCTGACTTACAGAGAGCAAGCAAGCTCCCAGCTGAGCCTGGATGCTGGAAAGGGATATGCAGCAGGCTGGCTTCTAGATAAAGGATTCGGGTAATGGGCTACCATTTTAGCCGTATCATCTGTGTTCTTCAGGGCAAGACTCAAGAGACAGCTGCAGAACCACCCTTAGGTGAGCTGGATCCACAGGAGACGAGTGCTCAGGCCCTGGATCAAGACAACAGTGACAGCACCTCTGAAGCTCCAGTGCTGGACTCCACAGGCTCTCCCAACGTGCACATGTAAGTAGCTGGTTCTGCTCTCTTGCAAATGCAGCAGGACAGAGTCAATTTCCCTTGTCACACATGAGAACAAGTGCATGGCACAGGTCACACCCAGGAAGGTGAGATAGCCAAGGACAGCAGGAGGGAAGGAGGTAAATTGTGCCATCTCTGGATTTGCAAGTATTTTAGGGCATTGATCCTAAGATGAAGTGAGAAAAGTAGAGATTAAATAAGAGATTAAATGGAAAATACATGTTTTCTCAAAGCAAATAGGCTTGGTGTGAGCTGGACATCAGGCTCTGTCAGGCAATGCACAGCCCAGCATTACCAGGCCCCTTTCAGCAGGTGCAGGTGTGTCAGTCCCATGCAGGCTCTGCCACATGTGTGATCACTGGGACTCCCTTTCAAAATTAAAATGTGAGGTTTTGGGAAGAGAAACTTCCTTAAAACCACCTCAGTGAGGTTCTGAACTGCAGAGTAGCATGAGGTTTTCTGTCCGGTTTGGTCTTGCTCTTCAGCTCGGCTTTGTTTTTACCTCTTGTCCTGCATCTTCCTGCACTCTGGATGTTCAGTTGTGCATTCCAATGCAGAACACTCCCACCATCACACCCTGGTTTTTTGTAGCTTCATCCACCTGGATGTGGTGGATGCCAGCAGAATTGTCACCTCCTACTTTGTCTCGAGTGTGATGATCTGGCAATATCTTCACAGGCTGCAGCCGAGCTGGAATAACCCCCTCCAGCACCTGATCCTCAAAAAAAGGCTCCTGTCCATCTGGAAGATGATAGCCAGTCACAGGTATGTGGATCAACATGTCCCGAACTCACTGCTCAGAGTCCCAGCTCCTGTGCCACCAGGCCTAGTCCTCCCCTCCCAGAGGCTGGCCTGTCTCTCCAAGACTTTTCTTTGGGAACAGCTGCCTGCTGCAGAGCTGGAGAGAACCCTGCATATTGATTTCCTCTGCTTAATGTGGCAGAGCCCAAATGCTGCTTCCTACACAGCTGGCACAACACTGGCTGTGGCCCTCATGGCAAGCAGGGAGAGGCAAGCCCTGCTCCATGTTCCAGTGCTGTCTTTGGTGTGGGGGCAGGCAGAGAACATTCTTTGTCCTTGTCCCTGTAGGTTCAGCAGCCCGTTCCTGAAGCCAGTGTCAGAGAAACAAGCCCCTGGATACAAGGATGTGGTAAAGAGGTGAGTTTGTGGAGGAAGTGCTCACTGGTTGATTTCTCTCTGGTTGTTTTCTGTCTTCTCTGGTTTCCAAAGGGCCAGTGGGATGGTTTCCTTCCTCCTTTTCCAGACTTTGGCTGTCACCAGCATCTCCCACTGATTTCTTTCAGTAACACTCCCTTCTGGGTAATTAGAACCTGGAAGCTTGCACTGGCTCTGGAGCTGGTGGGAATTGCACCTGCCCTTTGCAGGCATTGCCTGCCTGGATTATTCCAGGCCCAGTCCCTGGGCAGGGGATCCAGGCTCTGCAGCTCAGCAGTGCCTTCTCCCCATGCCTGGAATGTGCCTCAGGAGATGCCCCCTCCTCACCCGCTGTGAGCGCCCCAGATGTTTCACTCTCAGCACAGAAGTGGGTCATAAGAATATTTCCCAGAGAGATTAATGGCATTTTTCAGAGCTGAATCATGTTCTATTCTGGTCACAGTTGTCCTCTCTGCAGCCATTCATTTTCCCATTCTGTCAAAATAAGGGAAGTAATATTTATTCCCTATCATGTTCTCCTTACCAGCACTGCTATTTTTGCTGGTGGCACCATTCGATTTTAAGGGAGTTTAATAGATACCTATTTTAGTAACTTTTCTTTCTCCACTAAGACCTGGACTGACTTCCTGAAGACTAATTACTGCTTGCCTTCTCTGGAGCTCAGCATCCCATCTTTTCCAGAGGTGACTGCTAATGACCTGCCAAGTTGATTGGATAGCAAGTGTCGCATTGGCTGAACATACTTTTGTCTGGCTTGGAAGAAAAGCCTTTCTCACTCCCCCCTGTGTATCTGGAGCAATAAAATTGATTGAAAATAGCTGTGCTTACAGGGCCACCCTGAATTGAGAACAGGCACATTCATGCAGATCCCAAAGGATGCCTGGCCCTGGATTGCAATTTAATTCTTCTCTCTGTCTTTTGTAGACCCATGGATTTAACCAGCATAAAGAGGAGGCTGTCAGAGGGACACATTCAGTCCCTGATGCAGTTCCAGCGTGACCTCATGCTCATGTTCCAGAACGCAGTGATGTACAATAGCTCCGACCACCACGTGTTCCACATCGCTGTGGAGATGCAGCAAGAGGTCTTGGAGCAGCTGCAGGTCTTGGCTGAAGCCCTCCTGTTCTCCAGGGACAGGCTGGAGTGAAGGAGAAGATAACCAGCCCTGTCTGAGGCCTTTCTCAGTTGGAGCAGTGTTGTCTCCGTGGTTCAGGGGGTCTCCTGGGCTCAGGGAATGTGCTGCTGTGGCCTTGGGCAGACCTCACGATCCCCAGTGCTGGCTGCTGGGTTGATGGGTTGATTCAAAGCCGTTTTTGGGAGGTTACCATGTTGGAAGCCTCCATTCTTTTGGGGAAAAGCAGCGACATAGCCCTACAAGGAGAAGAGTTTCCTGGGATGGAAAGCAAGGGAGAAAATGCTGTCTGTGGCCAGGTGGATGAAACGGGTACAGTCCGTGAGGGTAGCTGGCTGCACACTGGGCACAGCAGCGTTCCCGTGTTGTGTTTGTTGTGTTGTTGTGTTGGGTCGAGGGGGTCCAGTGTCACCGGCACTGACCACACTCAATAAAGACCCGTGTTGAAGCTTGTCCCGGCGTGTCTGACACTGGGACTGGGATTGGCACTGGGACTAAGGCCAGAACTGCGACTGGCTCCAGAAGTGGAACTGGGACTGGGACGGGGCCGGGGCTGGGACTGGGGCGGGAAAGGCGGGAGGGAGCGCGTGGTCGGGAGAAGGGGCCTGGTAAAAACGTCGCTTGCCATTGGTCAGCGTAGCTGTCTGTCAACGCCAGAGCGGTTGCTGATTGGCTGGCGGAGAGCTCGTGGATGTATGTCCCGCCTCCGGCACGGCGCGTGCCCTGGAAGCGGAAGTGGCACGGTGCGGCCATGGCGCGGGAGAAGCCGGAGGCGGCGGCCGAGGCGGAGGCGACACCGGAGCGCTCGTACCGGGAGCAGCTCGACTTCCTGAACCCCATCGCACAGCCGCTGGCGTCCCGCAAGCTCACGCGAAAGCTCTACAAGTGCATCAGGAAAGGTCTGGCGGCGCCGGGACATGGCGGGGGCGGGGCCGGAACGTGGCGCTCTGTTCTCAATCAGCTCCTCACGCCGTGGTTCTCTTGCAGCGGCCAAGCAGAAACAGATCCGCCGTGGTGTGAAGGAGGTGCAGAAGTTCATCAACAAGGGCGAGAAGGGGTAAGTGCTGCCCTGGCCCCGCGGCCCTGCTCGGCCCCGCCGGCCCGGCCGCTGACACGGCTCTCCCTGCAGGATCACGGTGCTGGCCGGAGACACGCTGCCCATCGATGTCTACTGCCACATCCCCATCATGTGCGAGGACAGGAGCCTCCCCTACGCATACGTCCCTTCCAAATCGGTGAGTGCTGGTGAGGGGGAACCCGGTGAGGAGTCCGGGCTGTGACCGGAGCCTTCCAGGGGAGGTGCAGATCTGGTGCCCGAGTCAAGAACTCGGTGCTTGTCCCTGACCAGGGCACAGAAGGGATAGGGGGGGAGGTGTAGGAGTGTTTCGGTGTGGGCTCACAGAACTCTTTGCCGTGATCGAGTCCCTGCAGCAGCTCTGGGACAGAGCCAGGACATATTTTCCAGGCTGCTGTGAGCTGAGACCAGTGCTTTGTAGACTGGGCGTTGGAGGGGCAGTTGGTGTCTTTGGAGCTTCAGCCCCGGTGCAGGCAGCTCTGCAGACTTGTTCTGGGGAAGGACTGTGGGACGTGAACGAGTGCCAGTCCCTCATGCCAGCCCAGCTTGCAGTTTGTACGAGATGAGCTGGGGAAAAGGTTCATGAACCCAGCACGAGTCCAGAGGGCTTGGGGGTGAGAGGCTGGGCAGGGAGAGCTTCCTTGCGTTAAACCAGGACAATGCAGTGAGCTGGTCCTGGGCCTCTCACCGCGGGAAGGGAACCGGGCACCCCATGGCGTCAGTCTGTTCCCACAGGACCTGGGAGCTGCAGCCGGCTCCAAGCGCCCAACCTGTGTCATCATGATCAAGCCCCACGAGGAGTACCAGGAGACCTACGACGAGTGTCTGGAGGAGGTGTCGGCCCTTCCGCTGCCGCTGTGAAGAGCCGGGAATGGGCTGTGCCCTGCGGGGCCGTGGCAGGTCCCCATCCCCTTGCCCGGGGGCCACTTGACTGTTCTTGGGGACTCTGCCGAGAGGACTGATGGGTGGGTGGTGAGCACTGTAGGGTGAATAAAGATGTCTGTGGATTTTTTGAACGTGGTCCTGGTGCTCGGGGCGGGGGTCCACGGCTGGATTAAAGCGCTGCGGGGGCGGAGGTGAGGCTGCCCCGGGAGCCCGCCCGGCCCCACCGTGACTCACGGCGATGCCCCGCCCGCTTGTACCGCCCAGCCAACAGCGGCCCTGGGCAGGCTCAGGCCAGGCCGCCCGCCCCTCCTTACCGGGAGCCCCCTGAGCCCGAGGGAAGCGGAGCAGAGGCCGGCGAGAGAAATGCGGGTTTATTGCAGGAACAGGGTACGGGGCCAGGCCCGGCCTTCACATGGCTCTGCTGTTACACACGTGGAGCAGTGCTCCTTCCTTCCATCACCTTGGGGCTCCCCCAGCTCCCCCTCGCCTACCCTGGAAGAGGCAACCCCGGCCTCTTCCCCAGCTCAGGCACATGCCCCAGTCCTTTCCTCCACCCCAATTCCTCCCAGTGTGGCAGAGCACCAGTTCCCATCCCTCCTTGCACAAGGCACTCCCCCATCTCACCCCGAAGAAAGCTGCACCAACCACCCCCATTGCAGAGCAGCTCCACACTGGGGACATAGGAAGCCCCAACAGAGGTGCTGGGGCAGCTGCCCCCTCCCAGCAGCACCAGAAATCCTCAGGGTTTCCTCCTCTGCCTCCCCAGCGGCTCCAGGGCCCTGCTGACAAGGCAGCCACTGCAAACAGTAGCTGCAACTCCCACAGCAAGGCAGTGGAGTGGGGGACAGGGCTTGAGCTTCTCCTCACAGGACATTAAGTTACTGGGTTGTAGGAACAGGAGCAGCAGAGGAGGAGGGACAGGGAAAGTCTCACAGGGCGCTTGGTTTCTGCCCCCATGGCAGAAGGAATCACAGGGCAAACGCGCCTGGAGTCAGAGCACAGGGCACATGCAAGACCCCGACCCTGGCACAGATGAACCCCCCGCCCTCCAGAGACCCCCACCAGAAGGGCCTGAAGTGCTGCAAGAAGGAAAAGCTCCCCTGTCACAATCGGTCCATCAACCCAGGGCAGCACCGAGCGGGGCCAGTCCTTGTGCACACCCTGAGATTGTCCCATTGCAGCAGCAAGAGACCTTCCCCCTTCACAGTCCCACTGGCATCCCACCACTCAGATCTTGGAGGACTCCACCCGCTCAATCCAGGGCGAATCGATCCCGACATCCCTGGGCTCTGCCCGCAGCTGCCGCAGCTCCCGCTCCAGCGCCTGGCTCCGGTGGTACATCTCCATGTAGCTGGCCTGGAGCTCCCGCTGGTACCGCAGCACCTTCTCCTTCTCCTCCTGCCAGGTCTTCCTCTCCAGCTCAAAGTTCACAGCCTGCAGCTGGCCCTGACGCCGCTCCCGCAGCAGCTCTGCCCACAGCCACTCCACCTGCCGCTCCAGGGGCTCCGCCGAGTCGTTCTGGAGGCCTCGGCACTTGGAATCATCAGTTTCGCAGCCAGGGAAGTCCTGGCACGATGGCATGGGGTCATCACCCAGAGGCAGTGAGGTGCTGGGCTCTGGGGGGTTCTGGAAGGAGTCAGCCAGCTGTGCCAGCTGGGAGTCCCTGGCCTGGACCTCTGCCTTGGCCTCTCGCAGCTGCGTCTTCAGGCTGAAGATCTCCCCCAGCTTCTGAGCCATCTCCTCCTGGGTGTCCCGGAGCTGCTGCTTCAGCAGGGAGATCTCTGCTGCCTTCTGGCACACCTGCAGGGCACGGGTGAGCAGTAAGGAAGGGCTGAGGCAGCAGGACCCCAAAGGTGACAGCACCCGGGTTGTCCTCCTGGGAGACCATAAGCACCACACCCAGCTCATCCCTCCCGTCCTGTGGCCACGAGTGACACCAGAGCAGGAAACCGCTGCCCCCATCTTGGCTTCACAGCCAGGAGGGAGGCAACAAGGGAGGGGAGGAAGGGGTCTCACCTCCCACTTGGTCTCCTCCATCTTGGGGCTGCCATGCTCGCCCTGGGGCTGCCGGAGCTTGGACTCCTCACACTGACACTGCTGCAGGCTCAGCTCCTCCTGCAGCCGCTTCTTCTCCTGCTGCGCCTTGTAGAGCTGCAGCTGCAGCGCCCGCTGCCCGCGCTGCGCCTGCTGCATCACCTGCTGCAGCCGGGCCATGTACATCTGCTTCAGGTCCTCCAGCTCGTCCAGCCACAGCCGCTGCTTGTCCTCAAATGCCTGCCAGCACAGGTGGACACTGGTAAGTGTGTAGCCCCATGGAGGGACCCCAAGAAGTCCCATGATATTTGGTCCTCCCGTGCTTGGGCATTCCAAGCCCATCACCCACCATGGCAGCTCCTTCACTGCTCCTTCCACCCCCACATCCCTGCATGGGGCACCCAGCACTGTCCCAGCCCCATGGCTCACCTGTGTGAAGGGGTCTTCAGTCTCGCTGAGGCTCCTCTTGAGCTGCCGCAGCTCCCCTCCCGTCTCCTGCAGCCGGTCCTCCAGCTGCTTCACCGCATCCTCCAGCGAGTAGGAGAACTCGTAGGGTGGTGGGGGCTCACCAGGGCTCTGCAGCCGGCTCAAGGTGGCCATGCTTTTGCATGACAGGGGCATCTTCTCGGGGGCCAGGGTGTCTCTGGGGCTCCGGGAGACCCTGTCCAAGGAGCCCCCAATGTGGTTGATGTGGCCCATGGAGGCACTGAACTGGCTCTGGGCAGGCTTGAGGCGGGAGCCGTAGGATGGGAAGCTCTGGATGGAGTTGTGGCTGGAGTCAGAGGCCTCATCCAGGCTGATGGCGTGGAGCAGGTGGGTGCGGAGCGGGCCGTGCTGCGGGGCCGCTGTGCTGCTCTGCGACAGCAGCGTGTGCAGGCTCCCATTGCTCTTGGACAACTTCTGCCCCTTGGACGAGGACAGGCTCTGCATGGAGACCAGCCCCTTCCCAGCCACTGCCTTGAAGGCAGAGGGCCTGATACGGCACTGAAAAACAAGAGCAAGGTCAGCATGAGCCTCTACAGCCAGGGAGAATTCTCACATTCCCAGCTTCGTATCCCTGAACATCCTCAACTCCCCGTATCCCATCCAGAGGGCACAGATTATTCTGCTCCATCCCCATCCTCTCGCAGATCAGGATGTATTTCAGGACCCCACAGCCTCACCTTGTCGAAGCGGCCCCGCTCCGGCAGGGAACTTTTGGAGAAGTCGGCCCCACGGTGATGCTCCCGGGAGCAGCGCTCGGGGGACCGGTTCTCGCGGTCACTCTCGTAGTCCCGCTTGTAGCAGGCACCCGATGTTTGGTGCTTCCGCTCCAACCGCGTCTCCTTCTTGGCCCCATGCAGGTACCCAAAGAGCTCCCGCTGGTTCGGTCCCTTCCGCAGCAATCCGTCAGGCTGCCGGAGCCCCCGTGAGCCGCCCAGCGGGGCCCGCAGCTCCAGGGGGGACAGATCCTGCTTCTCCACCAGGCTGCCCACACTGCCCATGCTGCCAACGACACCAACGGGCTCCGAGGAGAGGTAGGTGCTGAGGATGCGGGTGTCAGGCTCACAGGTCACAGGACCCTGTGCTGCTGCCATGGAGAATTAGAGAAAAGCCCAGAACCAGCACTGCTGGGGGAGAGACAGAGTCAGCAATGCCGGGCAGCTGGGACACCCCCAGTACCCCCTTTCTCAGCCAGCCTCAAGGACCCACATGGGCTCCTGGCACTGGGATGGACCCCCCCATCTCCCGTGCAGCTTCCCGGAGGACAGGGCACAGTCCGTACCGGGGCGGGGGCTCCCCGCCGCTGCCCCCCCTCCATGGTGCAGTGCCTCCTCCCACACCCAGCCCCACCTCCCGCCCGCGGCCGGGGCTGCCACCAGAACAGGCACCTGCCGCCCAGCCAGGCGGGCGAGTTCGGGAGCCGGCAGCACCTGCCCGGGCCTGGCGCCAGCCCCGGCCCGGCGGCACCCAGCCTCCCCGCCGGGACCTCCGGCTCCGGACACCCTCTGGAGACCTCCCCAAAATGCCCCCGGGATGCCCATCAGCGTGGCCTCCCCAGGGCGCGCATGGGACGGGCACCTCTTCGGCACCACGGGCACACTTCCCGCACAGCATGGGCGGCACGGGCTCCTGCACCTCGCAGAGCGAGCTCCACACTGCCCCATCCATCCACAGGCATTCCCACCCCAACTCCGGGCAGGGATCAGGCGGCCACAGACCAGCTGCTGCGTGCGTGCCGGGGACCCCGTGGCCGGACATGGCGTGAGGGCGGTGAGAAGGGGCAGGATGCTGACGGGACAATGCAGCTTCCTGCGCAGGTGGCCGGGGGAGGAAGGATGAGAGGATGCCTTCGGCCTCCGCTCTGGCCCCCCAGCGCTAGGGAGGGGACGATGGCCTCACACCAGTGCAGGGGACACAGTGAACGTGGCAGAGCCCCCACCACCGCTCCCAGCCTCGCCGAGGGCTCTGGGGCCGGGTTACACCCAGGAAGCTGCCCTGGTTCTCAGCACCACGCGCCGGGTAAACAAACACCTCGCTTTTAATTGCTGCCACGCACAAACCTGTCTGACAGCTCCCGGCCTGCGCTGTCACCTCCCTCTGCGAGCCCAGCACCTGCTCCCGGCATCGGCACCCCCCGAAGGGCACCAGGGAGGGACCCTCCGGAAGGATCCGGGCTGCTTGCGGCGCCACCGGGCGTGCACGGGGATGGGGGACACGGATGTTCCCACTGTGGTGGGGGGGGAGGGTGTGGATGCACATCCAGCCTCCGGTATCGGGGAGCAGCTCGGCCGAGCCCCGCAGCGGCTCCTCCCGGCACAGGCGGCCGAGGAAGTAGGTCAGGATGTGGGAGGTTTGGGAAACGCCGGGGGAGCCCGAAGGTGTCCTGCCTGCGGCAGGGAGGGGATTACCCTCCAGGCGGCAAAACACCGGTCCGGCCAGCCTGGCTCCTTCGCGATCTGCTCCCAGCCCCAGCCGTGCCCAGGCAGGATACGGCCACAAACGCTTTCGCTTTCCCATTCCCATTCCACCCGGGAAGGAACGGCGGGGTTGGAGGGAGGCGGGCGCGGGTCCCCGGGCAGCCCCCTCCGCGCCTCTCCGCAACCCCGCCGGAATTTCCGGCACGGAGAAGGCGGAGGGGGCGGTCGGTGCCCGGGGCCGAGCCCGGGACAAAGCACCGCTGGCCGGAGCGCACCGGGGGAGGGGGATGGGGCACGGCGGGGGCCGCCTGGCCCCGCACTCACCATGCCGGCGGCGCTGCGGTCCCGCACAACTCCGCTCCGCGCTCCTTCCCTCGCCGCGTTTGAACGCGCCCCTCGGCCGCGGCCGCGCGGGGCGGCGGGCGGAGCCGGCACCGGCAAATCGCGGCGCGGGGGCGGTGGGACGGGAGGAGC
>VZRN01000886.1:45756-64789 GCA_013397935.1 Dasyornis broadbenti
AGATAGAGGAATGCATGGAGCCAGGAAACAGGCAGGAGGGTGTGGGGCTGCGTTCTGGGCAGGCAGGGCAGGATGGGTATCCAAAGCAGGCGGAGTTGTAGAGGGGTTTTAGGGCAGGCAGCAGTGTGTGGGGCCGGGTTACAGGCAGGCAGGGACATACGGGGCTGGGGAATGAGCAGCAGGGGTTTTTGAGGTTCGGACAGCATTGTAAGTGGGGATGTGTGGCGCTGGGTAATGGATAAGCAGTGAGGGATGGGGTCACAGGAGTCAGCAGTGCTGGTGTGTGTGGGGCTTGGTGGCACCGGCGTGGCAGGGCTGTGTGGGTGTGGGCAGCAGGGATGAATGGGGAGGAGCAAGGAGCTGGCAAGACAGAGGGACATGGGACTGGGTAAGAGACATGGCAGAGGCATGTGGGTTGGGACAGCAGGGAAAGGCAGGGATGGGATGGTCTGGGGTGTGTGGGCCTGGGATGGAGACAGTCAGGGGGTATGTGGGGCTGGCAGGGTTGGGGACACGGGCCAGCTGGGTCAAGGTTATCACCTGAGTGTGGGCGCCACTTCAGCGTGGCCCCAGGCAGGCGATGAGAGACTGTGCCGTGCAGCAAGTGCTTGGCTGGGCTTTGGCTATGGAGGCTCTGCACACCTCCCTGCTTGCTGTGGGTCCTCGGGTACTCCATGCCCAGGGCTGGTATCTGGGGTGGCTCAGTGGATGCTGCAGGACACCCTGTCCTGCTCTGCCCTGGGCTGGCAGCACTTGGTCCCTGTTTTTGGCTATCTGCCCTCTGCTAGCTCCAGGCTCCAAGGAAGGAGGGAACAGGCAGTTTGCCTGCCTGGGGCTGTGGTTGTCCTTCCTTCCCTCCCCTCCTCCCCTCCTCTTCCTGTGCCGTGGAGGCAGCTTCTCTCCTCCCTTGTTGCTTGGGGTGGCAGGGTTACATTTGATAGCATCTGCCCTTTCCCAATTGCTGGCCCGGCCCCAGGCCATGGGGAGGTGGGAGTAAAGCTGCACCCCTCTTGTAACACTCTACTCACTGCCCTGGGTTAGAAGTCCTGTGTCCTGCCTCTGCCACAGGGCAGGTAACACCAGAGGTGTGTTTGCTGAGAGCCCATGTCCTTTGCTCTGGGTTCAGACTGGGCTTCCCCTGATACTGCTGCCTGCCCAGGTGCCACTCCACCAGGCCAGCAGATGCCATGTAGCCCATCTCACCTCTCTTCTTTCCACCCTCACAGGGCCCGGCCGTGTCAGATGGAGGTAAGGCTGCTCTTTGCCCTGGGACGGGAGGCCAGCATCATCTTCAGGGGAGGGGGAAGCCCACAGGCAGCCTGGTGCCAGGGGCAGGGAGCCAGCAGACAGCGAGGTCCTGTGTCAGCACAGGCTGTGCCATGGGCGGGTGCATGGCAGGGCCCCCGCAGTGCTGGGCTGAGTCCTCTGCCCGGGACTGGCCATGCCCCCCATCCCTCCCACATGGCTGCTCAGCTGGCACTTTGGGGTGCTGGGGGCTGAGGGGCTTCCGGGGTCAAGGATAACCTGGGTACTAGCCAGCCCCAGATTCTCTGAGGGAGTCTGACTGTCTATCTGTCTGTCTCACTGTGCACTGGATATCTCAGATGGTTTATTCTACTGTCTTGGCCCCAGTTACCCATGGTTTAGACCACCAGAAGGATAAGTGTGGGGAGCCTGGCAAAGGAGCAGCCTGACACACCTCCTCTATTCCTGCCAGCTTTGCCAGGAGAGCACTGCTTCCAAACCCTTACCTTCTCTTGCAAATGACCCCCTGCTTCCAATTGAACACCAGTCAAACCAGTTCCAAAGCTGGGGTTGCCCCTGGGAACTTCCGTCTTTCTGAATACATGGTCACCCTGGGTTTCCCCAAGGTGGGATTTCCTCAGGGTTGGGAGTTGGAAATGACACTTTCCATGCCCTCCACGTGCTGGGTTTGTCCCTTGTCATGGCCAGAGGAATGGAGGTGGGTTCAGGCACCTCTGCCCTTCTTCCAAGTTCCCTCCACTCTCTGTGCCCTCCATGTCCCCTTCCACTCCACTTTCCCTGCTGGCTGGGTGCTTTCCCCATGGCTGTCTTACCCCGGGAGATGAGTCACAGGTGGAATCATGGACTGCCAGCACTGGCAGGGAGAGCTGTCATGCCAGAAAGTGCCAGCTGTGGTATCATGGCGCTTAATCCTCCAAGGATGCCACTGTGATGCTCCTCATGTTCCCAACCCAGGGCTTACTGATCCGGATGGGAGGGATGGAGGGCTGCTGGTGCCAGGGGGCTGATGCTGGGGACAAGGAGACAGCCAGAACTAGCCCTTTTTCTCTCCCAGAGTTAAATGCTTCCCGGGCCCGTGGCAGTAACCACAGTGTGAACAGCCTGCCAGGCCCACCAGCCTCGTGTGGATCCACACAGGGCTCTGTGGTCAGCTGGGCCGAATCCTTCGAGACGCTGCTGCAGGACCGTGTGGCTGTTGCCTACTTCACTGTGAGTGTCACAGCCCAGAGCTCGGTCCCTGCTCCCATCTGCCATTGGCCACCCACTGTCCCACAGCCGCAGTGCCAGCAGACTAGCAGCTCTCTCTGCCCTGCAGGAGTTCCTCAAGAAGGAGTTCAGTGCTGAAAATGTCTACTTCTGGCAGGCATGTGAGCGCTTCCAGCAGATCCCAGCCAGTGACACACAGCAGGTACCAGCTCCGTGCAGCTTTGGTCACATAGCTGCTGGGAGGGATGTGGGCACAGCTGCATGTCCAGCCTGCATGTCCAGGGGTCCTGGCAGACACCTGTTCTGGGGGTCTGAGCTTGCTGGGGGCTCTTGCAGAAGGAACAGGGAGATGGATGTGATGTGCATCTGAAAAGCCACAGCTGGGACTACCTGCCCTATAGAGCAGGACGTGCCAGAGGGTGGAGAGTGCTTCTGGGGTGACAAATGAGACCAAGGACAGAGCTGGACTGGGGATCATGGGGACAGAGCCAGGTGGCTGCAGGGGATGGATGGTTCCTCCCTCAGGTTGTACCTCTGTGGAGAAACTGGCGTGTTGTGCCCAGAGCTTGGTCCTAAAGTCTGGGTACCGAGCTGGTCCTGGGGCAGGTTGGTTCCTCAGGGCTCAGGTGTCTCTGTGGGGTGAGCAAGGGCACCCCTGGGGTGGCAGAGAGGAGGGGGCTGCTGGTCTCAGCCTGACCTCCTGTCTTCCCAGCTGGCCCAGGAGGCACGGCGGATCTACGACGAGTTCCTCTCCAGCCACTCGGTCAGTCCTGTGAATATTGACAAGCAGGCCTGGATTGGGGAGGACATGCTGGCCACTCCCTCCCCAGACATGTTTCGCATTCAGCAGCTCCAGGTATGGGCAGCACCTGTGCTCCACTGGCAGAATGTGGGGGCTGTGGGACCACTCCATGTTACCCTGCGTCACTGCTGTCACTATGGGGCCATGCCGTGGGGCAATGGCCAGAGCAAGCTGTAGGTGGGCAGGGGTCTTAAGCACACACGTCCGCCCTTTCCAGATCTTCAACCTGATGAAGTTTGACAGCTACACACGTTTCGTGAAATCCCCACTCTACCAGGCCTGCCTGCGGGCAGAGAGCCAGGGAGAGCCCCTGCCTGACCTCCGGCCCCACTCCCGCAGCAGCAGCCCCCCTCCTGACCTCAGCAAGGTGAGCGTGGGAGAAAGGGGAATGGGGACATGTCCTCTTCGTGCTGGGTCCCTTCCCTGCTGCTCAGCCCCAGGCTGAGGACAGACAAGCAGTCAGGGGACCAGGGAAGCGGAAGGGGAAACCTCAGATGTCCCCATGTTGAGATGCTGCTCAATTCACCTCAGAAGTCAAAGCTGAAGCTGGGCAAGTCCCTGCCACTGGGTGTGGAGACAGCAGGCAGTGGTGCCAACCGCAGCCCTCGCCGGTCGTTTAGGAAGGGAGAGCGGCGGGAGCCCTCCTGGGCAGGTGAGTGCTGTGCTGAGCAGGGCAGAGGGGCCACACCACCCTGAGGGGTGTTCACATCTCCACCACTTCCCTCTGTCTGTTCTAGAGGGGGGAGAAGGCGGCAGGAGCGCCATGCTGTGGAGGGAGTCCCAGGGCTCACTCAACTCCTCAGCCAGCCTGGACCTGGGCTTCCTGTCCTCAGCCAGCACAGCCACCAGCCCCTGGACAGAGGTGAGTCATCACCACGCCAATCCTATGGCCCCACACTGCCCCTGACTGGGCTCATCCAGCCACATCCCTCCCTCAGGGCCAACAGAAGAGCCTGGGGGACAGCGAGGCAGAGCTGCCAGCCAAGCCCATGAAGTACTGCTGTGTGTACCTGCCCGACGGCACAGCCTCGCTGGCCTCCGTCCGACCTGGCCACTCCATTCGGGACATGCTGGCAGGAATATGCGAGAAACGCGGCTTCAGCCTCCCCGACATCAAGGTCTACCTGGTGGGGAATGAGCAGGTAGGGCAGGCAGGGCAGGCAGGGGCTGCAAAGTTTCTGCCAGGCAGACCATCCCTGTGCTGGCACCATGGGCCACTCTGCTGGCTCTCTCCTAATGGTTTGTCTCTTGCAGAAAGCATTGGTGCTAGACCAGGAGTGTTCTGTGTTGGCAGACCAGGAGGTGAAGCTGGAGAACAGAATAAGCTTTGAGTGAGTGGGAGCTTTGGGGCTGATGCTGTTGGCCATCCACAAACCCAGTCCCCCAGGCAGTCCCTACTGCCCTGGCTCTGCCCCTGCCTGTCCCATATTTGCCTGCAACAACTTCTTCTTCCCCTCTGCAGCCTGGAAATCTCTTCCCTCAACAAGACCATCCGAATCACGGCCAAGTCAACCAAGCGTATCCGGGAAGCGCTGCAGCCCGTGCTGGGGAAGTATGGCGTGAGGGTGGAGCAGTCACTGCTGCGCAGGGTGAGGCCCAGGCCTTGGCAGGCACAGCCCCAGCCCCTGTCGTTTGTGGCCCAGGGTAGGGGCTGCTGGCTGTGAGTAGGTGATGGAGAGTAGCAGTGTGTGCCAGGGGCAGCCTGTGGGCTCGCACAATCACTGGTTTTGGGATGGGCCGTGACACCCCACTGTGTGCTAGGAGCAACCAGGGGTGTTCCCTGTGCTCTGCCTCTGTGGCCCAGCGTGGTCTGGCCAGGCAGGTCCTCAGCCTGGCTGCCTTTGCTGTGCCACAGTGAATGTGACACTGGCTGCTGTTCCTGTTGCAGCAAGGCGAGCTGGCCACCCTGGACCTGGAGAAGCTGGTCAGCACAGTGTCTGCTCAGAAACTTGTCTTGGAAACGCCAACAGGTAGTGTCATCCCTCCCAAACCATGTCCCCTCAAGCCACATCACCCTGAAGAGCACTCACAGGTCAGGCTGCCTTATGCTGGCCATGGCTCCTGCTCCCTGGGACAGGCTCCATCCTGTCACTGGCTGGGCCAGGACCAGGATACTGGGAAGGGGCACTGAGCATCACTTCCCTTGCAGGCATGCGAGTGATGGAGAGCGCTGGGGCTGCGGCTGCCCCATCTCTGCTCCAGAGTGAGGTGAGCATAAAATCCCACCACTCTGGTCAGAGATGCCCCCACAGCTGCTGCCACAGTCTGCAAGGAAGGTGGGCCCTGCTGTGGCCCCAGCACTTGCCACTGGGCTGGGCAGTGGGTGCCGAGGCGGAAGGCAGGATGTGAGAGGGTGATGGGGACACAGCCTGGGGGAGCACTGCCTCCTTGCCCTGCGGCTGAGGCCTGGGCTGCTCATTGCAGGAGGGAAGCCCAACAGGAGCAGAGCCTGACACACGATGGGAGATGCCCTCCTCCTTCTCCAGGCCACGGTCTTCAGCTGCCGTGAACCTCAACCGCCGCACGTATGACCTGGAAGGTGAGACCTGGTGTGTCTGAAACCTGAGGGGTTGGGGAAAAACAATGGCTGAGGGATGCAGAGCCCCTGGTGTGCTGGGGATGGGTGCAGGGTCCCACAATGCTGGGGATGAGCTACGGGGGACTTGGGGTCTGGCGTGGAGAAGGAAGAAGGTGCAGGTACTGTGCCTGGGACACATTCAGGGTCATGTCAGGTGGAGAAGGCAGCCAAGGTGCTAGGACAAAGCCCCAGTGCCTGGCTCAGGTGCATGACCTGCATTTCCCCAGGGCTGGTGGAGCTGCTGAACCGTGCCCAGAGCTGCCGGGCCAATGACCAGCGTGGGCTGCTCTCCAAGGAGGACCTGGTCCTGCCTGACTTCCTCCAGCTCCCCGTGCAGGATGACAGTGCCTGCAAGACATCAGATCAGCCCAGTGCCCTTCAGCCTGGCTCTGAGGGAAGCAGCCACTCTCAGGAAGAGCCTGCACTGGCTCAGCCTTCATTCGACCACAAGCTCTGATGAGTCCTGCTGCATGTCCACACCCGGCGCGCGGCACCCCCAGGCCATGCTGGGGTTCAACACAGGCCCAACAGCCCCTGCCCTGCACCGCCGACACTGCCTGGACTGCAGATTCATCCACGTCCTGTCCCAAACTGTCGTGTCGTGTCGCTGTGAGTGGCTGAGCAGCTGCCATGCCCCTCTGTGGGGCCACATCCCGGTGCACATCAAGGGAGTCCTGTACATAGTTTGAACCCCCATTGCAAAGCAATTTTGCAATGTCCTGTGCATGCCTGGCACTGTCCTGCCCAGTGCCTCTGCCTGCAGCAGAGCTGCCTGCCCAGCACATCCTGCCTGTGTTGGGCTGGCACAGCCCCACTCACTGGGTGGGGAAAGCTCCCTTCCATCTAAAGGGTGTACAGGATAGACAGGGTGAGTGGGGAGGAAAGGCAGGCTCCAGTCCTGACCTCCAGTGCTGTGGGCAGGGGAATCAGGAGAATATGTGCCCAGAGCTGAGAGCCAGATCCAGTCCCTGGCCCCGTGGGAACAGGGCTGCTTCGTTGTTGATTTGCAAGTCCACCCTTCCCAGGGAGGGTGAGCATGGCCCTGGCACACTGTGCCCCGGGCAGGTTATTACATCTGCATTATGTGAGTGTGGCCTGATCCTGCCACAGTAGTGCTGCATGGAGCAGGGCACATGGTTCCTGCCCCGGGCAGACAGAGGCAGAGCCAACAGATTGTGCCAAGAAAGCCTTCCTTCTCCTTGCTGGAGATCCTGCATGGGCGGCTGCTGAGGGGACACAAAGGACCAAATCCCCAAAGCCCCTCTGCCCCATCCCCACTGGGGCTGCGAGTGCTCAGCCTTTGGGGACAGCTCTGCTTGGTGCCAGAAGAACGCAGCACCCCTGGGTGCTGAGCACCTCAGCCTGGTGTGCAGGTGCCCAGCATGTGCCCAGCCTGTCATTCCTGCCAGTGGCTGTGCTGGGCTGTAGCCTTGAGCCTAGATCTGCCAGTCATGGCTGTGCCCTGCTGGCCTCCATGCCCAGCAGCCCACTGTCCCCAGAGGTCCCAAACAGAATGTGCGATGGAGACATTTCCCCAACAGCAGCCAGGAGATCCCTCCACAGTCTGTATGTGCCAGAGCCCTTCCTGGCTGTGCCTTGGGTAACCACCCTGACACCACAACCTGTGCAGAGGCAGAGGGGTGACCCAGGGCCCCCAGGCTTGCCCAGAGATGGGGGCATGGCCACCCAGCCCCATGCTGCCACAGCCAGCTGCAGCCCTGTGGCCTTAGTCAGAGCCCCCCGTGTCTCTGTGATGCTGCTCAGTTCTGTCTGTGGTGTGGAACCAGGGGAAATAAAGAGCATTGCCTGGATGTGCTTTTCTTTCCTTCCTCTGTCATCAAGGCTGGATGGTGCTTTTCCCAGCCACAATGTCCCGTCAACCCCCCTGCCCCCTTTGGAGCTCTTCCAGGGCTGGGGCCAGCCCTCAGCTCCAGTGCCATGCTGACCAGCAGCAAGGGGCATGCCAGGAGCTTGTTTTCCCGGCACTGCTGACAGAGTAGGGGAAGCTGCAGGGCCGGCACGGCCAAGGACTTCAGCCCCGACCCTGTCAATGAGTGACAGCCAGAGCTGCCAGGGCCTCACCGGGTTAATGATTGTGGGGGCAGCTGGCCAAGAGCCCCTGGGCACGGGGCAAGTGCGGACACCAGCCTCCTGCACTCTGGCTGCACTCCCCGCCGGACACAAGGGTCCTCAGGCCCTGCAGAGGCAGGACATGCCCCCTGCAGTGGCACCTCCCGGGCATTCAGCTCCATCAGTCTGTGACTCAGTGGAGGTGGCTCAGTGCAGTGATACTCCAGCAGTGGCATGGATGTCCCCAGGCTATCCCTGAGTGCCCTGGAATACCCAAGGGATCTTCCCTTGTTCGGTCCATACATTTGCAGCTGGTTCATCCATGGTGATGGGTCCTGGAGGTGCAAGATCCTGGGGAAACAGGGATGTGGCAACTGAATGCCTCATTGTGCCCACTCCCAAAGGCACTGGGGCTGGAGGGGCCTTTGGCCACTGTCTCTCCCATGGACAGTTGTGGACATGAGCAGGCTGGATGTCCTGTGGGTGGATGGAAACTTGGCTGGAGGTGTGTAAGCAGCAGGTAATGATAAACAGGGCTGAGGAGGTGGTGACGGCAGCGCTGGCCTTGCTCCTCTCCTGCCAACCCATCGCACATGCTGGGGAGATGTGGTGCCAGGGAGATGCAGGCTGTGCCCCACGCATCCCTCTCAGCACTGCCAGCTGCCCCACACTGAGCCACTGGCACGGGCAGAACTGGGCTACGTGCCACCATCACCACCAGTGGCAGGACACGGAGATCACACTGGTGTTGGCACCAGCCACTATCAATGCCCTGGGAGTGAGGATGTCACAACCTGGGCAGAGCTGGGTCCCTCATGGCTGATGCTCTGATGGTGCTGAGGGTGGTGGATGTGTGCATGGCCTCGCCTCTGGTTTGCGATGCCCTGGCAGCACCAATCCCTTCTCCTCCTCCTCCTCCTCCTCTCCTGCAGTGGATGAGCCGCCTGGCACCAAGTGATGGAGAGCTGAGGCTGCTCTGGCATCACCCCTCAGGCACTGGGCTCCAGCAGTGCCCTGGCTTTGCTCATCACCGCAGCAGCTGCCGCTCACGCAGACTCCGGGCAGGTGAGGCAGGGAGTGCCAGAGGTGCAGTACCCCAGGGGCGCGTGCCCCATCCCACCCCAGGGCCACAGCTGACGTGGGATGTGGTGGGGGTTACCCATTAACTGCAGGAATTTCTGCGGAGGAGGCGTGCAGCGAGCAGAGGCGAGGGGCAACATGGGGCTCCTTAGACTTTGCTCTTGGCCTGTGTATAAAGGACCGTGGTGCCCCACGGGCCACTTCGCTGGAGAGACGCGTGGATGTGGCATGTGGACATCGCACTGCCCTGAGTGCCTGGCCAGCCCCAGGTGAGCAGGACCCTGGGCAGGAGGAATTCCCTTCCTGCCTCCCCTGCCTGCCCTTTGGGAGCTCACTGGGGAGTCACAGCAGCAGCTGGTGGCCGGGGGGACAAACAGAAGATGGGATGGTGCTCCTCAGTGGTGCCAGTGCTGCAGGGATTCAGGGGAACGTGGCATTTGGTGCAGCACAGCTGTGGTGACAAGTGGCCACCTTTGCTCAGCCTCAGCGGTAGCGATGCTGCCCTACCGGAGGGAGAGCCCAGTCCTGCCCGGTCGCTGCCCAGTGCGGGGAGGAAGGGTGGTGCATGGGCCACAGTTTGCCTACTGCCCCAGCCCCCAAGGTAGGTACCCCCAGCCCTCATCTTCCTCCTCTTCCTCACCTGGCTCAGCTCTGCTTCTGGCCAGGCAGTGCCGGGCTCTCCTCTGCAGGGACATCCCTGTGAGGATGGGGCTATAACGTAGGTGTCCTCTCTCCCCAGCTCTGCACCGGCTGCCGGGTGCCCACACCTGCCCCTTCACTGTCAGTGCTGTGCCTTGCCATGACCACGGCTTCCCCTGCCCCGGCTCCCCGGGGCACCTGCGCGAGGGCCGGGAGCGCTACGAGCTGGACGCACTCTCCTGGCAGGGGCCCCGGCTGGGCTTGGATGAGCTGCAGAAGCCAGGTGAGACCCTGTGAGTGGTGGGGGTCTCACACAGCACCCGGACTGGGGAACACCCCAGAGACCTGACAGAGGCATCTGGGATGCCAGGATTGTGGGGTGCCAGGATGGGAGGGGAGTGCTGGTGGGGAGACCCTGAGCATCCCGGGGTAGTGTGGGAAGAGCTGAGGGACAATCAGGCAGTTGGCACAAGGCACTCCAGGGTGGGAGGAGATGGAGGGGACCCATCAGGGAGAGGTGGCAGAGCTGGGGACATGAGCCCTGTGCTGCCATGTGGAGCCATGAGAATGGCATAAGGCTGCAGGAGCCTGGGGAGCCAGGGCCGTGCCACAGCAGGAGTTTAACACTCTCTCTTGTCTTGCACAGAGCTCGGGTGCTGGGCCAGGGTCCAGTCCTTCTGTGTCTCCCTTCTAAAGGTGCCCCTGATGTTTGGGTTCCTGTACCTCTTCGTGTGTTCTCTGGACGTGCTCAGCTCTGCCTTCCAGCTGGCTGGAGGTAGTAGGGTGGCAGGGATGCCTGGGAACCTGGTGGCACCGGCAGTGCCAGCAGGCTGTATGTACATTCTCTTACAGGCAAGGTGGCTGGGGACATCTTCAAGGACAATGCCATCCTCTCCAATCCAGTGGCAGGGCTGGTGGTGGGCATCCTGGTGACGGTGCTGGTGCAGAGCTCCTCCACCTCCACCTCCATCATCGTCAGCATGGTCTCCTCAGGGTGTGAGTGTGCCCTTGAGGCTCCTGGAATCCTGAGGCTGGGGGAGAGGATGGCTGGATGGGATCACCCTGGGCTGGGCCTTGCAAGGCTAGCAGGTGTCTCTGTCACCAGTGCTGGAGGTGCGCTCTGCCATCCCCATCATCATGGGCTCCAACATTGGCACCTCAGTCACCAACACCATTGTGGCTCTCATGCAGGCTGGTGACCGCAATGAGTTCAAACGGTGAGAGCTGAATGGGTCAGAGGACACTTGCGGGCTGGGGGCTGCTCCCCGGGACCATCCCATCCCAATGGGCTCCTCTGCTCTTCTCAGGGCCTTTGCTGGTGCCACAGTGCATGACTGCTTCAACTGGCTGTCAGTACTGGTGCTGCTGCCGCTGGAGGTGGTGAGCGGGTACCTGCACCACGTCACCCGCCTGGTCGTGGCCACCTTCAACATCCGCAGTGGGAAGGATGCCCCCGACCTGCTGAAGATCATCACGGAGCCCTTCACCAAGCTCATCATCCAGGTCTCCTCAGCTGTTGCATTCGCCAGCATACTTTCCTCAGGCTAATGGTGATGTGCTCAGCACTGGTGTCCCTTTGATGGTGGCTGTATCCAGGTGTCCCCAGGCTGGCAGTGGTGTCCCCATCCCAGTGAAGATGTCCCCAGATTGTGGATGCTGTTAGTACCACAGGGGCCCTCTCCAATGTGTGTGTTGTTGCAGCTGGACAAGTCTGTGATCACAGGCATCGCAACGGGGGACGAGAGCCTGCGCAACCGGAGCCTCATCCGCATCTGGTGTGGCCCTGCATCCCCACAGGTGAGGGACTTGTGGCCCTGCTGGGACCACCAAATAATCACACAGAGGGTGCGTGGTGGGCAGGGGCTGGCTGAGCACACTGTGGAGCCAGCTGCAGCCCACCCTCTTCCTGCAGATGGCTGCTGTGGGGCTTGGGCTGGCACCAAACTGCACATCCTCTGGCCACTGCAGCACTAAGGGCATCGAGGTCCTCCACAATGTCACCAGGCAGAAGTGTGAGTGGGTTTGGAGAGCTTGGGCAGGGCTGGGACACAGGGCACGGGGCTGGGGAGGTGCAGGTGGGGCTGAGAGTTGTACATGGGATGCAGAAGTGCTGGAGTCATGATGTGGGGCAGGGCTGGGAGATATTGGGCTGGGGTCCAGGTGTGGGGCTGTCTGTGGGGGCAGGTTTGTGAGCAGGGCCGGGCCAGCCCCAGCCCCTTGCCCAGCCGTGCTGTGGGGCAGGCGAGCACCTCTTCACCGACACACCACTGCCCGACCTGGCTGTGGGGCTGGTGCTGCTGGCTGGGTCCCTCGTCGTGCTCTGCACCTGCCTCATCCTCCTGGTCAAACTCCTCAACTCCCTGCTCAAGGGGCAGGTGGCCAAAGCCATCCAGAAGGTCATCAACACTGGTGAGTAAGACCAGGACCACGTGCCACCTGGCCACCCATGCCCATCTCCACCTGCCATCCTCAGACCTCTCCCTAGTTGACCCTGACCCCCAATCCTGATATGTCCATGCCCATGTCCATATTTGTGTCCATGCCCATGCCCGCGCCCATGCCATGGCAGACCTGCCACACCCGCTCAGCTGGCTCACCGGGTACTTCGCTATGGTGGTGGGTGCAGGGATGACCTTCGTGGTGCAGAGCAGCTCAGTCTTCACCTCAGCCATCACACCCCTCATCGGTGAGTCCTGGCCATTCCTGGTCCCCTGCCATGTGCTGGCCCCTGGCCTGTGGGTCCTAAAGCACTCAGAGGGACAAGAGGAGCTGTGCCTCCTTGGGAGAGCATGTGGATGGCACTGCCAGGAGCAAGGGGATGGATGGGGTGCCTCTCCTACAGGCCTGGGGGTGATCAGCATTGAGCGTGCCTACCCACTGACTCTGGGCTCAAACATTGGCACCACTACCACTGCCATCCTGGCTGCCCTAGCCAGCCCAGGGGACAAGCTGGCCAGCTCCTTCCAGGTACGGTCAGCCCAAGGCCATGGCTGGGCTGGATGGGGTCACCAGGCAGGGCAGGGGCTGGAGGAAGCCCATATGCCCGGCTTGACAGGGTTGCCATCCCTGCAGATCGCTCTGTGCCACTTCTTCTTCAACATCTCGGGCATCCTGCTGTGGTACCCGCTGCCTTTCACCCGCCTGCCCATCCGCATGGCCAAGGCGCTGGGCGAGCGCACGGCCAAGTACCGCTGGTTTGCTGTGCTGTACCTCATCATCTGCTTCCTCCTGCTGCCCTCCCTCATCTTCGGCATCTCTATGGCGGGCTGGCGGGCGCTGGTGGGGGTGGGCGCGCCCTTCCTCGGCCTCTTGTTCTTCGTGGGGCTGGTGAACGCACTGCAGGCGCACAGCCCCGGCCGCCTGCCCAAATGGCTACAGACCTGGGACTTCCTCCCCGCCTGGATGCACTCGCTGCAGCCCCTGGACCGCGTCATCACCCAGGCCACCCTCTGCTGCACCGACCGCTGCCGCAGCCCCGAGGGCTGGGAGGAACACGAGGGCCCTCCCCGCGACAAGGCCAGGCTGGGGCTGGACAACCCCGCCCTGTCCTACCCCGAGGAGATGCCCAGCCCCACCATCCGAGTGGGCTCCCCTCACCCGCTCCCGCACGGTGCCACCCGGCTCTAGCTGGCAATGCACACCCGGGCTACTGCTCCTGTGGCCGCTGGTTTCCACTCTCCCTGCTCAGCTGGTGTCTAATAAAGGAGGTGCGCCCACGCCCCTGGTGTGTCTTTTTGGGTCCGCCCTCTGCAAACCCCGCGGCCACAGGTACCTGACACCCACCGTCCTCCCTGTTTCCCACACACCACTACTGCTCAGCCCAGCTGGTGCTGGGGACATGCCAAACACCCTGCTGGTGCTGTGGGGCACGTGGTGATGATGCCACAGCCAAATCCTGAGGTCCGCAGCCAGCTGTACTGAGGTGTCACGGGCAGCATCTTCCACTCACCTCGTCTCCAAAGGACTGAGCTGGCAGGGTCCATGATGCCCCACTGTGTGCCACAGCAGCATGTCAGTGACCGAGGCACAGCACGGGGCAGCCAGCAATGCGCTGTGCTTCTGCAGTGCTGCCGAGCTGGGATCAGCAGGATACTGACTCGGCACAGCTGGGCAGTGCCCCTGGACCACCAGGCAGCCTGGCACCCGTGGTAGGAGCCCTGCTGCCGTGGTGACCCTGAAGGGAGCCCTTAAAGTGGCAATAACAACTTCTCCCACTGCCCACAGATGTTTGGGCTCCTGCCAGTGATATCGGCCCACCCTTCCCTCCCTCCCTCCTTCCCGTCCGCCCTCCTCCGGACTGGGACCAGCAGAGCCAGCAGTGCTGCCGTGGGAGCCTCTCTGTGTTCCCGGCACTGCCGCCGTCCCGCATGCCCGACTGGGCAACCACTGGGCCAGGACGACCTCGCCACCAGATCGGGTCAGTGCAGGAGCGGTGGCGGCTGGGAGAACCCCCTGGGGACTCAGCGGTGCTAGGGCTGCACCCGCAGCTGCTGAGGGACCGGTGAACCGGGTGGGGGAAAGCCCCATGGGGCTTCATCAGCCTGAGGGGCCGGGCCAGCATGGAACCAGCCAGCGCCCTTCCCAATGCCTCCGGTAATAGCAGCGGCGCCGGCAGCGCCCCGCACTCACCTGCAGCCACAGGGCTCATTTTGTTGGCCGCCCTGTCCGTCCTGCTGGCCACACTGGTGGGCAACGCTCTGGTGGTGGTGGCCATCTCCACCAGCCGGGCCTTGCAGGCCCCGCAGAACCTCTTCCTGGTGTCCCTGGCCTCAGCAGACATCCTGGTGGCCGTCCTTGTCCTGCCCTTCTCACTGGCCAACGAGGTGATGGGCTACTGGTACTTTGGTGGGCTGTGGTGCAGCCTGTACCTGGCGCTGGACGTGCTGCTCTGCACCGCGTCCATCGGGCACCTCTGTGCCATCAGCCTCGACCGTTACTGGGCCGTCACGCGGGCAGCGCGGCTCAACCTGCGCCGGAGCCCGCGGCGGGTGAAGGGCATGATCGGGGCAGTCTGGGCAGCGGCGGCCCTGGTGGCACTGCCACCGCTCCTGCGGCCGCGGCCAGGGGACCAGGAGTGCCAGCTGAGCCAGGAGACCTGGTACGTGCTGGCCTCTTGTGCCGCCTCCTTCTTTGTCCCCTGCCTCGTCATGGTCGCCGTCTACTGCCGCATCTACCGCCTGACTGCCCGGCGGACAGCCACCCTGCTCGCTGCCCGCTCCCCGCACCACAACAGCGACGGAAAGGTGTCGGGTGTTGGGATGCCAGGGTGGCGGCACCAGAGTCAGCACCAGAGCGTGTTGCTGTGCCGCCGGCGGCTGGTACGGGCACGGGAGCGGCGCTTCACGGTTGTGCTGGCAGTGGTGATGGGGGCCTTCGTGCTGTGCTGGTTCCCCTTCTTCTTCACCTACAGCCTGGGGGCTCTCTGTGGGGAGGGCTGTCATGTCTCCAAGCCCCTCTTCAACTTCTTCTTCTGGATCGGCTACTGCAATAGCAGCGTCAACCCCCTCATCTACACCCTCTTCAACCGGGACTTCCGTGCTGCCTTCCGCCGGCTCCTCACCATCCCTCGCCAGCACTGCACTTAGGGACCTGCCAGGACACCAGGGACATGGCCCCCAGCCCTGCCCAGCATTCACAGCACCTGACCTGACAGACTCTGGATGGCAGTGCTGGTGTGCAGCTCGAGGTGCTTCTGGAAATGCAGGATTGAATAAAATGAGACCAAAGCCTGTGTCCAGGGCTGGTGTCTGCCTCCGGAGAGCCCAGCAAGCAGCACCAACCGCCAGCACCCATTGTCACCTGCATCACCTCATATATATCTCTTGCAGCACTGGTGGTGACAACTTGCCATGGCAGCTCCAGTGAATACCAGCCCTCCCCACTGCCAGGCGAATGCCAGTGTCCCCCAGCATTTTCTTGTGCAGGGGATGGACACCACGGCTGCTGCAAGGAGGCAAAATCCTCCACGTGGCATTGTCACCAGTGCTGGACTGAGGTGGCTCTGCCACCACAGCAGCCCAGTCCAAGCCTTGTGCCTCTCTGCCAGGGCTGTCCCCCCAGGGGACATGCCAGCTGTGCCATGCCATGAGGGCTCTGTGGGGGCACACATGTACAAATGGTGGGGTACAAGGAGTGCAAGTCTGGGGTGGAACACCCCACATCCTGCTCAGGGGTTTTACTGGGATCTTGCCGCAGGAGGGAAAGGAGGAATAATATCCCAGTGCCGGAAAGGCCATTCTCCCTTGGGAGAGTGTTAGAGATGGGATCGCATGGGAACAGGCTCCAGCACAGCCTGACGTGCAAGAGGCCACAGAGGCAGCTGTGGGGCGAAGACCCGGGGGCAACCACATCCCCCTTGGGGGGCAGAAGCCGCCCCACACCCACCCTGCCTGGCTGCCTGCCCTGCTCCACACAGACACCCGGGGGTCAGGGGCTGCTCCATTTCTTCAGCTTTGCTGCTCAAAATAGAAAATCTCAAAACATTGGACTTTCTCTGGGCTAAAAACAGCCGCTGGCGCCTGGGAGCTGAAGCCCAAGGAACATTGGCCCCTGCCAGCACCCCCAGCCCCCGTCGGGGTGGGTGGAGCTTAGCTGGGGCCTGGTGGGGCTGGATGGGTTGTGGATACGTGCAGCAGTGAGGATCCCTGGGCCATCACTGCGCCTGCTGTCCCCATGTGGGGAGGCTCACGGTGCGAGCTTTGGAGTCGGCAGAGGTTCCCAGTGTAATTGAGTCGGGATGGGTCCCAGTGCTGACCCCCCGGAGGCGTTTGGCCGCAGCGGCTGGAGCTGCACTGGCACAGTCTGCGGAAGGAGCTGCCCTATCGCCGTCGCCTGGCTTCCCCTCCTGCGGCTGCCGTTCGCCTTCTCACAACTAAACAACACTTTGCTTCTAAAAATACTCAGGAGATGAGGGCAAATAGTGGGGACCTGGCCAGGCCAGCTCTCCCGGGAGCCACCAGCCCTGTGGCAGCACCCCGGGGCCCCACAATGTCCTAGCCATGCACCCTAAGTGCCAACCAGGGTACCAGGCACTGTCCCTTCTCCTGAGCATGAGCGCATGGCTCCGGGATGCTGCAGGGCAAGAGGGGAGAGGGACCAGCTGGAGTGGGGCACTCAGGGTCCCTCCTGCCTGGGCAAGGCAACACCTTGGGGCAAAATCCAAGTCAGCAAAGGGAGATTCAGGATGATGCCTGAAACATCAAATCCTGAGGACTGGATGAGGTGTTGGGAGCGCCTGGTCCCCCTCTTCACCCTACTGGGGTGCTTGGGAATCTCCCACTGCATCCCCACCCAGCACATCAGCCTTTTCACAGCAGATGTGTTGAGCAGGTCGCTTCATATTCCTGCAGCAGCCATTTCCATTCCAAGATTGTACAAAGTCTGTTTCTCTGTTTCATCCGCCACAGCATGACCCTCATTCCTGCCATGCTCATGAGCTGCTGTGATCTCACTGCCACCGGGAAAGTGGCTCACCTCAAAACACTGATTGCTGCTGCCCAACTGCAGCACCCGTGCCTGGAATTGCATCCTGCATTTTCAGGCTGTTTCATCAATTTCCTAAGATTGTTTTGACTTACTCCCCTGACAAGCTTGGGTTCAGAGCTCTCTCCCTCTCCAACCATGCCCCCTCCATGGAGCTAAAAAGCAGAGTGACAGTTCCACCACCTGGACTGCTGCTGGTTCTGTTGGGGACATCAGGATCCTCTGGACCCTGGTGCTGCTCTAGCAGCATCCCCATTGTTCATGACTCTCATCAGTGATGGGAACGGTGCTGCAAAATGCCAGGTGGGAGGAAACAGAAAATAGCAACCCAAGGGTTAATGCTGGAAATGGATGGAAACAAAGTCATTTCGTTTGAAGTTCAAAATAAACATGTGCCAGCTTTGAAGGGAAAGCAGGTCTAAAAGAGGAGCTCTCACAACATGAGCTCATCCCTCCAGGCAGGATGACAGAAAGATTACCCCCAAGGTGTGGCAGGGCAAAGCATCCTCCCACTCCTCCTCCTCCTCCTAAATCGCTGCAGATTCGTACCTAGAAGATGTGACATCTGATTTCCTGTGGATGCTGAAGGGCACAGCGACTACAGGCAGTACGGACTGCATGGAGAGTGAGTGCTTGGAGTAATTTCTGTTATTATCATCTTCACTACAGCCTGAGGACATGAACCCTTCTCTCCTGCCATGGTCCCAGGCTGCCATTGACAGAGACCAGTGGAAGGACCTGCCCATCATCTCCTCCATGCCACCATCCCTGACCACCACCAACTTTGTACCTGGGGCAGCCCAGCTGCCACCGGCCACTGGGAAGGAAACATCTCCCATGTGCTGGAACATGAGACAGAAGCCGTGGGAAGGCAGAGGTGACATCCTCACTAAAAAGTCAGGAGCAGCACAAAGCAGGGCAGACACCACTCGGTTTAAGAGGATTAACGAGCGGTTTTGTGCCCAGGAGAAGCAGGGAGATGGGCAGGTCACCTGCGGGGCTGACAGGTCATCAAGGGGTGCTTGAGTACAGGCCAGCTCTGCAGGGAAATCAACGACTGGTTTGCTGGGGATCAGCTGGGGAGAGGTTCCCATACCACAGCTTCTCTTCAGACAGGGTAATGCCGCTGCTAATTTAGGTATCAGTAAAAAAATGGCTTTTAGAGCAAATTATTGGTAGGAAAAAGCTGGCGGGAGCTCAATCATCAGAATGGCACAGGAGCTGTCAGGGTCAGCTGCTTTGGGGGATGAGAAAACCCAAACCGCGACGGCAGCGGTGACCACGGAGACCGAGCACAGCACCGGAGCTTAGGTCACACAGCTCGTAACTGGGACTGACTAAGACACCAGGCACATGCGTGGGTGCTTGGAGTTTATTGAAGCTGCGAAGGATCCCCTAAAAACGCTTCTATCAGGAAAACACATGACACGTCCGAGAGTACCCCGCACGCGGAAAGACCCCCAGAACCCAGGACTTCCCCGGACCCGAGACATCCCACAGCTTCGGTGGCGCCCCGGTGCGTATTTATAAGCAGCCGCTCGGCCCCACCCACTTCAGAACGCCCTATCAAGACGGGTTCTACGGCTGAGTGGCAGCTCCAAACCCAATCAGATACAGCGGGAGGCGGGGCCCTCCCGTTGCGGGCCCCCTTGACTCTCGCCCAGTCCGCTCGCGGCGCACCCTGAGTGACATCTTGTCCTCCAGTCAGCGCCCGCCCCTCGTCCCGGCAGCGTGTCGCCGATGGCCGCCGGGTGACGTGCCCTCCTCTGGCCCCGCCCCGCCCTCCCGCACCTCACGGGGCCAACGGGAGGGCGGTGGAGCAGTGGAGGGGGCGGGGCTTCCTGAGGGGACGGACCAATGGGAACACGGCGCGGGAGGAGCGAGGGCTGGCATTGGCCGGGCGGGGCGCG
>VZRN01000886.1:64931-82694 GCA_013397935.1 Dasyornis broadbenti
GGTGCCGCCCCGGGGCTCGGCCCGGGCGGTCCCTCCCTGGGCATCGCGGCCTTGGCGGGGAGCGGGGAGGTGACGGCGCGGGCTGGGCACAGGCATTCGGCTTCCCCCGCCCGGCGCGGGGGTTGCCCGGTGCTGTGCTCGCTCCGGGGGTGCTGAGCTCTCTCCCGGACGGCCTCGCTGCCTCTTCGGTGCAGATCGCCCCATCTGCCTCCCGCCGTGCCCGCTCCAGAGGCTCCTCTGGCACAGCTCCTCTGGCACAGGGGAGAGGCAGCTTTGGGTGCCGTAGGAGAAAAGAAGTTTATTTCTGTCCGATAAACTGCTGCTTCCCACGCACGGGCCGATCCCGAAACTGCGGCGGGGAGCCCCACCCGTCCGCCTCCTTCACACCAGGGTCTGCGGGGTTCCTGGAGCTCTGCTGCGGGCCCACAATGCTCCCACTGCTCCAGGGCCACGCCGAATTCCAGGGCCATGGTGTGGGATGCAGCTTGGCAACAGCGGGGCTGTTCTGAAGATGCACGGGAGCTGTGTGGAGAAGCTTCAGGAGGGGATGGGAAGTCTCACACGGGAATCTGATCCTTTTGCAGAGAAGATCCGCTTCAGCCAGGCGTCGATGAGTTCATTAGATCACATATGTGGTGGGGAAGTACAGTCTCCCCTGGCCCTTGGTGTGCAACTGGCCAGACTGAGCCATCATGGAGCCTGAGAGACCTGCTGAAATCCAGTTAGAGGGCTTTGAATATTAGATTTGTGGGAGCAAAAGGCAGCGAAATTAAATTTACATGGGCATAAACATTTCCAAGCTGCTTGAAAACCAGGTTAAGTGTAAGTACTCCTGGCACAGTGACTGTGGTGGACCATGACATTCAGGTTCATAATGGCAAGGTTTGGTTCAAAATCAAAGAGCAGGGTTTGTGACCTCCAGGCACGAGGCCTAGATTCACATGGAATGACCTGGAGAGTGGCTCCTGTTTTGCCCTTGGGGAATGGAGTTTGGGCACTGATGCAGCACGAGGTGCTGGACAGCTGCTGCAGTCCCTCCCGGTGCTCTGCTGGTGCCTCTCCGTCGGCAACAGCGGGCAGTTTGCAGGCAAAACCAACCCACGGTCACACTTGTGCCAGGTGGTTCCTGGGCTGTTAGAGCCATAGGTGTCCATGCTGCCTGTCCGTGCCTCTCTCACTTGTAGCTGGGTGGCCGTGGTGGCCACTGGGGCGAGCTCCAACAGGTTCTGGGACAGGACAGAGCTATTTTGCAGGCCAGGTCTGACAGTGCTGGGTTCTTTGCTCCAGCCTGGCCTTTTTGGAGCTTCCTGGGTTGAGTGGGAGTGCAGAGCTGAGCTGGAATGTACTGAGGGGCTGCTGACAATCATGTTCAGCCGCTGCCGTAGCATGACCATGCCCTATGTTTGGTCTGCCCCAGGGAAGGTGAAGGATCCTTGTCCCCCTTGCCCTGACAGATGGACAACAGACCAGCTCTCATCAATCACCCAACCCTGAAACTTCCTCCTGGTGAGCTCTGGGTGGAGACAGCCCACCCCTTGCCCCATCCCCAAACCAGAGGTGCTGGGAGATTGCTGCGCAGGAGCCCAGCTCCTTGCTGGAGTGTCGGCTGCAGCACTGGGAGGGCGGGGGAGAACTGTGTGTGAAGGGTGCTGGAACCTCCTTTCAAAGCAAACAACTCAAGGAAGTGCAACCTCTGGGTGCTGTGGGGCTTTGCTCTACCTTTCCTTAAGCTCTCTTGGGGTGAGGATGGCCTGTCCTCCCCTGCCCTCATTTAGCTGTCCCCATCCGTTTCATTGTCGCTGACAAGAAGGTGTCTGCACCGCTGGTTTCTTCCAGCCCTGCTTACCCTTGAGTCACTTCCTTCCTGAGTTTGTACAATCGTGCGGCCCAGCTGCTGGTGCAGGGCAGATGCAATGCAGGGACCTGTGGCATGCCAGGCGCTCGGACACAGGGCTGGCCCCACACAAGGCTGACCAGGATGGCCCCATCCCACCTGCTTGTCCCTCCAGGGCCTCCTGCATCACAGGGAGCTGGATGCCAGGGGACTGTGTCTAGGGTTTGGGGCTGAACTGCATCTACAGTGGAGGAAAGTGTTATGAAAGTGTTTCTCAAGAGCTGATAAATTATGTTCAATCCCTCTGTGATTTCAGAAAGCCAGGCCTTCAGGCCCAGCTCTTGGCCTGACCACTTTGGCAGAGTGGTTTAATGAATTTCCAAAAAAAGGTGGAAAATTGTGTGTGTTGGCACTGGGAAAGCAATCCCAGGAGGTTGGCTGATCCCAGCAATCAGTACTTAGTGCTTGCTATGATGTAAATGTTTTGGTCTATCTAGAAGCTTTCCCACCCTGTCCTACAGCACTGGGCATTTACTCCAGCAGCTGAAGCTGGAATAATACCTAGTTCTTGGATCTGGATTTTCTGAGGCTGGCTTATCTCTGGAGAAAGGTGGGAGTGTCCCCACTTCACAGGTGGGAAACTGAAGTGATGAGCCCCAGGCAATACAGCAAGTTGTCTGTGGAGCCAGGATTAGAGCAGGAATTCCTGTCTCCCAGCTTCATGTCCTCCCTCTGAGAGCCGCTCCCTGGAGTAAGCAATCAGTCTGGAATGAGTAGGTGGCATGAACGTCTTTACTGAGGCAGGAAGAACTTCACACCAAGCAAGGCATGGCCTGGAGGGGTGATTCGTTATGCAGAGGTGCTGGGGACAGGCCTGGAAGCCAAAAACTGCTGTGGCTGTGGACACTCCTGCCCCTACTGAGATTCTCCCATCATAAAAGGTCTTCATGCTCTTGTTTGGGATTTGTTGAGCAGCCAACAGTTGGTCTCCCCATTTCCTCTGGCAATCGAGGCCGCAACACTTTTGTCCCACCAGGGGATGGTTGTACCACTTCGGTCTTGTTTTCCTTGCCTGGACTTAGAGGGAGGCTCCTTCCTCAGCTCCTGGCAAGGCTAGGCTGCAGTCAGGACACCTTTGCTTCCTGACTCATGGTACTGATTTTGCGTGCCCTGCAGGTGGTGGAGGAAACCGGAAAGGCAAGAGCAAGAAATGGCGCCAGATGCTGCAGTTCCCCCACATCAGCCTCTGCGAGGACCTTCGGCAGACCCTGGGTGAGATGCAGGGCTTGGTGGAAGCCAGTGGGCGAGTGAGTGTCTGGGAATTGTGCACCCTAAGCTGAGGGTCAGGGACATATAACAGGCACAAATCCCAGCCAGGATTGCTTGGAGTTCAGGGTGTAGGGAAGAAATGATGGGTAGGTAAGTGGTGGATGATGTACCCACACACCTGTGAGACTGTGATGAGCTTCACTAGAGGTACGTCACCTTCTGTGTACAGACAGACCTGCTCCATGCTGCAGAGTTTTGGAGTGTCACTCTGGGGTGCCTTTGCAAAAATAACAAAGGTCCTGCTAACGTTCCCTGTTCTCCCTGGCTGGAGGGCTCCCTCAGCTTCTAACATTCAAGCAGTAGCTCTTCCCAGGCAAATTGGGTTCTTGTGGATGAGAACTGGAGTTGGGCAGGGCTTGGCCTGTCATTTTCATTCTGTACTTTGTACTCTTCATGGTTTTAATGTTGTTTGTGCAGCAGGCTTGGTCCTGAGATCATGTAAAATTGTTTTGGAGCACAGAGGGGGCAAGTGCGTTGCTTCGTGGGAAGAGGAGAGCTTGTTTAAGTTTTCAATCCGGATTCAGCTGCCAGCTGGAGAGTGGCACAGCACTGGCCTTGTTTCAGAACAGGTGTCACTGAAACATGGGTTTGGGAGGTTTCTGCAGCTCAAATTCCCAGTTTGAGTTTTGCCTTGCCCAGGTTTTCCAATCCTGGCAATCCTTTGGGCCACATGGGACTGTAGTACTTGGAGAAACTCAACCTCACTCATCCACACTGTAACCCTCAAGCTCACAGCAGCCCAGTGCAGGCTGTCCCCACCTCCCTCTGCCACACACCCCGTGCACTATCTCTCGGGGCTTGCTTCACAGCCAGGTGTAGCTGTATGGAGACTCCAGCCTTGGATTTGCTACCTCTCTGGAGCAAGGTCTGAGAGCTGAAAAAAAGCTGTGGCCTGGGCTCCCCTTGCAGCTCTCATCTTGACCATCCAAACCCCTTCTCCCTCTTTGACCTGTGTGCTCTTAGCAGCGCTTTGTCTCAGCTTTTGTCCATCGTCTGCCTGCAGCCACCCTTCCTGTGGCTGTCATGACAGATTTTCCAGCAATGACCTTTTGCCAGTGGTGAGTGCTGGTAGTCTGTCTCTGCTGTCCCACTATCCAGGACAGCCACCTTGTGAAGATTTGGGAATCAAGTCCCTCCCAGCCACTGGCTGTCACTGCCCCTGTCTCACTTCCCATTGGAGAGGCACGTGAGAAGTGCTCTGACCCAGGTGGCAGCAGCTTCGCTTGGTTTTCCCATGGGAGAGATGACCCTGTTCCGTGTGCTTGGGCACTCTTTGGTTGGGGTGTCTTTCTTTTCACCTCAGCCTGCTAGAAAGGCATTTCTTTCCTATTCCAGAGTCTTGGCAGCACTGTGGGCACCATGGGCTGGTTGCCCACTGTAGAATTAAGCTTTTTGTGCCCTGGCCACGGGGAGTAATCTCGTGTGAGCCTGGGCAGCAACCAGGGCAGCCAAAAGCTTCTGATCTCGCCGACAGCAAACTCTGGTCTTCCCTAGCTGAAGGGAACTCCTTCCCCTGCAGACACAAGGAAACCGGCTGGTGCGGCAGAGCTGGAGAGGCCACCTCCTCCCCCGCCACAGCCCGCCTGGCTCTGCACTCTCCTGCACCCTCAGGAAGCTGCAGCTTCCTCGGGAGAAACTGCAGCACAGGGAGGGGAAGGCTGGGAGTACCCAGCACTGGGATCCCCTGGGTGGCCACACATCTGCACTGCAGACAGCCCATACCCCTCGGTGGCAGTGGTTGTCAGAGAAATGTGTTCTGGCCTGCAATCAGACAACATCTTATGAGTGGAAGGGGAGGAGAAAAACAGAGAACTGGAAGTGCTCTGCACGGTCAAAGAGTTTAGTGCCTGGGCTGCCATACTTCAGAGAGGGGTAGGGGGAACCTACAAGCTCCGGAGGGCAGGAGTTGATGTACAAGCAAATGGCTGTCTCATGGAGTGGGGAGTTCTGACTGCTTATGTGCACATCAACAGGACATCTGTGGAAATGGTGCCTCCCATTTTGATGCTGCTGTTTCCAGCAGGGCCTTTGGGAATACAAGTGGTTTGAAGAAGTCATCAGAACAACTTTTGGCCTGGAAGATCTGCCTTGAGATAAGCTTGGTGTGTTCCTCATGTTCCAAGGAAAGTTGTGTGTCTGGAGTAGCTGGTCAATCTCTATGGAGAGAGGAGGAGAGAGCCTTTAGGCAAGAAGCAGATATGGAGGTCCTTTGCTAGAAACAAGAGGTTCAGGCCGAACAGGAAAAGTCAATCTTCTTTCAGGGAAAAGGGTCTTCCACAGGGGAATGTAAAACCTCACTAATGCTCCTTGTCCCACTGGCTGTGCTTCACTTTCCTGGGAGTCTCAGGCTAGTGGGACCTGTCAGCAGCCCAGCTTAGGAGTCACAATACCCCCACTGCTGCCTGGCCAGGGTTGTGGGCTGGGACTGCTCCTTTGGGATTTGGCTGTGAGTGTCCTTCTCCACATTTGCAGAGCGGGACTACCACAGCCTGTGCGAGAAGCAGCCCATCGGGCACATGCTCTTCCGGCAGTTCTGCGAGACGCGCCCCGAGCTCTCACGCTGCGTCAAGTTCCTGGATGCCGTGGTAAGAGCAAAGCCCCTCAGGCTTCATTGGGGAAGGTGGGGCATCCTTGACACCCCGGGCACGAACTGGTCGGCTGGGTGCTCCAGGAGTTGCCAGGTACTTCTGGGCACATAGGGTTTTCCTGGAGGAAAAACCTGTGAGTCGCGGTTTCTCCAAGATAGGGCTGGGTCTTTGCTCAGGGAGATGTTTGCTGGAGATCTGGTGTTTGAGAAAAGCATGGAAAGCATTGGGCAGAGGGTGTTGCTGCTCTGCAGCTGCTGCCCAGTAGCAAGGCTGGGTTCCTGACTGGACCTGCCCCTCACACTGTTTGCTCTCTGCAGGCAGGGTACGAAGTGGCTCCAGATGAGAAGCGGAAGGAATGTGGGCAGCACCTGATTGAAAAGTACTTGAAGCCAAACGTGAGTAAGAGAGCTATGTTTACTGCCTGCAAGGGTAGAGCAATTGAAAAGCCAATAGCTGTCACTGCCCATGTCCTGCCACAGCCAATGTGCTGAGCCACCCCACCACCTCACAAGCCACCACACTGCTTTGCCCACTGACCCTTGAACTCTGCTCCCTGTGTCTGACTCCATCCTTTTGTCCCCAGAGTGAGGACCATGTGCCTGAAGTTCCCTCACAATTGGTGGATGCCTGTTGTGAGAGGCTGGAGCAGGAACCTTCCAAGGAGCTCTTCAAGGAATGCACTAAGTAAGTTAGAGGGCTGGACTGTGCCTGCAGGTCACACATGGCACAGGGATGATGCTGCAGCTGACTCACCTTGTTCCTCATGGTCCCTTCCTCTGGGAGAGTGAGAGCTGGTGCTAAGGCTGGGGTCTGTGGAGTTTTGGGCCAGCAGTTTGCAGCCCAGCTCCAGGAAAGCGAGCACAAGGATCTTGTGCTCTGGGAGCCTTGAGCTGCTGCAGAAACCTCTGTCAGTCCTCCCAGTCTGAGTTGCCATTTGGGAAGACCATGTAGCAATGCTATTCCCACTGTTGTGCCAGGATCCTGTCAAGCTGAGCCGATGGCTGCAGTCCTGTGCCAGCTGTCCTGTCCTGCCAGCCACAGAAGTGGCTGTTGTGGTTGGGTTACTCTGGCTGTTGCTGCAGGGGTCTAAGGTCACCTCTGTTCCCATCACAGAAGCGGTGGCCAAGGTCCTGGCTCTAGGTGTGAAGCGGAAGCTCTTGGGCAAACCAGGCTTAACAGACTCACCCCTCCCTGCACAGTAGCTGGAGTGTGTTGCTTAACTGAGTGCAGGGCTGAGGCAACACATTTGCTGCAGTCTTCTAGGGAGCATTGGCTCCTTGTGTGGTAACCAGTGTCATGTCTGAATGCAGAGCCTCCGGGCTGGGCCCTGCCTGCTCTTGGCAAGCTCTGAAAGGGGAGAGCCCATCTGCTTCTCCTTGATGCATGTTTCCAGTCTAGACACTGTGTCTAAGGCTCCTCACTCTGCTGGGCAGTCCTGGCACAGCTCTCCAAGGCAGTCAGCTCTCTTGAGCACGATCCCCCGTGGCCTTTTGTGCTGGATATTCACCTGATAGTGAACAACTCAGTGCCTGGTGCTGAATATTGCTAGCAGCTGATTACAGCCTGTGTGCACATTTGCCCTGTTAGCAGAGGGGCAATTGCAAAGAGTCCCATTGTCCCCCTTTGTCCTGCAGCCCTGGTGGTGCCAAGAGGCCACAATTAGCAGTGCCAGCCTGTTCCCAGGGTGCTGCGTTTGTCACAGTGGTACCTCCAACGCACCTTCCTTTCGCATCAGGCTTAGCATGGAGCAGGGCTTTCTGGCCCAGGGGTACGTGGGTGATTCAGCACCAGGCTGAGTGAGGGAATGGTAAAGTAAACAGGCTTTTGGGGCTGTTCACTTCTTCTTTCCTGGGGCTGCTGGCTTTTTCCAGGGCTGTGATCAGCTCCCAGGAACCATGCTGTCTTTGCTGTCTCCTAGACTTATCCACGACTACCTGAGCGTGGCTCCCTTTGCTGACTACCTCGACAGTTTGTACTTCAACCGCTTCCTGCAGTGGAAATGGCTGGAACGGTAATGCTCCCTGCATCACTGGGAAACCTGCAGCCTCCTCACACAGCCTGCCTGAGGGGTCCCTGGGGCTCCTTCTCATGCTAGGCCCTGGCAGGAGCCAAGAGCCTGGCCTCTGCTGTCCCTCGGGGCCCTTCATTGGCACCAGCAGCAGTCCCAGCCTTGCTTGCCTTCCTGGGAAGCGAGGCCTGCTTGAGCAGGGGTTTGGGGTGAGCCACAGCCTCTCAGGCCAGGGCATGGAGGTGGTTTGGACTTCAGCCCCCGCTCTCTTCTGACTCACATCTCACTCTGACTTCCTTTCCCTCACAGGCAGCCAGTGACCAAAAACACTTTCCGCCAGTACCGCGTGCTGGGTAAGGGCGGTTTTGGGGAGGTGAGTGACCACCATTTCCTCTGCTTTCTGGATACCAGGCAGCCACTGTTGCCTGCTGCCAGAGGCAGACCTGGGTTGGCCATCAGGGTGCCACAAGCTGCTCCAGCACCTTGGCTGCGTGGGCTGTGGGGGCTCTGTGCCGGGCACTGCTGCATTGTGGGCCTCATATGACCTGCCAACTCTCCCCAATAGGGAGGCAGGAGCTCACCTCTCTCCAGGTGCTGGAGGTGTTGTGCAGGGTTGGTAGCACAAGCCCTGTGGTGCCTGCTGCTAACTGGGCAGAGTCAGGTCTGTTCCCTGTGTCTTGACAGGGCAAACTGCACTCCTCAAAACTTCCTGCCTGGCTTGCTTCTGTTTATGGAGTGTCCTTCTGTCTTCCCAGGCACCCGCTATGGTGCTGCTGCAGGTGTTAGAGGCATTACAGCTGGCTCCTGCTTCTCTGTGACATCTGGAGCTGTCTCTGCTCCCTATGTCTTTGCTTTGACAATGGGCTTCTTTGCTTCCTGTGCCTCTTCCTGAGAGCAGAACCTAAACCCCGACTCTGGAAATGGCAGTGGGAGGGTGCTGAACCTTGTCCTCCCTCCAGGTGTGTGCCTGCCAAGTGCGTGCCACAGGGAAGATGTATGCCTGCAAGAAACTGGAGAAGAAACGGATCAAAAAGAGGAAGGGAGAAGCCATGGCCCTGAATGAAAAACAGATCCTGGAAAAAGTGAACAGTAGGTTTGTAGTAAGTACATAGGAATTGCTCTCACTTTGCTGTGATGGTTGATTCTTCCTCCAGCCAGCCAGCCTGGCACCTCTGTGCTCCTCACCTGGTGTGGAGAGGCAGGAGCAGGCTCTGCCCATGGGACAGGGTCCTGGTGGCTGCACGTCTGTTACAAGGCTGGAGTCTGGCAGGACCTTTACTGCCTCCACAACATGCTGTAAATGCCCCCAAAGTCAGCACCAAACACCCATCTGGTGTTACAGGCGCCTTTGTGACTTTTGGGGCACAAGTTAGCAGTGAGAACTGTCTCTCCAGACAGTGGAGTGGGGAGAAACCCAGCCCTGAGCTATGTGGTGGGGAGCCTGAACCTCCTTTTGCAGAGGGTTCATCAGATTCTGTCTCAGTGTTGTTGTTGGGTGCTGCCTGCCCCTGGGGGGAAGCAGCTCTGGCTTGGGGAAAGTGTCCTCCCTGTCTGAGGAAAGCTGGGGGTGTGCTGGGACTGCACAGGGACTCCTCCCTGGGTTTGCACAGTTCCACCTCTGCTGGCAAAGGCTGAGTCCTGAGCCTGTGAGTCGCTGCTTGGGTGGCAAAGTGTCCATGGGAGTGTGGACCCCTCCCTCCTCCAGCTGTGTCTTCTAACAACCTTTCTGCCCTGAATTGCAGGTGAGCTTAGCCTATGCATATGAAACTAAAGATGCTCTCTGCCTAGTGCTGACCCTCATGAATGGAGGGGACCTCAAGTTCCATATCTACCACATGGGAGAGGCTGGTTTCGAGGAGCCCCGGGCAGCTTTCTATGCTGCTGAGATCTGCTGTGGCCTCGAGGACTTACACCAGGAGAGGATAGTGTACAGGTGTGTGCTGCCTGGTCCCTGCTGGGAGAGCTTGTACGGCCTGCAGCAGCAAGAGGGTTCCTGCTGCTCTTACCAGCCCAGCTGGGTCTGTCTGCTCAAGAAAATAAACTCAGGCTTGAAAGCAGCACAGAGCTGAGTGAGAGGAATTGGGAACAGAAAGCTGATCTCGTGGGAGAAAGGGAGAGCTTAGCTTGGCTTCCTGGTGCTGGTAAATGATCGCCAAGAACAGGATGTGATCATGCTGTGAATGTCTCAGGACAGGCACTGAACTGCTTGGGCAGTATTGACACTAGAACAAAGGAGGGTAGGCTGCCCCAGCGTGCTCAAGGGCTGGGAATACCATCGAGCAAGTCAATTGACTGTACTCTTCTCACGGGGGTGTGATGCAGTATTAGGATACCATGGCTAAACATTGGCCAGGAAGTCCCTTCTGGTCCTACCCTGTGCCTTGCACTGGGGCAGGATAAGCAGAAAAGCCTCTGCTTCTTCTCACTTGCATGGCCTGCCCCATAGTGAGTTCTGCACCTGGAAAGAGGGAATCATACCCAGGCTCACTGCAGAGGGTTGAAGGTTGTTGTGTCCCAGCTCTGCCCAGGAGGGGAGAGCTTGCAGGGTCAGCTCTGGGGCAAAGGGTGAGGGGAAGGTTATCTGTGTGCCTGAGGCAGGGGCATTGCATCCTAAAGTTGCTGATCTGGGACTTGTTGGGGTGTGGCTGTTGCTTGTGTCCTTTGCTTTGACAACAGGCTTCTTGCTAATCGAGTCCCTTCTCTCTTAGGGACCTGAAGCCAGAGAACATATTACTGGATGACCATGGTGAGTGCAGGGTCCAGAGGAGCCCTGAGCCCGAGTTTTTTCTTCCTCTGCTTGAACCAGAGTTACTCTGTGTTTTTGGCAGCTTCAGTGTCCCCTGACTTAGTCCTGTTAACTTGTCTCCTCCTCTGTGCAGGTCACATCCGTATCTCAGACCTGGGACTAGCTGTGCATGTGCCAGAGGGCCAAACAATCAAGGGCCGGGTGGGGACAGTTGGCTACATGGGTAAGTGACCCTGGTTTAATCAAAAAGTGGTTCAAAAAAAGATGTGCTCTCTCTACCCTCACACATCCCTTACCCCGCTCCTCTGCAGCTCCGGAGGTGGTGAAGAACGAGCGCTACACGTTCAGCCCAGACTGGTGGGCTCTGGGCTGCCTGGTGTACGAGATGATCGAGGGCCAGTCCCCCTTTCAGCAGCGCAAGAAGAAGATCAAGCGGGAGGAGGTGGAGCGGTTGGTGAAGGAAGTGCAGGAGGAGTACTCTGAGAAGTTCTCGCCCTGCGCCCGCTCACTCTGCACCATGGTACGGGTGTGCAGCCCTGTCCCTTCACTTCCCCTGCTTCTGCACGTGCAGCAGCAGAACATCGGGGCTGCTTCCTGCAAAGGTGACAGCCAGGTTCCCTTGTCTCTGTTAAGGCAGCACAGGAGGGTTCAGAGTCCCTTCATTCTTTGCCCAGCTGCCTAGCAGGCCTGTGCTCTTTCCTAGAGACACTTCAGGAACCCTGGGCTGCTCCTGCACAGAGCACCCTTCACCTGGGGCATTGATTTTCTTTGTGTTGCAGCTCCTGTGCAAAGATCCTTTGGAGCGCCTGGGGTGCCGAGGAGCTGGGGCCAAGGAAGTGAAAGAACACCCTCTCTTCAAGCACCTCAACTTCAGGAGGCTGGAAGCAGGCATGCTGGACCCTCCCTTCAAGCCAGATGTAAGTGCCCATCTGTTCCTGACCTTTTCAGTCAACGATGCTGTCAAGGGAAGAGGGAGCCCCGGCCTGAGGAGATGAGGTCCATCCCCTTCCCTGGACCTGGCAGAACAGGGGTCCAGCAAGCTCTGGGCTGCAGGGAGAAGTGGCCTGGGCTTGGCCATGAGCAACAGGTGGAGGTGGTGGCATCAAGGTGGAGCCTGGCATTAGAGCAATCTTTGTGCTGTGTAGCCCCAGGCCATCTACTGCAAGGATGTTCTGGACATCGAGCAGTTCTCCACGGTGAAAGGAGTGGAGCTGGAGCCCACAGACAATGACTTCTACCAGAAGTTTGCCACAGGGAGTGTGCCCATTCCTTGGCAGAATGAGGTAGGTCTTTGCTCCTGCTTGTGCCCACCACGGCTGAGTGCAGGGTCTTGCGGGGTCCATGCTGTGCTCATTGCTCTCCCGCTCTGCTGGGCCCTCGGTGACACACTCTACGTGGCAGTTGCTGCAGCTTTCTTTGCCCTCTTCCAGATGATTGAGACGGAGTGTTTTAAGGAGCTGAATGTCTTTAGCACAGATGGCACAGTGCCCCCAGACCTGGACTGGAAAGGGCAGCCTTCTCCACAGCCCAAAAAAGGGTTACTGCAGCGCTTGTTCAGCAGACAGGTAAGGGTTTGCCCAGCGTTTCCTCCCCAGCCAGTCTCCCAGCAACAGCGATCCTGCTTTTCCCTGTGCCAGGCAGGTCTGGCAGGGGAGTGGGCACAAGAGGGCAGTGGGCAGAGTCTCCCCTAGTGATGGGTGGCCAGACCCCAGGGCTCTCAGGGACACCCATGCAAGGCTGCAGGGAGCCAGCCCTTGCCTGGCTGGCACTCCCCATACTGGGGAAGTCGATGGGGCTGGGAAGGAGTTTCCTGGCTAAACATGCTGGAATCACCCAGACAGAGGGATGCTGAAGACCCTAAAATAATTCATCTCCCTTCTGTCATAAATAATACCATCCTTGAACAAGTCCTTACTGGTGTTGTGGGCTGTCTGGGCTCCCCAGAGCACTTCTGCCAGATATTGAGCCACAGAGTGCAGCTCTTTCGAAGGATGAGGAGAGCAGAAACAAATTGCAGCTGCTGTGGGCTTGTTTGTCTGGCTGTCTCCTCTGCCCAGGACAGTCTTTGCTTCTTTCCAGGCCTGGCAAAGCCTGGGCTGCAGCCTCTCAGCAGCTGTGTGCAGCTGTAGGACTCCAGCATGGTTGGCTCTGGACCCACTCAGCCACCTGGTGCTGACTCCTGCTCCTTGGCAAGCTCTGAGTTGTGCTTTACAGTTCAGTGGACTGCCCTAGCCAGAGCCAGCTCTGGGGATACCAGCCCTTCCCAAGGCAGGCAGGACCTGCCAGAGGATGGGCAGCGGCCTATAGCAGGGGTTGAGCTGTGATTTCCCACGTGTTTTCTCTTTCCAGAGGTGAGCAGTCACTCCTGGCTGCTCTGCTCAGGGAAATACCTGGTGGCCCACGGACATGGCAAGATCTGGGAAAGAGGAGTGTTATCCTTCAGTGCCTATCCCCTTCCCCTGGCAGAGCACAAACTGCTTGTTGTTCTAACTGCCCCCTGAGCCACTAATCCTGCATCCCTGCTCTTGCTGCCTTTGTGGGGGAGGCCTTGCCCTCAGCTTGAGCCAAAGTTGTCCCTGCACTGCCACTGCTGGGAGTTCTGCTCCCAGCGGGCTGTGGGAAGTTTCCTTCACTCCTCTCCAGATGTCCGGGACAGGCAGAAGGGTTGAGAAACTGTGAAAGGTTTGGCATTGCCCTGTACTCAGACTCCCATTTCAGCAGAAAGGGCTTCAGCTGCTTTCATGGCCAGCTGATCTCTGAGCGGGGCCGAGCATCTGTGCTGGCGCTGGGCTGTGTCCCTGGGTGGCTGTAGTCACCGGAGCCCAGCTTCCTCACAGCTTCTGACCTAGCCAGCTGTGTGCTCACCAGTCTGTCTGCCAGGGGCTGAACCTCCAGATGCAGCTGGACTGTTCTCTGCAGTCTAGGGGTCCCCTCCATCCCCTTGCCTCCATGTAGCTCTTCTGCACACAGGCTGGGGGGTCCTGGCCCATCCCTGCAAGAGGGCAGCTGTAGGCTGGGTTGTGTGACCATGCTCACCCTCTGCTTGCTGTGCTCCTCTCTCCCTCCCTCCTCCCTCTCCTTGCCCTTCTGACTTCAGGACTGTTGTGGAAACTGCAGCGACAGCGAGGAAGAGCCCACTCGGCTGTAGAGCACATCTTGTTCTCCAGCCCCTGGGACCCCCTTGCCTCTCCCAGGTGCCCAGCCTGAAGGACACGATTGCAGTGGCCCCATAAGGTGGATTTGTTTACAGTTTTACATGTCTGTATTTGAAGACTGTGAGGATGATTCCAAGGCTGGCAGCAGCACACAGCTCGGGTTGAGGTGCCCCTCTGACCATGGGCAAGCCCCGAGACAAACCTGGATGCTTCCAAATCTGCCGCTTGGGATGGTGCTGCTGCTGCCGGCTGCCGCTCCCCTCCCGGGCCCAGGGTGGGAGGGAGGGATGGTGCCGGCGTGGGCCGAGGCCAGGCTGGAGCAGCTCTGCTGACACATTCCACGGTGCCAAAGCAGCACCGCAGGTTTGATGTATATTTATATATGTCGGTCTGTACATATCACATGTCGGTTTTTAATCTAGAGGTGGGGGCCTGCACTGCCCCCACTCTGTCACAGGCACAAATGTCCTCCTATGGGAGGAGCAACAGTCCCAGCTTTGTTTCAGGGTGTCCTGGACAGAGGCCTTCTGTGCCTTGAGGTGTCTAAATCATCTTTCCTGGACCTTTCTGGCTGTGCTGAGTTGTCCTGGCTCCAACGGAGTCCATTGCTCAGCCCCGAGGCGCAGGAAAGCGCTGTGCCAAAGCGTCACCCATTGTGTCCTGGCAGCAGAAAAACACTGCCTCGTCCTTGCTCTCCTGTCTGCTGGAGCCTGCTGCCTCCTGCCTCATCTCACACGTGCTGCCAGCTCCAGTGAGCTGATCCCAAGCTCTCCAGACTGCTGGCGTGGCGGGACACAGCCACTCCCGGGCACCTGCTGCTGTTGTGGCCAAAGGGTTGGTCTGATCCCTGGCACACTGCAGGATGGTCCCAACGCAGTTACACAGGCTCGGATCTGTGCATTCCAGAGGTGTGGCTTCCCCAGGCCCAGCTCAGTGGTGGAGAAGCAGACACATAAAGGACCCTGCTCTCAGGGAGCAAAGCTGTGGTAAAGGGAATGGCCCTTCCCAGGATCATGTGAAGCTGTGACCAGCTTAATGTGTGTCCCCAGGGGTTCTGGGGAGTCAGCACAGCTCCTGCACCCAAAGGCAGGAACCTTCCATGGGGAGCAGCGTGGGGGTCAGCCCACCTCTCCATTCAGCTTGTCCTGTCCCCACTTGTGTACACTTGTCCCAGCTGTATCCTGAGCAATAACTCGTCCCTTCTCTGTGTGTGTGTGTGTGCACATGCCTGCGTGCGTGTGCTGCTGCCTCTGCTCATTCTGAGCCAGGCCCCCCAGGGGGGCTGAGCACCTACTTGGACCTGTGGTATCATTTGCTTGCCTTGCACTAAAGTTGGAGAGTATTTAAATTTTTAACCCTTTGTTAAGTGTTCAGATTCACTGTGCGTTGTATTGCTCTCATGTCATGGGTGGCCCACTCAGGGCCACATGGGGTTGGTGGCTGTAAGAAGGGGAGATGGGACCTCCTTCCTGGTCTGCCATGGGCTCTGCTGGTGCTCCTGCCCTGCAGGGAAGGGCTGGGGTTGCCCTCCAGGGCAAAAGGGCTGATGCTGGCTGAGCCCTGGGTACCAGAGATGACCCTCAGTGGCTTCTGCTGCATGTTTTGGGTCAGTGTGGGGACACGACAGGTCTGAGGCCTTGTGTTGTTGGGATGCTTGTGCCTGGCGTGGTCCTTCTGGGGCATGTCCATCCCCAGCACAGCCCTGCTAGGCTGTCACAGGTGTGCTGTGGGGCCGGGACAGCCCTGCTGCCCTCTGGTCACGGTGAATTACTGCTTCAGTGAGGCCACCGTGAATGGGAACCTTGTGGCAACACAGAGTGTTGCTCCTTAGCCCAAGGAACAGCCCCTTCCAAGGGGAGACCCTGCAGGGTGACGTGGGGTGAAGGTCACTGCGGTCACCAAGAGTGGAGCAAGCAAAGGGGGGCAGCCCAGTCGGGGGGTGCAGGGTGGATTTGGGGTCCGGGGCTGGCGGCAGCGGCGACAGCCTCGTGTGCAGCGCGGGGGGGCCACACGCAGCTGCACTGGGATGAGAATAGCAAGTGCAGCCGGGTAGCTAGGGAACAGTTGCTATGGGAGCGGGCCGAGGAGGAGTTCTCACACTCAGAGGGGGCATCTTGGGGTAAAATCCAGGAATTTTCTGCAGCCGTGGAAGGAAGAAAGGAAGGCAGGCAGGGGGATGGGGTCTGCCTGGGGATTGCTCTTCCAAACGCACCGGTCAGGATGCTTGTGCTGTCCTCCTGGCACTGCCTGGGTCATGGCACCCTGGCACCAAGGTCCTGGGGTCACCAGCATGTTCGTGTGTCTGTCACATATTCAGGGTGGCTCTGGGACAGGGCCGGGGGGTGAACAGAGCAATGGCCAGCCCTGAGCCGGGCAGGGAAGTGGCTCTGCCTGTTCCCACCTGCCCAGCGATGTCCCAGCATTTGGGGATTGTCTCATCCTCATCCCTGTCCTTGCTGGGGAGTAGCAGCATTCAGGTGAGAGGGTGCTGGTGTGTGTCCAGAGCTGAAGCAGGTGGATCTGGACCCCACGGACACGGGTGAGCTCCGGGTGGGCTCTGGGGGTCCTGAGCAGTGCCCCGCACTGTGGGGCTGTGGCAGCAGCTCTGCATAGCATTTTCAGGGGTGAAGGATGCTCTCAGCTGTTGCCTGGGCAACGGCTCCTCCTCCAACCCACCATGTGGCTCGGGGAGCGCTCCCCCGCCTGCCTCCCCCCGCCGCCGTGGGGAGAAGGGGAAGGGGAAGGCAGCTCCCGGCCCCCGGCACTGGCGGGGCCGGAGGCCTGGCTCCCTTCGCCCGCCCTTGCCCTGACTTGACGATGCCCGTGGGCCCCACTGTGCCCCCCGTGCCTGCGGTCCCCATGCCTCAAGGGAGCACCCCGGCCCCCCCGCATGGCCGCAGCCCCCTGCCCGCCCTGGGTGCTGCTGGGGCAACCCCACAACCACCGAGCCGGCAGTGGCCGGCTGCCGTGGCCGCGCTGTGAGGTCGGATCGCAGGAGGCGAGTTCCAGCAAGGTGAGTCGGGGCCAGAGCCAAGGGGGCCGGGGGACATACGGCAACTGCGGCCCTGCTGCGAGCGAGGTGGTGGGGTTTGGCCAGACACCAGCGCCGCTATGCCCGGCTGTGGTGGGAATGGGCTGCCAGCACCCGGATTCCTCAGGTCATCCCCTGGCCGGGATGGAGGAAGTCCTTCCGGCCGGGCCCCGGCAGAACAATGCGCCGTGTGTGCAGCCGCAGCGGCCGCCTGCCACCCTGCCCACGGGGAGGAAACGGCGGCGGGGTCATGGCCTGCGTGGGGCACCCACACCCCTTCACCCACCCGTATCTGGCACGGCTCCGCCCTGAAACCACGCTGCCCCGCTCCTGGCACAGCCCCAGGGCACAGTGAAGGGACAGTGGGGACTCTCGACCTCAATCTTGGCACAGTCCCAAGGAGCCACAGGGGTCTCCCATGGGGGCTACGACCACCGGCCTCAGTTACAGCAGATGAGAGCTGGTGACAACCCCCTGATGGCAAATGGGTGGAGAAGCACTAGCTCGGACAATTGCCCAGGCCAAGCTGGCGAGCGGTCTGCTTGGGGGTATGGCACCCAAGGCAGTGGGGTGACCCCAGGACACCCAGTGCCGTTTCGGTTCCTTGCTGTACTGGGGGCCAGGCTGGCACCCCTGCGCTGCAGAGCCGCGTGTCCCACTGCAATAGCCATGTGCGTTGTGACAGGAGATTTTAAGGTCTTGCCAGCGGCCAGGCTGCCCTCCCTGCCGGTGTCGCTGTACTGGTCATCACCCCAGGGACCACCAAGTTGTCACCTCCTGAGGAGGCTGGGGATGGCATCGGAGGAACGGCTGGCAGCACCCCCAGGGTACCTCCAGGGCGAGTGCAGGGCCACCGACTGCGGGAGCCTGTGGCACCACCCCACTGGGCATCGCAGGGCTCTCAACCCACCCGGACCTGGAGCCGCCACCCGGGGATCCCCGGCCCCCACCCCGTGGGGCTTCCGCGGCCACCGCAGGGGATGCCCCGGCCCTCTCGCCACCGGCATCCCGCCGCCGTTCCCCAGGGGCGGGGGAGGGATTCCCGTAGCAGTACCGGTGTCCCCGCCGGTAG
>VZRN01000886.1:86299-96869 GCA_013397935.1 Dasyornis broadbenti
CTGGCCTCAGCCTCGCCTCGGTCGGGTCACTTTATTGCCATATTCATTTATTATTATTATTATTATTTCTTTTTGTTTTTTGAACTCGTGCAAAGTACTGGGGGGGCTCCCGGGGGGGCACGAAGAGAACGAGGACCCTGTCCCACAGCTGGACAGGGGATGCGAGCGTGTGTCGTCCCCCCCAAAGGGGCGCTGGGATATTGGGGGGGGCTGCTAAGGGAGGGCTGGGGGGCTGACACGGCTCCTACCGACAACTTAAAAAAGAGAGGAGGAGAAGGGGGGGCTGTAAAAGGTGCCCCGGGGTGGGGTTGCAGCAGGGGGGCCACCACCTGGAGGCCTCATCCTGCGGGGCCCCAGAGGGGTGAGGGGGGGGCCGGCCCCCTGCTGCAGCCCCCTCGTGCCCCGCGCCGGCCGGGGCGGGCTGCCTGTGCCGGCAGCGGGGCCTGGGCTTACAGGGCCCCCCCAAAGGTCTCCTCCTCCTCAGGCAGAGGGTCTGCGTCCCAGCACGTGATGTCAATCTCTGGAGGACAAGGAGAGGGGTCAGGATGGCTTGGGCGGCCCCAGAGAGGGAGACTCCTCCTCCTCACTGTCCTCACTCACCTGGGGGCTTGTTGTAGAAGACAGGCTGGGGGGCTTTGGCCGACAGCTCTTCGGGGGGGGGCACCTCCTCCTCCTGGGACTGGCTGAAGTAGCCCTCGCTGGCCTGGGGGGTGGGGACAGGTTGTCAGGACCCCCCCAGCCACTCATCACCCCCTGACCTCTCCCCATAGTGATGCTCACCTGCTCCCCACGACCCGGTGTCCCATCCTTGGGGGCCATCTCCCCATTGGTGATGGGGGGCGTCTCTCGGCCTGGGGTGTCATCCTGGGGTGTGTGCTGGCAGCCCAGATCTTGGGACTGGGGGTCCCCCTCACCAGCTGCCTCTTCCTCATCCTCATCCTCCTGCTCCACGTCACAGAATGTGGCAGGGGGCTCAGGCAGCTCGTCCAGGCTTAGCAGGGCCCCCTCCTCGGGCAGCACGGCCGGGGGGGTCTCGGGGACAGGGGCAGCAGGCAGCGGCCAGGCAGCTGGGGAAGTCACCCCGTCGCTCTGCCACAGGTCGATGAGGCTCTCAGGGTTGGGGGCTTCCCCAGTTTGGGGCTCGTCAGCCACGGGCGGTAGGGAGGGCTCGGTGGGCTCCAGGGTCACCAGGTCCCCCAGGGCATCACCCCCCGCTGTCCACACTGGGCTGGGGCTGGGCTCGTCCCCGGGGGGCTCGATGGCCTTGTCCTCGGGCCCCGGGAAGGGCCAGTGCTGCTCGGGCGTGGCTGGCCCGGGCTCCTGCGCGCTGGGGCTGGGGGACTCTGCAAGGAGGGGACAACAGTCAGTGGGGATAGACACCCTCGTCCAGTGCAGGGGTTCACCCGGGGACAGGGATGCAGCTCGGGGAGACTTGGAATCCTTTGGACTGGACACAGCGTGGGATGCTGCAGGGAGGGGTGGGGTGGTTGGGCAGGGACGGGACTGTGGCATGCACCAGGCAGTGAGGGGACATGGGGAGGGGCAAGGTGATCCCTTGGGGAGTGGCTGGGAGGCAGAAAGGGCTGTGGAGGGAACGGGAGAGGTGCCCTGAGAAGATGCAGAAGGGAAAGCTGGGATGCACCAGAGGATGCCAAGGGGCCAGTGGGGATGCAGCAGGGACACACGGTGGCTACAGCAGAGCTGGCTGGGGTGCCCTGGGGACGCAGTGAGGCAGAGGGGATGCACAGAGGGATATAGCAGCCCTGGAAGGGACGTATGGCAGCATGGCGCAGATAGGGCAGCATCGCACTGAGGGACCCAGCAGAGACAGCAGGGCTGTGCTGTGGGATGCAGCAGGGATGGCCGGCATGTACGGAGCAGGGGGGGTGCACTGGACATGGAGAGGATGCATGGCGTGGGGTACAGCAGACACAGCAGGGATGCACTGGCGTTAGAAAATGCACTGGAGGCGGTAAGGATGCAATGACAGCAGGGCTGCGCTGGGGGATGCAGCAGAGACGGCGGGGATGCAGCATCACGGAGCAGCAGGTATGGCGAGGATGGGCTGGGCGACACAGCAGAGATGGTGGGGATAGGCCAAGGGATGCAGGCGGGACAGCATGGATGCACTGAGCCATGTGAGGGCAGCTGGGGGGGGCTGCAGCAGAGCCAAGGGGGCTGCAGCAGGGGATGCACTGTGGGACAGCGCAGAACGGGGGGATATGCCCAGGGATGCAGGCAAGACAACATGGATGCACTGAGCCATGCAAGCGTAGTTGGCAGGGCTGCAAGAGAGCCGAGGGGGCTGCAGTGGGAATGCGCCTAGGCAGCCCCGGGCAGGGGGAGGCAGCGCCAGCCCTGCGCCCACCTTTGGGCGTTGCTGGCGTCTGGTCAGCGGGCGCGCGGGTGCCCGGGTCGCCCAGCGGCGTGGCAGCCGGGCTGGACTCGCAGGGGCTGCAGCCCGCTGCCGAGGCCTTGCGGAAGGCGTCCGACTGGCTGCCTGCGGACAAGGGAGATGGGGTGGCGTGGGAGGGCTGCCCACACTGAGGGGGGAAACCAGAACCCCAGCATCAGTCCTGCCCCACGCCAACCCAGCTGTGAGCTGCCAAATGCGCGTCACTGTGTACCTGCCACCACGCTGCCCCCTCCTGGGTGGTGGGGCGGAGGCTCCCATGCGTGCAGCAATCACCATGTCCCCTCCAGGTGTCCCCACTGCCCCCATGAGTCTCAGGCCCTGCACCTGCCAGGCACGGGGACAGGCAGCCCCATACCTGCAGTGGTGCACACTGGCTCTTCCCACGCGACTCCCAGCTGTGCCCTGGCACAGCCTTTGTGGGCACAGCTCTGTGCCCTGTCAGCTGTGCCTGTAGCAGCACAGCCCTACATGGCCCCTAGCACCACATGGCCCCTTCTGCCTCATCGGCATAGCCCCACACATTCCTGGGCACAGCCTTTTCCATTCCATGCTGCTCCATGGGCACAAGTCCACGGCACAGCTGTTCCATCCCATTCTGTCCCATTGGCGCAGCCCCACATGATCATGGACACTGCCTTTTCCACTGTGCCCAATGCTGCCCCATGGGCACAGACCTGCACGGTTCAGGGCGGAGATGTCCCTCCCCCTTCTGCCCCATCGGCACATGATCCTGGGCACAGCCTTTTCCATCCCACACTGTACCATGGGCACAGTCCTGCATGATCCAGGGCACAGCTGTCTTATCCACTGCTGCCCCATGGGCCAAACCTGTCCTGTGCCCACTCTATCCCCTGGGCACAGTCTATTCCATCCCACTGTGGACCATCAGCTCCCCAGGCACTTCTCTGCCCTGTCCCCATCTGACCCACGGGCACAGCCTGCCCGATGTCCCCTCCCCAGGGGCACAGGGACCAGCATGAGGCCAGCCCCAGCAGGGGCATGGTCCCTGCCTGGGTGCCTGTCCCCCTCAGGGTGCCTGTCCCCCTCTGGGTGCCCGTGCTGCCTCCGCTGCTGGTCCGGTGTGCCGTGGGGCTAGGTGGGCTGTGGGGCAGCTGCCCGCGGCTCGACCCCCGGAGCTGCGTGCCCGGGAGCTCCCAGCTACCTACATGGGAAGAAAGAGGAGAGATTTGGAGTGCGGTGGCAGGAGATATAGGGGAAGGGGGTCCGTGGGGGGGAGGAGGAGGAGGAGGAGGAAGAAGGCGGCCCACTGTCAGCTGTCTTTATGAAAGGACAGTGCAGACGACCTGTGAGAGAAAGACAGACGGACAGACGGACGGACAGAGAGAGAGAGCAAAGAGATGGGTCAGTCCCTGCTCAGCACAGTCATGGTGGGGCTGGAGCACCAGGGCACCGGGATGGGAGCACAGCAGGGTGGAAGGTAGCATGGTGGGAGAATGGCAGGACAAGAGGATGGAAAGGCAGCAGGACAGAAGGATGTGAGGCAGCACTGCCTGGCCAGGTGGGGAGAGAGGCCAGGACATGGCTGTGAGACCAACTATCTGTTCAGCCACAGCACAGCCCCACAGCGTGAATCCACGGCACAACCCACGGCACAGCCAGACCACACAGCACGACCCAAGGCACATCCCCACAGCACTGGCCCAAGACACAGCACCACGGCACAACCCCACAGCACAGCCCATGGCACAACCCATGGCACATCACACAAGAACACACATCACAGGCTCCCTCCCAGCACAGCCCCATGGCACAGACCCCAGCACAGCACCGTGACACAGCCCCATGGCTGGAGGCAGCCACCAGGACAGACAGTCCTTCCCTAGATCCACAAAAAGAGTCCCAGCACTGGACCCCAGATTGAGGCAGCCCAGCCCCTCCACGGTGCACTCCTCGCCAGCTGGCAGCACGCTGAGTGCCCCACTGTCTCCTGGCCCTTTTTTAGCTGTCACCATGGGATGCATTCTCAAGCTATCCATAGACCTCCAGTTGCCCACTCCTGTACACTGACCATGCTGCCAACCTGGCTGGAGGCACAGTGCCATGTCAGGTGAGCAGACAACACCCAGCAGGGAGCAGGATGAGCGTCCTTTTGCTGAAGACACCCCAACACCCAGCCCCTGACAAGCTGCTCCAGCTGCAGGGGCCACGAGAGGTGCAGTGGCAGTGGCGGTGATGGTGGCAGTGATGGTGGCACAGCAGAGCAGGACATCCCCTGACATCTTTGTACCCTTGGCACCCAGAACCACAGTGCCAGTGATGGCAGAGGGGACATTCCCCCACAGTCCATCCCTGGTCTTTCCATATCCCACTGCGACCCGTTGAGCTGTGACACTGCACTCACCTGTGCCCTGGTCTCCTGGTGCCCACCCCTGTGCCCACAGCCCCCCACAGCCCCTCACCTGTCCTGTGGCTGCCCGGCGAGACAGCATCGCTGCTGCCTGATGCCACCCGCTCCTGCTGCTTGAAGAAGTCCCGGGGGTTGTCGGGCCGCTGAGCAATGATGGCAGCAGCCTCCTGTGGGGATGGGGGAGGCTGAGCCCCACAGCCCTGGTGGTGTGGGGCTGTGGGACCACTCTCCATGCATGCCACAGCTTCATCCCCATCCAGTACAGCTGGATGGAGGGTGAGGACCAGCACTGAGCATGGCCATCACCGCACTCACCTCCACTTCCGACTCTGATTTCCTAAACTGCTGCCTGTCGTCCTCCTCTTGCTGGTCCCCCTGGGAAGAGGCACAGCATCACTTCCCAGCCCTGGGCACCCAGCTGGGGAAAGCCCTTCCCTGGGGTAATGCCAGTGGCAGCCCCGGCTCCGATCCCATGCCCAGTCCCACTGCGGCACTTACAAAGATGGACTGCTCCTTCAGGCGCAGCCGGGCCTCCTCTGCCTCCAAGCTCTGCTGCTTCCGCCTGCGATGGGGAACAGGAGAAGTGCTGGGCATCAGCTCCTGTCGGTCCCTGCCCCAACCTCACCCAGTGAGGAACACCCGTGTGCCCACCCAGCCACTCACAGCACGTGCACAGCCATCCTGTACCCACATCCCACCCGACCCCAGCCATGCCTGTGCTCCTCGATCTGCTCCTCACGCTCCCGGTAGCGCCGCTCCCGCTCCTCCTGCTCCAGCCGCTCCTGCTCCATCCGCTCCTGCTCAAATCGCAGCCGGGCATCCAGGGCCTTTTTCCTCTCTTCTTCCTTGCGCAATTCCTCCTCTTTCTGGTGGGGAGGATAAATGAGGGGGCTGCTCATCAGCCGGGGAGGAGCTTCCCCTGCTCCCTGAGGACTACCAACTGCCCCTCTGTATCCCACCTTGGCCTGTTCCCAGAACTGCTCCCGGTTGAGCCGCTTCATCTCCACGGTGGCATCAGTTTTCTGGTAAGTGGTGCCCTGGGACAGAGGAGAGGCAGGGGGGGTGGAGGGGCTGGGATCAGCGAGGGGGAGTAACAATAAGCGGCACACGGGATGAGGGGCTGTGGCAGACAGGAGCCCCTGGGCAGGAGGGATGCCCTAGTCCCGCCACCATTGCAGTCACTGCCATGGGGACATTACCACTGGCTCGGCGTTCTCGTCCTCGCGCAGCCGCAGGCGGTGCAGCACCGGGCTGGAGACACGGGCCAGCCCATTGGAGAGCCGCTGCCCGATGGCCCCCGGGTCAATGTCCTCCACACTGCTGGCATTGACGATGACATCGACGCCCTGGGGAGGGTACAAGCAGCCATCAGGGTTCAGGATCAGTGCTCTGGAAGCATTATCCCCCTCCCTAGTGTCACCCACCTGGAAGAACTCGGCAATCTTGGCTACGTGGCTGGCGCAGGCACATTTGCGGGCATCTGGCACATCCTCACCCACCTGTGGCAGCCAGAGAGGGACTGAGCCGAGAGGGGCAGCAGGACCACCCCACTGACCACAGTGGGGCAGCAGGACTCTGGGGCACCCACACTCCCCTGGCCACTGCCAGCTCCGTCACACCCAGCCATAGGCACAGCACAGCCCCCCAGCAGCACGGCCTCCCCACACTCACCCAGTTGACGAGGACATATTTGGGGAGCACGGCCTGGGGATCCTTGACGCTGCAGAAGCCATACATCACCTTCTGAATCTCAAAGTGGCCGGAGAGCTCCAGCAAGCCTCCACCTGGCACAGCACCATCAGTCCATGTCCACACAACACCAGGAATGGGTGACAGGGAAAACACCGGCAGAGCTGAGCCAGTGGAGGGGACAAAGGACCTTACCTCCCGATGCTGCCAGCTTCAGGTCATCGGAGCCATCCTCGTATGTGTAGAGGGCCCTGGGGAGACAGCATGGGTGAGCCAAAGCCAGGAGGAATGTGGGGCAGCCTCCTCCCACCATCCTGCTCACACTGAGGTGAGGGCATGTCCTGGAGTCCAGCTGGATGTCCCCAAACTAGCACACAGACACCCCAATCCCCTTGTCCATCAACAGTGCCTAGAGCCAGGCTGCCAGTAAGGCAGACAGGATGTGGGGCAGGGCCTACTCCCTAACCCTTGCTGGCAGCCATAGGGAAGGGACCCAAGTTTGGGGACAGAACAGTCACTTGGGCATGGGGACCCACTGATTCCCATGCCACAAGCCACCACAGCCTCACAGCAACTTGCATGCCCGTCCCTGTCCCCTCATAACCCTGCCAGCTACTGACCAGGTTTGGGGACAGCCCTGTGCCCCCAACAGGGACCCAGGTCTGCTCACGTGCCCGGCTGCGTGAGCCACCAGCCCAGCAGGCACCAGGCCGGGGGAGGACGCCTGAGCACCAGCAGCAGCAAATCAATGAGCCGCCAGAGTGTGATGGGGCCGTCATGGAGACTGTTCCTTGGAAACCATTCCCAGCTGATGGGAAACCCCCTGTCGCTCCAACCGTGCCCTGGCCAGCCCCCCTCGGGGGCTCCACGGGGACCCCCAGCAGCCAGCACTTCCCCAGGGGCACACAGCCAGCGATGGAGGGGGGACCACGCATGCCAAATTGGTCCAGGGCGGGTGGGCGAGGGGATGGATGTCGCTAGGCAACCAGCATCCTCCGTCACCATGGTAACCCCCCCATCCCAGCTGGGATGCAGCTCGCCCTGATGACGAGGTGATTAGTGGAGGGGAGTGGGGGAGGCAGGCAGGCAGTGGGGACCTGCGGGGCCTGGCAGGCACCCAAACCTGCCTGCCACCGTCACGCGCTGCACCCGGAAAGCCGGGGCCGCCCGTGCTGGATCCCCCACATCCCTGCACTGCCGCGGGTGGGCGGCTCTGCCGATCAGCATTCGGCTGATGGTGCCCGCGCAGCGCTTCTCAGAGCCCCAAAATCCCCGCTGTGCTGGGCAAAGCCGTCCTCGCTCAAGCCTGCAGCTTCAATCCACAGCCTGGGGAACGGGAATTGAGGGTCCCTATGAGCAGAGCTACCCCCAAAACAGGACCATGGCTGGAGCTAAAAAACAGGGGGAAGGCAGGCAGGTGCCTAAGAAGGAGAGGCCTCCCTCTGCCTTCAGCATCCGCCGCCGCCCCCCGAGCCCCTGGCAGGGAGCCACAGATAATTGCACCAACAAGATTGACTTTAATCCGCACATCCCGATCCCGCTAATCGGCCGCCCCAGCCGGCGCCAGCTTCCAGGCCTGGAACAGCTGCAAAGTGCCGTCTGAGATGCCTGTGACGGGAAAGGATGGCAAATGCAGCCCCTGATCCCCAAGGAGTGAGGGAGGACAGCAGCAGTTTGGGGGAGCCCAGGGCTGCAGGTTGGAAGCTGGCAGGGTGGGATGCAGCTGGCAGCAGACAGGAGGAAGGAAGTAGGGCAGAGCCACAGCATCACTGCCTGGGGAGCCCTGTGGGTGCTGGGGGCACCCGTTGCCTGCTTTTCTTCCCCAGAACCCTGCCATGCTGGGTGGTATCTGAGCACAAGGCGGCTGCCCTGGGCCCATGGGTGCTCCTAGGGCAGATGAGGCTTGCTGTGGAACAGCCCAGCAGCATAGCCTGACTCCACGCCAGGATGGAGGTTTCCAGTCCCAGGGACCGGGGGCCATGCTGGGGCCAGCAGCATCCCCAGGGGTGCCCCCAGGGACCCACAGCCCAACAGTATCACCACGACCCCTGGCAGTGGGGACCAGCTGTGCCACAGTGGGTGCTGTCAGCATTATGCATTGCTTACCCCCCTTCCATGGGCTTTAATCCCTCCACCCAACACATACAGCCCTTTCCCACCCCCAGGCTCCAGGTATGTGGGTCACCCGTGGGTGGAGGTGCCCTGTGCAGCCTGGGGGGGGGTGTCCCTGCAACCGAGGGGCTCCATTGAGGATCCCTCATCACCCCACCAAAGAGACGGCAGCCCCGCTACCCTCGCATGGCCCCGCCGCTCACCGGAGTAGGCAGAGCAGTATCCCTGGGTGCCAGAACGGGGCTCCCACAGCAGCCCACCCCCCATGCCATGGCCAGGGAGGGGTCACATCGCCCCAGCCTCCCGCCCCAGCCCCAGCACATGTGTTTCCAATGTGGCTGGGAGCTCCAGGGAGTCGGCGTGCTCAGAAAGCAGCACCAAATTCCTTTCCGATCGAGTAATGGGCCCCAGCAGCCTTCGCGGGGCCGGGCAGGGGGAGGGGATGCTCGGACCCTCCAGGACCGGGCTGGAGCAGGGGGAATCCCAGACTAAACAGAGGGATCCCGGCTGGGCAAGAGCGTGGCACTCCCCGGTACCGGCCCAGGGCCAGGCTCTGGCACAGTGTCCTCCCAGGCAGCTCCCCGGCTCAGCCAGGCTGGACCCTCCTTCCCGTGGGACTGTTCCCACCACCTTGCCCGATGCAGTCCCACCAGCATCACCCCTCATCCCACACTCCGGCAGCGGGCCCTGCAGAAGGGATGCTGCTCTCATAGGCATGGAGTGCCAGGCATCCCGGTGACAATGGAATGGAGTGGCTGGGGACGATGCAGTAAGCTCAGCCCCACGGATGGGGATGGCAGGGGATCACTACCTGGCCGGGATCAGCATTGGAGGNNNNGGAGCCGGCACCGGCACTCGCCTTCCCGGGAACCGATTCTGCTGCTCTCAGCAGCTTTGGCAGGGACGGCTCCTTTGCAGCGGATGCCGGGAAGCGAGATGTACCCAGGGCTGACAGCTGCCGCCTGGCCGGCAACACACACGGCGCTTGCCCCCAGCGCCCTTGGGCTGACAGCGAGATTGCGGAGCCCTCCGGAGACCCCCGGGGTCTGGCGGGGACCTGGACCTGCCCAGGCCCCACAGCCCTGTCCTGAGAGCAGGGATCAGAATAGAGATCGGCGTCTGCCCGGCCGGGCGGTGGGTGCAGCCCAGCTGGGAGTTGGGAGTCCCCGGATGGGTGGTGGGTGTACGCCGGAGGGGTGGTGGGTGCCCCTGGCTGGATGGTGGGCGCACAGTAGCCCCCCCCTCCGCCCCCCACCAAAAGCATCATGCACAGCATGCACCCAGCGCCCCACACGGTCCAGCGTTCCGGCACTGCCCAGCGAGCTGCACTCCAGCTTGCCGGCAGCATTCCCACCCCGCATGGCACAGACACCCTGGAGGGCAAGGGAAGGATCCCGGGGCAGAGGGCCCCAAACAACCCCACGGCACCCGCGTGGGGTGGGAGGTGCGGGTGGGCCTGCAGTGGATGATGCTCCCTGCAGCGGGCCTGGATCCAGCCGGCCCCGACGCCTGGTGCCCTGCACCGGGGCAAGCAGCCGGGAGTTCCACCGGAGAGAGCCACTCCCCTCCCCGACTCAGCAGCAATCCCAGGCCGGCGGGGCAATCCCGGCCGACGCACCACGACCCCCCAGGGATGTGGCAGCCCAGGAGATTTGGGGGAGCCTAAGGTAGCGGGACTGGCGGGGGATGCTCGGTGCCCCCGCGGCCTCAGGCCTCACTCCACCGGGCAGAGGGATCGCCCGCTGCCGGGATACCGGTGGGGCCGGTCGGGAGCAGGACCAGTCGGGAACGGGGCCAGGCTGGGGGCGCCCCGATCCCCTCCCCATCCCCCGTCCCCCGGGCGCCCCTGCCCGCGGCTCCTGCTCCAGACAATGGCGAGGAACCGGTGCCGGGCCCAGCACTGAGGAGCCCCACGGGGCCCTCCCCGCCGTGCGCGAATCCCCCGCTCCCCGCTCTCGCTGCCCGGCAGGGGGTCAGGCCGGGCC
>VZRN01000886.1:97397-142922 GCA_013397935.1 Dasyornis broadbenti
CCCCGGGGCGCCCCCAGGGCACCCCGCCGGCTGCGCCGCCCGGCCCTGAGCCGGGACCTCGGGGGTGCGGGCAGCATCGCCCCCGCCCCGGGCTGCCCCCGCACACGACTCGCCCCCGGGATCGCTCAGCTTGGGCTCTGCTCTGCCCCCGCGACACCGCACCCCGGGCCATCCCCCGCCCCAGGGACACTGAGCCCCGGTTCAGCTCCTCCTGGGAACCTGCACCCCGGGTGATTTCGCATCCCGGGCTCTCCTCCGCTCTGGGGACCGGCATCCCGTGCTGCCCGTCCTGGGAACCTGCACCCTGGAGACCTCAAGTACTGGGTGGTCCTCTCCATCCCCAGACTCTCCCCTGCCCCACGTCCTCTACACCCAGGGGACACAGCATACCGACGTTCCTTGTGCCCTCAGCTGCCCTACGCTGAATCCCCGTGCCCGAGGTTTCCTCTCCAAGGACACGGAGCTGTAGGCTCTGCCCTACACACCCAGCCGTGCCCTCGCTGCTGAGCGAGGGGTCAGTGGACACAGCCTTTTTGGGGGCTCCTTTGCTGCCCGTCTGCCCCTCCATCCCCACCGCTCCCAAGCCCCCGGTCCCTTCAGAACCCTGCCAGGCTATGTCCGGCAGCATCTTTTGCAGGAGGTCTTGCATCTGTGTGAACCCGCAGTTGCTTTTGCACTGACCCACGCTCTGCAGGAGCTGCCAGCCAGGTCCTCATGTTCCTGCCAGGGCAATCAGCGATTCCCTGTCCCCGGCACTGCCCCCAGCCTGGACCAGAACCACCAGAGCAGCTGTGGGGAAAACACAGGGCCTGATACCTGCAGGTTGGGGATGCTGCTGGAGTGACCCGTCCCAAGGCAAGTCCTTCAGAGCAGCCCGTGGATGACCCCAGAGGGACATGAGACCAGGGGCTGCGGGCGCTGGCTGTGCCACCCGCACCCCCAACGCCCTCCTTGCACCAGCATTTCCGAGCAAGGCCAGAGCCGGAGCCGCCCTAAGAGGCTTTGAGAGTTTGGGAGCAGCTGTGGAACAGCTGCTGGGGCCAGCGCGGGGGCTGGGGCCAGGGCAGGCGCCCCACAAGCAGCTCAGATGGCTTTGGGGGTGGATGTGGTGGGACCCTGCTCAGGGATGTGGTGGGAGCTCTGAGCCTGCCGCCGCCAGGCTTTGTTCTCGGAGCAGCGAGGCTGCAGCCCCTCCCCAGGCTCCACCTCCGCAGCCCACCCGAGACCCTCCTTCCGCTGCCTGTGCACAAGCTCCTCACATGGTGCGCAGAGCTGGTGGGCAAGAGATGCCCTTGGCAAAGCACGGAGACACCTTGGGTAGCAGAGACGTCATCAGGAGGGCCCAGAGGCAAGAGAGAACCAGCCAGACAGAGCTGAACCCCCTGTGAGTGCAGACCTTGCAGGGGCACAAGGGGATGCTTGGTTCTCCCCTGGGGAGAGGCAGGCTGGCTATAGCACCCTGGCTCTGCCCTGGCCCTGCTCCACAGCTGGGCACCCCAGGGCTGAGCTGGCACATGTTCCCAGGCCATGCTACCCCAGCAGGCTCGTCCTGCACGACTGCCTGCCCCTGTACCCTTCCTGCCAGCAACTCACGGGTTACTGTCTGGCCAAGCCAGGGTTGGCTCGGTGGCTGCTCACGTGGGGCCAGAGCCACCTCAACCTTCCCCTGTGCTTCCCCTGACCTTGGCTGCGCAGCTGGGGCTCACACGTGGGCCCTCAACACAGCCCTGCTTCTGCTGGCCCTGCCAGGCAGGCACCAGCTGTTTCTGTCCCTTGTTGCACCCGTGTCCTACTGCTCCTCAGTGTGACCATCCCATTCCCCAAGTGTGTCCCAGCCTAAGCGCCTGGCCCTGCCCCAGCCTGTCTTTATCACTCGACTTTCCTTGCCCCATCTTTGATGGGTTTTTGCACTCCTGGACCTGGCAGTGAGAAGATGTGGCACTGCAGACCAGATCTGGGTGACGCCAGGAGACATTTGGCTTCCCACAGCCAGCTCCTGCCCCCGGCAGAACCTTCCAGTAGATTAGCAAGACAATTTTCCTTACAATTGCTCATCACGGTAAGAGCTGCAATTATTAATGACCATTCCAGCTGTCAAAGTGGAGAGGGAGGAGAACATCCACTTCCCCACACCCGCTGCCCTCGAGCCTGTTCCAGCCGGAGGTGCCGGCATGGCCTCACACCCGTCCTTGGGGACAGCAGCTGCATCGCGTGAGCGAACGCTTGGCTGCTCCACGCCGGAGAACGCCCAGAGCTGGTGCACGTGGCCCACGCGTGCCCCATGACTCCTCATCCCATGCACAGGACTCAGGGCCAGGGCACAGCAGGGACCAGAGGACACCGCCAGGTATGTGGGGACCCCCACTAAGGTCTGACCCCTTCTCCATCTCTCCTTGCTGCATTTTGCCCCTCAGACTAATTACTGCCTCCATTAGTGGTCCTGCCTGCTACGAGAGGGATGACCCAGCTGACACAAGGGGTCCAACCTCGGCTGACGCGGGCAGAGGAGGAGAAATCTTAGGTGAAGATTTTCCCTGGAAAGCTGGAAGGAGCTGAGTCAGGCCCCAGAGGGAGCAGGATGAGGGCAGAGCATGACCTTCCCAGCCGGCCGCACCTCACTCGGCAAAACCACAGGCCTGGAGACAGCCAGCACTTGCAGAGAAGTGTTTATTAAAGGCACTAAAAGCACCGTGGCTACATCAGTGCAGCCCAACTGGAGGGTGTGGGTTGCGGGGAGGCATCAATGGGCCCAGGATGGCAGTGGCAGAGAGCTCTTTGGTAGGAAGCCATGCCCAGGCCTTGCAGGAGCAGCTGTCCAAGCTGGGCTGGCCATCAGCACACGCTGCCAGCCCAAGGCTGGGCCATGCTGGGCTGGGGGGTGCTGCCAGCCCCAGGGGAGCAGGGGGCCAGTGGGGTGCAGTGCACGAGGCACAGACTCCCCAAGAATGCAGCCAGGGCAGGAAGCCACCACAGCAGTTTGAGGGGTGACTAGTGGGTTGTCATGGCCAGGGCCCCAGCAGGGGAGCAGGGCCAAGTCTCCAGCCCCAAGCACACAGCAGGGAAAGTCGGGGAGAGTGTGACAGAGGCTGCCCACTCAGGGATGTGTAAGGAGCATCTCTGCCCCAGTACTGAGCTGCCAGGCTGCAAGGGAGCAGCCCGGCTCTGGCAGATCCCCTCCAATTCCAGCCTCAGCATGGTTGTGCCCACCATGCTGCACGGCTCAGGGGCAGATGATCCATGCAACATCCCCTTCCCAGGGCTCCTAGGACCAGTTGAGAAGCGTGTAAGTGGCCACCCAGCTATAAGGGGCTCTGGACCCAGCAATGTCTCTGGCCAGAGTTGAGCCAGGAGCTGCCAGGAAAGAGACAGGAGCAAGGGAAAAGCCTGGCTCCCTGGGGGCAGCAGGGCAAGGGGAGAGGAGCATGCAGGGCCAGGGGCACGCGTGGGCACAACTGAACTCCCACCCCTCACACATGGGAGAAAGCGTGGCTCTTGCAAAGCGGCTTGTCCTTCTTGGAGTAGAACGTCTTCCCTTCCAAGTTGGTCTGGCAGATCTGGGGAGAAGAGTGGAGGTGATCAGGCTGGGGACCTGAGCCAGCCTCTGGATACCCCACACCCCCCACTGGTGTTGCACAGGGACCAGGGACCATTCCACAGGGCCCCGGGGCACTGCCGGGGCACTGCCAGAGCAGAATCCCAAGCCTCCAGAACGGAGGCAAGTGGGAAAAACATTGTGGCAGCAGGTCTCCTGTGCTGCTGGGGTACCCCACTCAGAGCAGGAGGCACAGCTCCCTGCAACCATCAGTGAGGGAAGCACATGGCTCACCGCACAGACGAAACAAGTGTCGTGCCAGCTGAACCCCAGCGCCTCCAGGAACCGGTCCCCAGCATCGATCTTGAAGTCACAGCCACGGCACTTGGTGCCAAACATCTTCTCATAGTCTGCAAGGAAGGGCAGTGCCCAGGTCAGTACTTCCATGTACTACAGCCCCTCATCCCAGGGGTGCAGGGCTGCTGCTCAGCTGGGATCCCACAGCCTGGGGACAGCTCACTGCCAGCCCCCATCCAGGTGGGATAATGCCCCAGACACCCAGAAGAGGTGCTAGGTGGCCCAGCAACCACAGGGCTCCAGGGAAGAGGAAGAGAACCTCATCTCCCAGGATGCAGCACTCACTTTGATGTACATCCTCCCTCATCGCCATGGCAACCTAGGAGCGATGGCACTACCCTGCGGCTTGGGAGGACCAGGATGGAGGGCTCAGGGCTGTGGGATTGGGGTCTCTATGCTCCCCACAGCCCAGGGAGAGCCCTGTAGAGCAGGGCAGCTCATCCTCCATCCTGGTGCACAGCTGCTGAGTCCAGTGGTGTCCCAGGGCCACATGAGGTGACACATGGGGTCCTTGGGTCCTACCTCTCTCGCAGTAGGGCTGCCCCTCCTCCATGTAGAAGGCTCGGTTGCGGATGGGCGTTTTGCAGGCATTGCAGGTGAAGCACTGCACGTGCCAGGTCATCTTCAGTGCGTGCATCACCTCCTGGAGGGGAGCCACTGTCAGCCAGGGGCAGGACCACCAAGGGCAGGAAGGGACAAGGAATCCCCTGAGATGGGACCAAGGCAGGAAGGGACAGAGCCAGGCAGGACTCGAAGTGAAGGGCAAGGACAGGAGATGGAGGGCAGCCTGAGGGACACTCACCCCAGTGATCTTCTTCTTGCACTTGGCACAGCTGGGTGCGTAGCGTGTGTCATAGCACTTGGGGCAGAAGATGGAGCCTTTCTCCTCAAAGAAGCCGCCCTCATCCAGCACCTTCCTGCACTGGCAGCAGGTGAACTCCTCGGGGTGGTAATAATGTCCCAGTGCCACCAGGTACCGTCCCCTGCAGCAGGACAGAGCTACATCAGCCATGCCAGGGCCCAGGACAGTGGCATGGCGGTGGTGGCAGCCAGGGCTCACCTGATGACCTTGTTGCACTTGTAGCAGAGAGGGGTGCGGCCAGGCCCCTCGGGGGCTTGCTGGGCCGCCTGCACGATGGAGCTGCGGTTCTGCATGGGGGTCGGCGTGGCCGGCTGGCTGTGCTTGCTCACCACCGTGCTCGTCTTGTCCGGGGCATAGCGCTCAGCAAACGAGGGGTCCACAGCCCAGGGTGGACGGCTGGTGGGGCTTGGGGTGGCACTGGGGGTCCTGGGGGCTGCACACACACAAATCTTTAGGACAGTGCTCCCAATCCCTCAGCAGTGCCTTCCCAAAAAGCCCAGAGATGTTTTGCTCACCCAGTCCTGGCTCAGTCTTCATCGTTGCTCCTGGGGACGGGTCCGGCACAGAGACCTGGCTACAGAACAAGCAGTTAATCCAGCCTGTCCCGCTCACCCCTGCTGCCCAGGGAGTGCAGGTAGAGCTCCCCACCCCAACAAGCAGGCAGGAACTGGCCAAGCCCCCGTGCCCAGCAGTAGCTGGTTCAGTGATGAGGTACTGAGCCAAAGGTCTTCAGATTTGCCATGACACAGAACCCCCAGGGTCTCTGGTACCCACTGTGGTGGTCTGGGAAGTGGCAGGAGGGAGGGTTCTGGGCTGCTCCAGACTGACCAGGGACTCGAGGGACCACACAGACTTTGGCTGCCTGCTAACACATGATGATCAGCCCCAGTCTCACTGGGTTGCAGGGGGACCTGAACTTGACCTGATGAAGGAAGCCCCAGGGTCCAGCTCAGCAGCACTGGGGACAGGCAGGGCAAGTCAGGGCTAAAAAGACACAGCCCACTGAAAGAGGGCAACAGGGAGAGAGGGAGAGCCAGTGGCTCTGTGCCTCTCCAAGATAAATGCAGGAAGAAGATGGCTACAAACCCAGCTTTTATTTGTGTCAGAGCAAACTGGGCAGAGCTGGTATCCAAGGGCCACAGCAACCAAGGCAGGAGGTAAAGGTCACAGAGGTAAAGGCAAAAATGGGGTGCTGTGCACCACCCCTCCCTGGCTGCACAGAACAAGGAACAACCCTGACAAGCTGGTGACATCCCTGGTGAGTTCAGCCCAGCCGCCCTGCAGCCCCACGCCAGGCTTGCAGGACACTGTGCCCCAGGTCCAGGTGCTGCCCAAACATCACAACCCAGCAAGATTTTGCCAGTGCCATCAGCCACCCCCAACCCACTGTTTCTGGGATACCGTGGCGCAGCTCAGCATTCCCAGCTGAGGGGCAGCAACGCCCAACAGGTCCTTCCCAGGACATGCAGCCCCCCAGCTCCTGCTGCCGCACACTCCCCTTACCTGGGCTTCCTAACAAACACATCATCATGATCCTCCACTGAGCGCAGCAGGAGAGAAAGGAGGAAACAGTCAGTCTGCACAGACCAAGGCCCAGACATTGCAGGAGAGGAAAGGGAAAAGAGAAAAACCAACCTCTCCTCCCACCACCCCCTGCCCCAACACAAAGCCCTGCCCAGCCACAGGCCAGAGCACAGCCCCAGACCAGCGGCAACACCACGAGACCACGCACAGCCTCGGGCAGCTCCCACTGCCTCAGCCACCCCACAGGGACCACACGGGGCCAAAACCAATACTCCAGTGCCACTCCAAACTCTGCTGGGCCCTGGCAGCCCAGGGAAAGTTCAGCATCCCCAGGCAGCGCCAGGCCCTGTGGGAACTCACTGCTGCTGTCTGTGCCCGTCAGCTGGGCCAGTTTGCGGAAGGAGCGGGACTGGGAGGTCCCGGTGCGGGGCTGCCAGTCCTCAGCATCCTCTATCAGTCGCAGCTTCCCGGGGTTGCACCCAGGGGTGCTGGGGGGCTCCAGCGGCTGCGGGGGCTGTCTGTGAGTGACAGAGGGCAGGAGCTCAGCCAGCACCAAGACAGACCCTGCTCTGGAACAGGAAAGCACTCCAAAAGGTGCCCTGGCACATGCCAACACCTTTGCCAGATCCTGGCACTCACCGCTGCTCCACTGTGCCCCAGCTGGGCCCACGGGCATCCCTGTGGTATCAGAAAGAACGGCGGCACAACAGTAAATGGCTGATCCATGGCTCAGCCCAACCTTTCCATACAAACCAAGTCTCAGAGATACACAAGCCTCACGGAAATCCCAACAGCATTCACTCCTCACCAGCCTTGCAGCCATTCCATGGCTCCATAAGACATCATGCCCCAGGTACAGCCCCTGCCCTGTGAGTCCCAAAATGCCCAGCAAAGTGTTGTGTCACAAGCCACCCCTACCCACAGTGTGCAGCACACTGTGCTGCATCTTGGCCTCCCCAGCTCGGTGCCAGTAGTGCCCAGTGGGTCCTGCCTGCGCACCCAGCATGAGGACACCTAATCTGGGAATAGCCTGTCTGGCCAGTGGGTGTCCAGGCAGGACCCTCCCAAGGTGAAGGTCAAAGCAGTGGCTGAACACTGGCAGTGCCTGTTGTGAGGTGAGCACGGGATGGGCTCTGCAGCTCCACCAACAGCTCGGCTCTGGGAGAGGGAAAGAAGAAAGTACAACAGAGCAAAGACTTTGCCCAGAGACACGAGAAGCAACGTTAAAGGCAAATGAGCCAGCAGCGCTCACTCAGCGCTGCCACACCAGGCTCACAGGACAGCATGCCCCAGGTCCAGGCACTACCCAGCACCTCCCAATACCCCATAGCCAGGTTTGCCATCGGCCTCCTTCACTCCTTTTAGGCTCAAAAGGCTAAGGTGCAGCTCAGCATCCCCCGCTCAGAGCCAGTAGTGCCCACACGCGTGCCTGGGACATGCAGCCTCAGCACACGTTCCCCTTACCTGGGCTTTTTAACAAGCTCATCCTCACCATCCTCCACTGAGCGCAGCAGAAGAGAAAAGGGGAGATGGTGTCAGTCTGCAGTGACTGATGCCCAGGAAAAGTAGGAAAAGCAAGGAAAAAACCAAACTCCCCGCTCACCATCCCCTCGTCCCATTGCACAACCCTGCCTAGCCATGGGGCAGAACATGGCCCCAGACCGGCGGCACCACAACGAGCCCACACACAGCCCTGGGCAGATCTCGCTGGCTCAGCTGTCCTCAAGGGCTGACTTCAGGCCAAAACCCAAACTCCTGGGTGCCACATTACCCCGCTGCCTCTCCCAGCTTCTGGCTACCCCAACACAGTCCAGCATCCCCAACCAGTGCCAGGCCCTGCGGGAACTCACTGCCATCTGTGCCCGTCAGCTGGGCCAGTTTGCGGAAGGAGCGGGACTGGGAGGTCCCGGTGCGGGGCTGCCAGCCCTCAGCATCCTCTAATATCCGCAACTTCCCAGGATCACACCCTGGAGTGCTGGGGGGCTCCAGAGGCTCCCTGTGAGTGACAAGAGGGCAGGAGCTCAGCCAGCACCAAGCACAGACCCTGCCCAAAACTGCAGCACAGGGCAGTGCTCCAAAACGTGCTCTGGCATATGCCAACACCTCTGCCAGATCCTGGCACTCACCGCTGCTCCACTATGCCCCAGATGGACCCATGGGAATCCCTGTAATGTTAGAAACAGCAGCACAACAGTCACTGTTTGACCATCCCTGCCATACTCACCCACACCCCCATGGAGGCACAAGCCATGTGGAAATGCCAACCAGCACCCTTGCAGCTGCTCCACAGCCACATGGGATGTAAAGCACCAAAACCAGTTGCTGCCCAGCACCTCCCAACATCTCCACAAGGTGTTGTGATTGTCACTAGCCACTACTCAGGTAGGTGCTTAGGGCAGGACCCTCCTGAGGTGACAGTCAGAGCAGTGGCTGAGTACTGGCAGTGCCCACTGTGCAGCTCTGAAAACACCACGAGTCTGGGAGAGGGGACAGAGAGGGAGAGAAGAACGCCCAATAGGGCAAAGAGCACCCCCAGAGTGACTGAAAGCAGCGAGGGTGAAGTGGGCTGTGGGAGCTGAGCCTGGCGTGGGCACCTTGTGGCTCCTGCTGCTGCCCCTTACCTGGGCTTTTTAATGGGCTCATCCTCACCATCGTCCACTGAGCACAGCAGGAAAAAAAGGGAGAGATGGAGTCAGTCTGCAGCAATTGAGGCCCAGGCACAGCAGGAAGGAAAGCGAAGGGAAAGGAAGGAAAAACACTCTCTCCCCTCACTGCCTCCCTGCCCTAACACACAGCCCTGCCCAGCCACAGGGTAGAGCATGGCCCCAGCTCAGTGGCACCACCACAAACCCACACACAGTCCCAGGCAGCTGCCACAGAAGGCCCACATGGGGTCAAAACCAATGCCCTACCGCAACAACACATCACAGCCTTTATCCAGTTCCAGTTGCCCTGGCAAAGCTGGGCAGGCCTGGGCAGTCAGCCAGTGCCAGGCCCTGCAGGAACTCACTGCTGCTTGCGCCCACCATCCGGGCCAGTTTGCGGAAGGAGCGGGACTGGGACGTCCAGGTGTGGGGCTTTGAGTCATCAATGTTCTCTAACATGCGCAGCTTCACAGGGTCACACACAGTGTCGCTGGGGCGCTCCGGCAGCTGTGGGGGCTGCCTATGAGTGACAGAGGGCAGGAGCTCAGCACCAAGACTGGACACTGCTCTGGAAGAGGGAAGCACCTCCAAAGATGCCCTGGCACATGCCAACACCTTTGCCATACCCTGGCACTCACCGCTGTTGCCCCGTGCCCCAGCTGGACCCACGGGCATCCCTGTGGTATCAGAAAGAATGGTGGCACAACAGTCAGTGTTTGACTAGCCCATCCCTCCCCATATGCATCCACGGCCCCAGAGACACACGAGCCTTGAGGAAATGCTGACAGCATTCACTCCTGACCAGCCTTGCAGCCATTCCACGGCCCCACAAGACATCGTGCCCCAGGTTAGGTCTGGTCCCTACCCTGCAACTCCCAACACCCCCAGCAAAGTGCCATCAGTGCCACCAGCCACTCCTGCCCACTGTGTCCAGCACACTGTGCTGCATCTTGGCCTCCCCAGTTTGGTGCCAGCAGTGCTCAGCGGGTCCTGCCTGCACACCCAGCATGAGGACACCTAAACTGGGAACAGCCTGTGTGGCCGGTGGGTGTCTGGGCAGGACCCTCCTGAGGTGACAGTGCAGCGGCTGAGCACTGGAAGTGCCTGTTGTGGGGTGAACACTGGGAAGAGTGTGTGGCTCTGCCAACAGCTTGGCTCTAGGAAGAGGGAAAGAACAGGTCAGAAGGACAGAGGATAAGGAGAGGAGAGAAGAAACAGCAACAGGGTGAAGAGCCTCCCCTGAGTGACTGCAAGCAGTGAGGGAGAACAAGTCTTGTGGGCTGAGCACAGGGTAGGCACCTTGTGGCTCCTGCTGCTGCCCCGGCACACGCTCCCCTTACCTGGGCTTTTTAACAAGCTCATCCTCACCATCTTCCACTGAGCGCAGCAGGAGAGAGAGGGGGAGATGGAGTCAGTCTGCAGCAAGTAAGGTCCAGGAAAAGCAGGAAGGGAAAGGAGGAAAACCAACCTCCCCACTCACCATCCCCTCGTCCCATTGCACAGCCCTGCCTAGCCACGGGGCAGAGCATGGCCCCAGACCGGCGGCACCACAACGAGCCCACACACAGCCCTGGGCAGATCTCGCTGGCTCAGCTGTCCTCAAGAGGTGACTTCAGGCCAAAACCCAAACTCCTGGGTGCCACATTACCCCACTGCCTCTCCCAGCTTCTGGCTACCCCAACACAGTCCAGCACCCCCAACCAGTGCCAGGCCCTGCGGGAACTCACTGCCATCTGTGCCCGTCAGCTGGGCCAGTTTGCGGAAGGAGCGGGACTGGGAGGTCCCGGTGCGGGGCTGCCAGTCCTCAGCGTCCTCTAACATCCGCAACTTCCCAGGATCACACCCGGGAGTGTTGGGGGGCTCCAGAGGCTGTGGGGGCTCCCTGTGAGTGACAGAGGGCAGGAGCTTCAGCCAGCACCAAGCACAGACCCTGCCCAACACTGCAGCACAGGTCAGTGCTGCCAAAGCTGGCGTCACCAGACCCTGGCACTCACCACTGCTCCACTGTGCCCCAGCTGGACCCACGGGGCATCCCTGCGATATTGGAAAAAAGGGCAGCACAACACTCAGTATTTGACCACAGTTCAGCCCATCCCTCACAAAGGCACTCCAGAACTAGGAGAAGCTGGCAACACTCACCCAGCTCTGCCCTGCCATCCCGCAGCCCCACACCAGGCTCACGGCACACTGTTCAGTTGCTGCCTAACACTTCCCAATACCCCCAGCAAGGTGTTGTCAGCGCACCAGCCTTCTCCAGATCCCTTTTCCTCAAGAAGCAATGGTAGAGCTTGGCCTCCCCCCAGCTTGGCGTCAGCAGTGCCCAGCAGGTCCTACCCGACACAGGACATCTTGTCTGGCCAGTGGGTGGCCAGACAGGACCTTCCTGAGGTGATGGCCAGAGCAGTGGCTGAGCTCTGGCAGTGCCCACTGTGGGGTGAGTACAGGGTGAGCTCTGCAGCTCCACCAACAGCTCGACTCTTGGAGAGGGAGAGAAGAAACAGCAACAGGGCAAAGAGCTTCCCCTGAGTGACTGCAAGCAGCGAGAGAGAACCAGGTGTGTGGGCTGAGCCTGGGGTGGGCACTTTGTGGCTCCTGCTGCTGCCGCCCCAGCACACACTCCCCTTACCTGGGCTTTTTAACAAGCTCGTCCTCACCATCCTCCACTGAGCACAGCAGGAGAGAAAGGGGGAGATGTAGTCAGTCTGTGGCAACTGAGGCCCAGAGACAGTGGAAAGGGAAAAGGAACAGGAAAGGGAAAAAGATCTCTCTTCCCACTGCCCACCTGTCCCAACACATGGCCCTGCCTGGCAACGGGGCAGAGCACAGTCCCAGCCCAGTGGCACCACCATGAGCCCACAGAGCCCCAAGCAGCTCCGGCTGGCTCAACTGCCCCACAGGGCCAAAACCAACACTCCAGTGACACGATAAAGCTTTTATCCAGCTCCAGTTGCCCCAGCAAAGCTGGGCAGTCAGTCAGTGCCAGGCCCAGTGGGAACTCACTGGTGTCTGCGCCCACCAGCCGGGACAGTTTGCGGAAGGAGCGGGACTGGGACGTCCAGGTGTGGGGCTTTGAGTCATCAATGTTCTCTAACATGCGCAGCTTCACAGGGTCACACACAGGGGTGCTGGGGGACTCCAGTGGCTGCAGGGGCTGCCTGTGAGTGACAGAGTCATCTGTCAAATCTGACACATCTCCTGAGGCTGTCCCCCACCTTCCCCAGCACAGAATCGCAGCACGCCAATACCAGAGATGCCACACCTCGTCTTACTCCCCACCCCACAACTCCTCCTCCACAAAGGCTGGGCCCATGAAGGACTGACTCTGGAATGACCACCACCATTCCTGGCAATTTGAAACTGTGTCCAAGGGCCAGAAGGAGAAAGGACAGAACAAGAACAAACCAAGGTCAATAAAACACCATCAGGGAAGCTGCACCACAGCCATGACTGTCTATGGCAGTGCCACCTGGCCCTGGGCACGGTGCCCAGCACAGCCCATCAGCCCTTGCCCAGCCAAGCCTCATCTTGGGGAACAGGGAATGGATCACACACAAGGACACTCCAGGGCCCCAGCAGCTGGCATAGACAGGCAGCACTGGCCTTCTACACTGGGGACAGCTTGGTGCCAGGAGTGACCCACCCACATGGGCAGAGCAGCAAGTGCTGCCCATCCCCAGGCTGGCCCTGCCCCAGAGGATAGGGCACTGGCAGGGAAGAGGCATGCAGGGAGGATAGAGAGAGCAGCAAAAGGCTTACTGACTTGTCAAGGCTCAGCACCTGTAGGGAGAGGGAAAGAGAAAGGGAGGAGAGAAAGAAAGAAAAAGGAAGGTGAAATTAGACTTGCAGCACCCAAGAAATTTCCAGAGCTCACCTATACCCTGCGTTAGTCCCCCTATCCCCGAGTCTCACACACAGCTCACCCAAGGCTGAGAGCACACTGGGACACAGGGGCAGATGCCAATAGACCAGACTGTGCTCCCTCAGCCACCAGAACACGCCTGGATGCCCAGGGCAGTCAGTGCCACATCCCGATCCCTTTGCCCAGTTCCTGGGCACCACAGCAGCTCTGGCAGGAGGAGCAGGGACTAGCAGCTGCCGGACACATGCAGCCAAGTAGAGCCAGGGAAGAACGGTGTGGCAGGGCTGGAGGCCATCACTCTGCCCAGTCCATTCCTGCAGCCAGGGAACCAGCAGGACATTCCCAGGCAGGCACCAGCTGGTGGCCACAGTCAGCCACTGTTTCCCTGCCACTGCAGATGCCAGCCAGTGTCCTGCTACAGCCACCATGTCAAACCTTCCAGGAGTCCCCACAGGCTGACACATCCCTGAGTGAGGGACCGGCACGAGCATGGCTGTGTGTCCCTGTGTGCAACAGTTCTGTTGTGTCACCTCAGCACCAGCCACCGGGGACCCTGGCACGGGCACTGTCACCCGCTCCCACCCAGGGTGCCTGGCATGCAAGGTGCAGCAGGGCTGGGCAGCAGGCTCCCCCCGATCCTCAGGGAGCAGGATGGACAGCAACATACCCGTTGTGCTGTGGGGTGCAGGCGGGCGCCAGGGGTGCGTACGTCACGGGTTTCGTCACCAGCCCGGGCCGTGGGTTCGGAGGTGAGCCAGCCCCGAAGGGCCGAGCTGTTTTGTTGAGGGCGGTGCTGGGAGCGAAGTTATATTTCAGGGGTTCAGAGCAGGGGAGTGAGTCCTGAGCGAGACAAAACACACAGACACGGGCTCACACGTCAAGCAGCATGCAAGGGGCAGCCCTGGACCAGGCAGTGCAGCAGGCAGCCAGGTAGGAAAGCTGGACAGCACGTGCACCTTGGAGACCAGGCTCTGCCAGGCTGGCATCTCACTCCACAGGGCACCTGGCCCAGCAACAGCAAGTCACAAACCCAGCCTGAGGGTCATTTGAAGATTAGTAAGTGCCCCGGACACTTGCTGATGCCCGTGGCAGGGCAGTGCATGCACACACGACAATCACAACTATCCCATGGCACAAAGCTGAACACATGCAGATGGCTTCTGCCCAAGAGCCACCAGTCACCAGCCCCAGCTCTGCCTCCCCGTGCCAGGGCACTCCCCAGCACTAGCAAACACAGTGCTGTACCTGCCCAGCCTCCTCCCCTGTGCTGGCCCCTCTGCACCCCTGCCCACACCCAGCACCAGAGGGGCACAGACAATCTGGGCCTAGATCCCACTCCCTCTGATCCTCCATGGTGCCAGAGGTCAGAGCTGCTCCTCCAGCTGGGTTTTCTAGACCTCCAAAAACACTCCGGACCCCTAAAAGTGCCAGGAGCAAAGTCCGTTTGTTTGACTACACTTTGAGATTCCCGTCCCCTGAGATGAGGCTGAGCTGCCGCTGCAGCACCAGGGGCGACACGTACCTTCTGCGGCTTCCCCAGCTGGTTCTGGGCTCTGCAAGAGAGGAGACAGATGGGCAGGTGCTGGAGCTGGCCCAGGCACCACCAGCATGCTGGTACCCCAGGGATGCAGCACCCAGCCGAGGGGAACCATGGCCAGCTGGCACTGCCCTGTGGCTTGCAGCCAGGCTAAGCCTTATCCAGGCAAGCAGTGCCCTTGGACACAGCCAGGGGCTTCCAGGCTCTAACCAAGGAGCAGTGATGCTGGGAGATGGTGATGCCAGGAGGTGGCACTGGGCAGAGGGCCCTGATTATGTTCCAGTCATACCAGAACCCCACGTTTGCAGGACCCACAATTCCTACCTGCTCAGGGTGAGGCAGAGCCTGTCCCCACAGGCACGGATCCTGTTCTGGGCCTCAATGTGTGTCATGGCACTGGTGCTCTCCCCGTCAATGTACAGCACCCAGTCACCCACTCCCACGCCGGCCTGGGCTGCCTTCCCGCCCGGAGTCAGCTGCAGGACAGAGAGAATTACAGAAAGCCAGAACAGCCAAGCGGTGACGTGGGAGAAGAGGGCTGTCCTCATGAGGGCAGGGGTCTGCAGGGGCTCAGGATCTCCAGCCCAGCACAGGACACCCACACAGGCCAGACCCAGGAAGAGGTAGAGACCCCCAGATTACTCCCCATTTCCCTGGGCATGAGGCAGCTTCTTCCCCTCGGCAGCTGCAGAAGGCAAAGCACTACTCCAGGGCGCTGCCCAGCTCCTGCCCCCTGGCACAGTTGGGGACCCTGCCAGCACCCCAGAGCCTGATCACCGTGACACCAAACAGAGGCACTGCTGCCTCAGCCCTGGCACGAAGTCCAGCCACCCTCGGAGTCATCCCTGCGGCCCCGGGGCAGGAAGGGAACGCAGTGAGTCAGGGCCCGTTGGGCAGCCCACATCTCACTGCAAACCACAGGCATGTCCAGCCCTTCGCCTGCACGGGGAGGGACAGGGGAGGCACCCCTTGGGCACTCCCCTCAGCCGCCTGCGCTCCAGTCCCGTTCCCAGCAGGCGCAGACATTACCTCATTCCCACAGAGGAGCAGGAGCCCTCCCGGGGCAGGGAGACACCCGCCCCCACCCACGTCGCTCCGCAGGGACAGCCGAGAGCACAGCCACAAGTTCTCCTTGCTGGCCACGGTGCCAGGGATGTGCTTTGCCCCTGCTGTGGCTCCATGGCACAGGCTCTGCATTAACCTCACACTGGGAAGTGGAGGCTGCCCTCCCATCCCATCAGGGATGCACAGCCAGAGGCGAGCAGGGCCCGGAGCACAGCACACAGCTCCCAGGCACTGACAGACAGACAGACAGACGTGGGCAGGCTGCAGCCATTCCTGCTCCTCCAGCATGGAAGAACTCGAGGCGCTTGGACACAGACCAAGTATTTCCTCAAGTCCTGTTCGACATGAACATAAAAGGAGCGAGCCAGATTCCCAGCACTGTCAGAGGGCTGAAAAATCCCTGCCACAGAGTCCCGGCCCCTCCTTGCAGAACCCGGCTTGCCCCAGAGCCACATGTCCTTTCCCTAGGCCAGCACCAGCCCTCCACACGAGGCCAAACACCACATATGGGCTGCATGTGGCCCAGTTCCACCTGCATCCCACTGCTACTCCCAGCGGGACAGTGTCCCCACAGCACCCTCCCGTTCCTCCTGTCTGTCACAGGAGGGTGCCCACAGCAGCAGTGGTGCCCCTAGCTCCTGGCCATGCTGCTGCAAGCCCCAGCTTGCTGCCCCTGGAGGGCTGGCGAGGGCATAGTGTGGCTGCATGGATTTGGCGGCAGGAATAGGAGCTGGGAGAGGTTTTCACACGGCTTCCCAGGAAGGGGAGAGCACGTCAGGCTGCGTCATGAAGCCTCACCCAGCCTGGTCAGCACTTCCTGTCCCCCTCTATGCCAACATGCAGGAAACCTCTATCACAGGTGCCAGCTCAGCCAGGAGCCATGGCAGTGCCAGCCCTCCTACTTCCCACCCGGGCCTGCTAACCAGGGCTTCCTTCCTCCTCTCTCCGCCCAGTCAGTCTTTTGTTCCCTGAACCTCCATGACCACATCCAGAGAGGTGCTCACCTAGTGCACTGTCCAGGGGCCTGCAGCACAGAGCATCCCTCAGCACATCCCTCGGCACCTTCCCACCAGCAGCATCAAAGGGTCTCTCCTCTTCCCCAGCTGGCAGATGCCAGGATGTGCCACAGAGCATCCAGCTCCCCAGACTGCAGACCCTACTCTGGCTCCAGTACAGGGACCATGGTTTACAGCCTGCCTAGCCAAGGCACCAGCACCCTAGCAGAGCCCCTTGCCACAGGAGGTACATGTTCAGAGGGCCATGGTGGCAACCTCTTTTATATGATCAGTGAGCTGAAACAGCCTCACTGCTCACCCAGGAGTGTCACAGGGATGGACACACCAGCGCTGCCCTGTACTGCCCACCCACTGCAGCCCTCAAAGCCGGGGCAGGATGCGTCCTTACAGGCCGCTGTGGCAGGGCCAGCTCATGGGAAGCAGTGGCTAAGGACAGTTGCAAGCTCTGGGCAGGAGCTCTGGGGCTGGGGATGCCTCTGGAGTGCAGAGCAGCACAGACTCACCCCTGCCCTGCCATGCAGCCCAGCCTCACCAGAGAGCCCCCCCAAAGCTGGCTGCATCCCCTGGGAATGTCCTTGCTGCTCCTGCCCAGGACGGCAGTACTGCCCCAGCCCCACCAAGCGCTGCTTCACGAGGCCCCTGCCCCGGGCTCTGGGAGGCTCCTCCATCCAACCAGACCCTTTGTTAAGCACTGGCTTGCAGCCAAGAGAAACATTTTTTAGAGAATAAACTCGCTGAAGCCGTCTCTGCGTGCTCAGCAGAGATCAGCAGGCCCCGGGGCAGCGGCACTGGCGACTCCAGCCTCACACAGCGCCCTCAGGGCCCGTGCTCCGTGCTGGGATGCTGTGGAGATCTGTGCCCTCTGGGACAGGCGTGCAATGCCCGGCTCGTGCCAGGGGCAGGTCCCCACGCAGTACATGATGCCACGAGCAAAGCTGTGCTTTGAGAAGCAGCCTCTGTGCCAGCTGCCTGAGCGCCAGCGGCACAAGCAATGCAGTCACATTCCAAGGCTTATAAGGCAATTGCATGGCCAGAGCCGTGGCCAGCACCCGCCTGGGGCTGGGGACCTGCACACCCCCAGGGTCAGACCCGGGAGCATTTCAACGGGAGGCGCTCAAACCAGCAGCCTCAGGCACAACCAGCTGTGGCACGATGGCTCTCACTGGAGAAATGGGATGGTTTTGTGGAGGGAGTCACGTTCCCTGTGCAGGCAGCAGCGCAGCTTCCTCCTCTCCATGTCCATTTCAGGAATGAGCTCAGGCATGGAGTCGGGAGCTGCACTGTGAAGGGGAGGGCAGAAGGGCACTGGGCACATCCTGGGATCCTTGCACAGCCTGGGATGCCAACCCCAGCATTGCAGATCAGCAAGCCAGTCCTACATCTCAGAGAGCAGATCACCTCCCGCTGTGGTGGGCACACTCCGGAAGGGGCCTCCCCTGCCCCCACTCTGCAGAGGCTGTGCAGAATTTCACGTTTTTGCTGCAGTTCTCTGCCCGGAACACCCCCCTTCTGTGCTGCAGCTGATAAGGGACCAAAGAGGCTACGTGGAGCCAGGCAGGGCAGGATGCAGCACTCCCGGGGCCCCGGCTCATCTACATCCCCTGTATGGCTCTGCCTCAGCCATTGCGGCCTCCCTCCCACAGAGACAGGAGGAAGGATGGGTGTCACGAGCCTTGGCTTCTCTTACCCTGGAGATGGAGAGTGGCATGCTGAAATCCTTCCCTCCCTGCAGCCTGAAGCCCCATGGTGCCGGCCCGTTCAGCATCACCTTGTAGGACTCCATATCGCCCATCTCTGCAAGGGAAGAGGGTGTGATCCCGGTGTTAGGGTACTTGGGAACAATGCAGGGAGAGCAGGTGAGGAGAGGGCTCGGCACCTGGCAGGGCAGGACAGGAGGCAGGTCACGTTTCCAGCTGTAACTCCACCCTGACCATCCTACACTGTGGTTAGAGACGCACCCCAAATCCATCAGCATCTCCTCCAGCAACGTCAGAGATGAGGGGCCCAGGCTAACACTGACTAGTGCCAGGGAGCCAGGCACAGCCCTGCTGCCACCCACAGTGGAGTGTCTGTGAGCTCTGTTCTCCTCCCAAACCTGGGATGTGCGCTCCCTTGCAGCACCCCAGGCGCTCCTGCTGCTGAGAGCCAAGGCTGTTCAGACCGCAGAGGAGCAACAGCAGGTACAGAAGGATATGAACCAGAAGCATTTTTGCCAGATGAATTAGCAGCAACAGCAGCACAGGAGCTGCGTGATGACACCCGAGGCGCCTGGCAGAGAAGCCAGGCTGGCGCTCCGGCAGCCGGCCGAGCAGATGCTCCCTGGGAGCGAGCCCATCTCCGGGGCTTCTGCAGGAGGGAATCCCGGCGCTCCCCTGCCTGACAGCTGTCAGCCGGCCAAGGCTCCGGGCAGATGGGCCAGCACCAGCCTCTTGCCACCCTTTACCTGGCAGAAGCCGCGAGACCCCCACGAACGTCCCCAGGACCTTCCTCCCAAGGGCGGACAGGACCGGGTGCGGGAGTCCCCACGCCTCGCATGGGCCGGCCGGACGACTGCAGGGCCGGGGGCCAGCGTGCCCCCGCTCTCCCCGGGCCGCTGCGGGCTATATAAGGCGTGTAAGACGACACCAGCCCGCTCCCCGTTCGGGAGGGCTGGGGGAAGAGCTGCGTGTCAGGCATTCCCGGCGCCCGGCAGCCGCGCAAGCCCCAGCGAGGCGCCGGGACTGGGCGGCCCGGAGCGGGCGGATACCCCCCACTCCTCCCCGGCGGGACGGGGCCCGGCTGCACCGGGGGTCCCCAGCATGCACAGGCTGGGTAGCCCTTCCTACTGCTGGGGAGCCCCATCCTGACCCGCGGAGAGCCCCATAAGCCCTCCCCATCCCACACCGCCTCCCCTCCCGGACGTGGGGGACGCCGGCTCTGCCCCACACGGGCCCGACCCCGACCACCCGTCTTCTCCTTGAGCCAGGCCTCAGCCTCTCACGCCCCCATCACCCGCGGCAGAGGACGGAGCCCTCCGGCATAGCCCGGCCCCCCGCACTCACCCGCGGCCAGCGCGGCCCGGTGAAGCGGGCGGGAGGTGAGCAGGAGGTGCGGGCCAACGCGGGACTCGAACCCGGGCACCGCCCCCGCCCGGCCCGGCCCCACCTTATATAGGATCGGGAAAAGGCGGAGCCAGGGGGCGTTTCAGCCAATCACCGTGCGCGCCTCTGCCTGCCCGGGCGGGCACGGCGGCGCCCCCTAGCAGGGAGGCGCGAGCTGCCCCCGCCTGCCCCCCCCACCATTCCCCGCAGCAGCAGCGGAGCCGAGTTCGGGAAGGGCCTTTATTGACCAAACGGCACCGACCGGCACCGGCGACATCAGGCCCAGTCCCGCGCTCCTGGGCTCTCCCGGCTCAGCAGCCGCACCAGCTTAGCCCGGAGGGTGATGTGAGGCTTGTGCCCGGAGCGCCCCGACAGTGCCTCCTGCCCCCCACGCCCCCAGCCCGCGGCCCGGGGTGTCTGTGCCAGGGCGGCCCGGTTGTCATAGAGGGGCCCCCCCTCGCTGCTGTGACCCTCGGGGGCCTGCCGGCACCCCAGGTACAACTCCCCTTCCTCCTCCTCCTGCGCCCCGGTTGGATGTGATTCTGCAGTGAAGATGTTCTCGTAGAGATGCTCAGGGAGCGGCTTCCCCACGGCCCAGGGCTCACCGGAACCTGGCTGGCCTGGCACAAAGAGGGGCTGCTGGCCTCGGGCAATGGAGGCATAGATGATGGGGCATGAGCCCTCTGCCTCCGGTGGGGTGAAGTGGAGCAGGCTGGCAGGGGGGTGGGAGGCAGGGTGTGTTTCCTCCAGGGCTGGGCTGGGCTGGGGATCATCATTCCCAGGCCCCCAGGGCTGGGGCTCGAGACCCTGTGCAAAGAGCTGGGGGTCTGAGACACAGAAGAGTCTGGGGTCCGGGGTGTCCTTGCCCTGCTGCTGGCAGGCAATGGCAGCAGCCACAGCCCGGCAGAGCTCAGGGGCCCGTGGGGTGCTGAAGGTGAAGGTGCCCTCTCCGGAGTCACTGCGGCGGCCAGCCTCGAAGGAGAAGACAGCCTGCAGGGTTAGAGGGGAGGGTGAGGGGCTGGTACCCACCCTGGGCAGGCAACAGCCCCAAGAAGGGAGTAGGGGACTCACCTGATCCTGGCCAAACTTGCGAAGGAAGGGGTAGGGCCAGGTGAGCAGGGGCTGGCGGGACTGGGGGTCCTTTAGCGTGAGGCTCTGGGGAAGGGCCGAGAGCAGGTAGTGCCCATGCAGGCCACAGCGGGTGGCCGCATCCGTCTGGACAACCAGCACCAGGAATTCGGTCACTGCGGGAGCAAAACAAGCCAGGGGTCAGCACGGCAGCACTGAGCTGCAGCCCACCCCAGCCCTATCCACCACCCACGTACAGTCCTGCCAGGAGGAGTAGAGGGAGTTCTCCTCCATGGGAACAGCAAGGCTGGGCTGGGTCCTGGAACTACTCGGCACTGTCTCTTTTGCACCCTGAAACAAAGGGACATGAGCATAGCCTGGGACAGCAAGGAATACAAGCCCCCTGTCTGCCCTGGAGCTCCCCAACTCGACCAAGCAGGAGCACCGCAAGGACTCTTGGCTCTGCGAGATCCCTTGGTACCTGGAAAGCCAGCTGGCAGAGCTGGGTGATCCATTCATCCCGCTGCTCAGCCGCCAACATGTAGCTCTTCTCCGTTGTGGTGAGGTAGAAGGCAGCAGTGGCTTTGGGGCAGCTCTCTGTGCCTGCTGGGCCCACAGAGACGCAGTCAGAGAGGCGGATCACCCGGCGGGCACACCGCTGCAGGGACATCTTCTCTGAGATTGTGCCATCATCCCGCACATCAAACTTCTCCATGCGGGCCACACCTGAGGGGCTGGCAGCAAACAGCTGGGCTCGCATCTTCCTCCAGGATCTCTAATGCATGGGAAGGGCACAGGCAGGGAATAAACAGGTCAGCAAAGAGCTGCCCGCTGCATCTGGCAGCACTGCCCCTCCACGCAGGGCCAGCAGGGATAGGGAAGAGCCATACAGGGCACGAGGGGCATAGGGGAGTCCTGGGCTGCACCCACCAGGTGCTGTTGGAGGGCACAGAGAACAGGAGCCAGCACAGACCCCTGAACTGTGGGGCAGGGCAGGCCCAAAGCTGGGTTGAGGGGGGCCTTGCCCCGAGCGGACTTGGCATGGCTCCTGGGTGAGTCATGCTCACTCGCAGCTCCCTGAGCACCAGGTCCTGCTCTTTGTTCCCTGCTGCAAGTGCTGGCCTGCCGCCCTGCAGCTGAGCTCTCGAGCTGTTCTCAGGACAGACCCTGATGCAAATTAAAACCATTTTGAGCTGCTGAGGCTCCTGCTGTCAGCCTCACATCTGCTGAGCAGCCCGCTTCCTCCCAGGGGAGCCTCTGCAGCACCAGCACTTTCCCAGTCTGTCATGGGATAGCGGGGGCGTGTGCCACCATGTACCTCAAAAGTGCAGCAGGGCCTCCACCCTGCAGGAACCAGATGCAGCCAAGCACCCAAAATACCCACTGCCTCCAGCCCACCTGCCTCCTACATGGCAGAGCACCGTCTTCTTGCACACAGGGCTGCCCACTGCGCTTCCAGGGTTTGGCTCTTGCTCAGCAGGGAGGTCAGAGTGTGATTGCAGCCCCACACATCCACTGAAAGCTTCACAAGACACGGCCACCCTGCCACGGCATGGCCAGTGTACCTAGGGGCCTGCTTTACCAACAGCCGACAGTTCCCTGGAGCAGGCCCAATGCTGGGTACACCCACCATCTCACCCATACCCTGCCCCAAAAGGCTGTGGCATTCTGTGTCCACTCTTGAGGGCACAGGGGAGTAGCCCAAACCATGATGGTGTCCCTTGGATGGCGCTAGCCCCCCAGGGTGAGGCTGATTGATGGAGGGCACAGCAACACATCCCACGTGCTGCCCCAGGGCCCCACTGCCACACATACACTGGAGCTGCGCCACATTAACGCACATTTATTCTTTCATCGCGACTCAGATGGTGACCAAGTGAGAAGGACCCCAGATGGTGGTGAGCCAGAGTGGGTGCCCACACAGATGAGCTCTCTCAGCCACACAGCGAGTCCCACTTCTAGGGCCACAAAGCCCAGAGATCGCCTCAGGGCAGCTCCAAGGGGTCTATCTCCAATCCCCCCTTCCCAGGCTGCCGTGAGCCCAGCCCCAGGCCTGGCGTCACAACATATCAGGGCAGCCCTCTGCCAGCCCCAAATCCACACTTTACCTTTCCAAATTTGGAGTGCTGCACATAGAGGATCCCATCCTTCACTGGTCTCTCCATGGGCCCAGTCCACCCTGGCTGCCAGTGCAAGGATCAAGGACTCTTCCCCAGCGGAGAAAATGTGACTGCTGCAGCTGAATGAAAGGCATGGGGCAGACTTCCTTCTCAGAGCGACTTCCCCTTTTTGGGGTGTGGGATGGGGGACAGAGGCTGGGCCATAGGAGGTGTCCAAGCGCTTGCCCTCCCCCTCGCAGCAGGGCAGTGGGGCAGAACACGGGGGCAGAGCACAGGAAGCACCTCGGGGAGCACCTGACATGAGTAGGGCACACTCTGCCTCACCCTGGCTGCCTCCCAGTGCGTCTGGGGAGATGGGAACAGCCACCCACTGAGGATGCACAAATCCCGGTGAAGGAGGTGCACCCAGAAAAACTGGGGGGATTTGTGAGCAGCAACACAAGCCCTGGACCCCACCACTGCAGGAGGCTGGCAGTGGCAGCAGGCAGCTAGCCAGACCAGATGCTGTACCTGGGGCTTTCTCTTGCCCTCAGGCACCGCTACCTGCTTGCCCAACACACAGCTGATGTAACGGGCTGTTGCAGCACAGCTCCATACATTTCCTTCTGGAGCAGCAGCTTCGTCAGGCTGAGCTGGCAACAGTCCCAGTGACCAAAAGTCTGGAAAAGGGGCCACAGCAGTGCAACACAGGCCCCTGGGCTGAAAGGGAACCTAGGTCCATCCAGGGGGTGTGCAGGCAGCATGCTCCCCAGGCTAGAAGTCCATGGAGCTGTGGGCCAGGTAGTCCTTGCGGCCAATGTTGCTGACTTGCTTGGTCTGCATTGCCTCCAGCTTGGGGCAGTCAGTGATGCGATGGCCCAGGCCGCCGCAGAAGGCACAGCCCCGTTCATCTGCAACAGGAGGGACAGGGTCAGGGCCAGGACAGCACAGTGCCACACCAGGACAGCAGCCCCAGAGCAAAGAAACTACACCAGTGTCTCCCCAATACTGCAGCACTGGGAGCTGGGGGTCCTTTTTGGAGCCCAGGTTTTGCAGCAAGCCTGCATCAGCCTGGGGTCTCTCACCTCCAATGTCCAGCATGGTCTCGTCACCACAGTGCAGCACCTGAAGCACAGGCGGCACCTTCTGCTTCGCCTCCAGGAGCAGAGCCTTCAGGTCCATTAGCACTGACTCATCTGGGAGCAGAGACATAGGTCAGACAAAGCCTAGCATACCATCTCCCCTCCACCAGCCATCCTGCTTGCTCAGAACACCCCCTTTCCACTGCCCAGCTGCCTCCTCCAGCCTCCAGCCCCACACTGTTCCTCACCACAGGCCTTGTTGATGAAGGTGGTGGCAATGCCGGTATTGCCCGAACGGCCTGTACGCCCAATGCGGTGAACTGCAGAGACAGGGACAAGATCAGCCCCAGGTGAGTGCAGTGTGACAGATTATCCCTGTCTCAAGACACTGCAGAAACAAGCACAGAGCCTTGTTGTCTCTAGACCCCTCCCACGAGGCCCAGTGCCCACCATAGTTCTCAATCTCCTCTGGCATGTCGTAGTTGATGACATGCTGGATGGCTGGGAAGTCCAGGCCCTTGGAAGCAACGTCAGTGGCAACCAGGACATCCTTCTTCCCATCCCGGAAGGCTTCGATGGCTTTTGTCCGTTCTTCCTGATCTGCAAAGGCCCAGCAGAGAATATCAGCAAGGGCAGAGCTCCCAGTCCTACCTATTGCAGCAACCACTATGGCCTCAGAGCCAAGCATCGCTTCCTTGGGCAGCCTTTCTCCCAGTGAAGGAACAGAGGGGCCTCTACATCCCACAGGGACCTGCACTGTGTTTATGCCTGCTACATACACCGTGGAGCTCACTCCTGACACTGCCACAGGCCTTTTTCACCCTATCACCAACTGCTCCATGCTGGGACCTCCTGTGGCCACACACCTCTGGCAGGAGTGGGGTCACACCACAGCCCAGACCTCCCTGGGACCCTCGCTGACCTTTCCCTCCGTGAATGGCCACAGCTTCCACACCCTTGAGCAGCAGGTACTCATGGATCGCATCAACATCTGCCTTCTTCTCTGCGAAGATCAGCACCTGCAGGAGCACGGGCATCACAGCAGAGCCCTTTCTGCAGGCTGGCACTGGTGGCACCAGCACAGCCCCCTGGGGAAGGCCATTCCCTCTTGCTGAGCAAAGCACACAGTACTGCTGGTCCCAGGACCTGCTCATGCATGAAGCATGGCTCAGTCACATGCCCAGCCTGCACAGTGTGTTCTGCTGGCAGCTCCCCCTATGCTCTGGTGTGCCAGCATTGTCCCCACCATACTCACAGGTGGAGGGGTCTTCTGCAGGCACTCCAGCAGGTACACCATCTTGGCCTCCTCTTTCACATATTCCACCTCCTAGGAACAAGCACAGGCATGGGTCAGGCAGCAGAGGAACTGCCACTTCTTGGTATCCCTCAGCTGGCTGGGAAAGCGGGCCCTGAACCCCAGCTCCCTAGCAGAGGAAGGCATTAGATGCCCTCATGAATGTTTCTGGTCTCCCACACAGGCATGAGGGAGCACATAAACACCTCACCTGCACAACATCCAGGCTGGCAGCACCTGCTCGTCCAACGTTAATGGTGATGGGCTTTACCAGGGCACTCTTGGCAAAGTTCTGGATCTTCTTGGGCATTGTGGCACTGAAGAGGAGGGTTTGCCGCTGGCCCTGCACAGGGAAGCAGCCTTTAGCACTCACCCAACTTGGTATGTGAGGGACTGTGCTTTGGGGTGCTCCTATTGTGGCAGTTCAGTACCTTGAAGTAGGAGAAGATGGTACGGATGTCCCCCTCGAAGCCCATATCAATCATCCTGTCAGCCTCATCCAAGGCCAGGTACCGGCAGATGTCCAGGCTCACCATCTTCTTCTGCAGCAGGTCCATCAAGCGCCCGGGGGTTGCCACCATCATGTGTACCCCACTGTGAGATGAGAGGAGGCCACAGTAAGGCCCTCAGGATACCTGCCCCATGCAGGACACCTCCCAGGCACATCACTTGCACGCCCACGTTGTCCTGAAGCCAGGGTGCCACCCCTTAGCTCCCTGCCAGAAAACAGAACAGCTCCAGCCCCATAGATGCTCCCAGAAGGTCTTACTGTTTGATGGTCTCCATCTGCTCCTTGACTGACATGCCCCCAATGCAGAGAGCGCAGCGCAGTGGGGGCAGCCCATCCTCCTGCAGCAGACGACAGTAGTACTCCAGGATGCCATGGGTCTGTCGGGCCAGCTCCCGCTACAGAGACAAAACCAGCTCGTTCCTACACCTCTGTGCAAGCAGAATTTAGGATTGACACTGCAAGTCAGTCACAGCCTCCTCCCTACACTCACCGAGGGACAGATGATGAGTCCGTAGGGTCCCTCTCGCTTGGAGAATGGCAGTCTCTTCTCCTGCTCCAGGCAGAACATGATCACTGGGAGGGTGAACACCAAGGTCTTCCCAGAGCCAGTGAATGCAATGCCAATCATATCCCTTCCCGAGAGGCTGCCAGGAAAACGGGGCCCATGGGGAGGAGGAACGTCATGGAATAGCTCAAACCTCCAGGGCTGTGCAAGGTGACAGACTGCATCTGCCACCAGGGACGAGCACCGGGTCCACACTGCTGAGTGGGCTGTGGGAGCAACCGCTCTGTACTCTGGGATGGGGACAGAGCACTCACATTGTGGGGATGCCTTGGATCTGTATGGGTGTTGGCTGCTGGATCCCTTTTTTCTTCAGGCCCCTCAGAATAGCTGTCAGAGAACAACGGACAACACACGTTCATTATCTGAACTACTCCCTCTCCTCTCCCACTCAGGTTCCAACAGCAGCTCTTCCACCAGTGACAAACACCCCTCAGGCCAACAGCCAGAAAAAAGCTGGAATCCCTTCCAGGTTCCTCTCCTGGCCTACCTGCTGGGAACTTCATCTCCTTGAAGCTCTTGATGGGGGGCGGGATGCCCTCCCCCTCCACCAGGATGTGGTACTTCTTGCGCACACGGTCGTGCCGTGCCTCCGACATGGCCAGGATATAGCGAGGGGCTCTCCAGCTGTGAAAGCAACAGAAACAGGTCATGGTGCAGAATGAGGCCAGGGCTCCAGAGCCAGTAGCTCCCATGGAGGAATTCAGGGCAACTCCCTCCAATATCCCTGGTAACCTCAAGGGATTCTGTGGAGTGAGCACAGGGGCAGATCTAAGCCAGTTCTATGTGTTAAATCTATGCCCAAAATCTCAACGAAAAGTGCCAAGCTAACAGCTGAGAACAGCCCACGGGTGGTGGAGGAAACACGCCAAAAACATTTGGACAGACCTCAATCGTCTCCCTGACACTGCCTCAGAATCACTGAAGTTGAAAAAGACCTCTGAGATATTGAGTCTAACCTTTGATCAATCACCACCTTGACAATTATGTCTCGAGTAGCACTGGCTCCAAAGGCTCTCACTCTTCCTTTGGTTTAGTGACCTCTCAGACCTGAAGATCCATCCTCAGGCCTTCTAGTTTAACATAAATGTGCTTTATCAAGCCTTACTGTTCATAAAAGAACATTCAAGGTGACTCAACAGTCTTTGATCTTATAGACGATGGCACAAAGCCAGTCGCTTGGGCAAGAGGCTGTAGAGCTGCACTGCTCCTGCAAGACACTGTGGTTTCTAGTTTTCTTCAGCCACAACAAAGTTATGTTTTCAGAAAGACAATCTCTGTGCTGTGCTGTGAAACTGACCTGGTTTTGATCGGGTCATCATAGGTGATGCCCTTGGCCATCTCCTTCACTGACATCAAAGCTGCAGAAACAAAGATGATGAGTCAGAGCAAACTCTCCACATCCACATTAACCCCACTGAGAGATACTTGGGCAAACTCCCAAAGCTTGGCAGATCATGTAGAGAGACAGAGAAGGGGAAGCTGCAGCACTGACAGCCCCTCTGAGCACAGGCACTGCTGTGCCCAGAGTCCTGTCACAATCATGTCTCAGCTAAGCTGGGCAGTGCCAAACGAGGGGGCCCATTGTTACCTCTAGTCCCACCCCCGGATATGAGCATTCCCAAGGCAGGGAACAGCTCTCCTGCTGCCTGGGAGCTCTGGAGATAGATCTGAGACACAGAGCTCTCACTCACCTCGGCCCTCTGCCACACTCTCCAGGATCTTCTCTTCCTCCTTCAGCTGCTTCTCCTTGGCTGACTCCTTCCGAGCTAGGGGAGAGCCAGGAAACAGTGAGAAGGTTTGTTGTCCCCTGAAAGCCACCCAGTCCCCCCACCAGTTCCTCCCTTACCTTCTGCTTTCTCTTTGAGGTGCTGGTGCTGGTCCAGCAGACTGATGTTGGACTGAGGCCCCAGCAGGATGTCATCCTCGTCCCCGCGCTGCTCACTCCCGCTGTCCCGCTGCTCCTCCTCCGACACCACCTTCCGCCGCATCTGCAGCAGCTTCTGCAGCTGGAAGGCCGTGGGTCGAGGCGGAGTGAGCAGCCTCGCGGCGCGAGGGCCGCTCGAAGCCCTCCCCGGGCATCCCCGTTACCCCATTACCATCTGCTGCTTGCGCTGCTTGACGGGCACGTAGGGCACGTAGTCGTCATCATCCTCTCCGGACAGGTCAGACGTGTCCGCCGGCTCCTCGCGCTGCCTCTGTGGGTATACGCGCGGTGAGAGGGGGCCCGGGGCGGCACCGGGAGAACAGGGCGGGCGGTACTGGAAGCTGGGCCCGCTCCCACCTTCCGCTCCGGCACAGCCTCCATGGCTCCTTCCCGGAAGGACTCTAGGAAGTGACGTCATCACGCACACCGCCGTCGCCTAGCAACACACAAACGCGCCAGCGGGCGAGAGCTGCGACTCGGCCCAACGGGTCCCCACGGCGGCCAAACGCGCAGAACGCGTTCTACATTCCCTCCCTCCCGCCCCCCAACCTCCCCGGCGCAGCAGAAAGCAGCAGACAGCGGGGTTTAAATAAAATAAAAAATTAAAAAGTTCTTTATTGGGTCCAGCACGGTCCTTCCCCGCGGCACGGGAAGTCGCGTGCCCACGGAGAGGTGGACGGGACGGCCGGGATCACCCCGCGGGGAGGGGCAGGAGGATGGAGGGAGCCCCGGGGGTCCCCGCGGGGCAGGAGAGCACCGAGGCCCCCCCGCGAAGGAGGGGACCCCACCGAGGTGAGGCGGGGGGCACAGTGAGGAGAGGCGAGCGGCCGTGGGTGGGTAGGGGTGGCCCCTCCGCACCTCACTGGGCTGCGCTGGAAGTGGTTTTCTTCAGGGTGAAGTTGGTCCAGTTCACGGCCACCTTCTGCCGCGTCTGCTTGGCTGAGTCCAGGCAGAACCTGACAGGGAGAGGACAGCCCAGGTCAGTCCCCAGCCCCTCGAGAACCCCAGCTCCTCTGTGACCCCAGCCCCTCCGTGCCTCCAGCCCCACTGGCAGAGCTCAGGCCCCCAGGGCTCCCCCCTCACCTCTTGAAATACTCCACTTCTCTGTCAGTCTCATCCATCTCTGCCCCGTCCAGGTCCTTGGGCAGGAACACATCATCTGGGGAAGCAGAGCAGAAGGTCAGAGCTGCAGGGCAGGCAAGAGGCTACTCGTTGGGCAAGGGGCCACCGCAAGGATGGCAGCGTAGAGTGGCACTCACAGCACTCACCGATCGAGGTATTGGATTTCTCCACCTTATTCCGGCTCTTCCTGCTCTTGCCCTTGGGCTGGGGGAAGCCCCCCAGGGCAGTGGGGGTGGCGAGGGCAGGTGGCTGCTGCGTCAGCTCTGGTAGCTCTGTTTTGCCCTCTCCCCTCCTGCCTTTCCACTCGCCAGTTCTCTCCTTCTCCATCCTGGAGCCGCCACAGCCCCAGGGCTGCCCCTTGCCGCTCTCCCCAGGCTCGGCACAGCCGCCCACCCGCTGTGGCTCCGGGACACTAGCCTTGGAAGGGTGCTTGGTTCCCAGCACCTGCCCCTTCACACCAGGGCTCTCCAGCCGGGCCTGGCTGCCAGACACGGCCATGTTGCTCTCTCCTTTCTTCGCCTGCCCATTCTGCCGCTTGTTCTTCCGCTGTCGGCTCCCCACGGGCACCAACTCTGGCGGCTCCGGCCCCTTGGGTTGTGGTCCCTCCTTGGGCTCCGGGCTCAGCCCGCTGCCATCTGCAGCAGAGTCCGCAGCCTTGGACTGCACCCAGATCATGCGGGACAGGCTGGGCACGGCACTGAGGCGTTTCACCACGCCGTTCTCGGCTGGCAGGGCCGGTGGGGGCTCCCCGGGCCCCTCGCCCCATTGGGGGCCCAGTTCTCCCCGCAGCAGCGTGTGGCTCTTGGCAGGGCCCAGGCTGAGTGGGGCCAGTGCCAGGTCTATGTCCTGCAGGTCAGAAGACCCATTGAGGTTGGAGAGCAGGTTCTTCTGCTCTAGGACAGCTGCCTTCTTGGGGAAGTCATTGACATCCAGGTTCAGGTCGTAGACGCTGAAACTGGCCCGGATGGAGTCCTTGATGGTGTTCTTGATCTCCTGTAGCCGGCTGCTGAGGAAGCTGTTCACTCGCTCCAGCTCCAGCTCTGGCCACTCCAGCAGCTTCTCCTCAGCCGGTTCCCTGGCCTGGCTGGCCGCAGGGGCACGCTCTGCCCGCTTCTGAGCCTCTGCCTCCAGCTGAGCTTTCTCCTTCTCCTGCAACACAGGTGCCATGAGGATCATCTGGGCTGGGCCACAGAACCACAGGTGCAGGCCACAGAGCTTTGCTACAGCTTTGTCTGACAGCAAACCCAAGGGCAGCTGCTCAGCACAGCCATCCCAAATCTTCCACATTCCCCAAACTGTCACATGTCCCCCATGGGCACTGCAACAGCTGGACACTGCACACCTGGCACTGCTCTGGGCACCAGCCACCAGAAAGAGCCATCGTGGCACCGCCTTGCCCTACCAGATATGCATGGTGTTAGAGACGTGGCATGGAGCAGCTAGGACAGTGTAGCCCAAAGCACCCAGGAGGGCTGGGCCACCTTCTGCAGGAACAGAGGCAAGGGGAATCCTACATGGGACCAGGCACCACTGCCATCTTGGGGGAGAGGGACACAGAGTTCAAGAACCCAAACGGATGCAAGGAGACAAGGAAAAGCCCAGCCAGGAGCACAGCCCTGCCCTGCCCTCCTCCCGTAGCCCTGGCCCCTGCCCATCCTCACCTTCTTCTTCTGCTTGTGCCGTGCCCGCTTGGCTGCCTTGGCACTGTTCAAGGGCTTGGGCTCTGTGCTGTTGATGTAGTCCAGCAGCTCGTCCACATTGCGGTGGTCCACAGCGGGCTCCCCTGAGCTGCTGTTATGCCCTAGTTTCTGTGGCAGCTCCTCTTTCCTCTTGGTGAGGCGAGAGCGCAGCTTCTCTCGGATCTCAGCATAGTTGCGGCTTGTGGGAGCGGCCGGGGGCTGCGGAAAGCAAGTGCTGTCAGCCAGGCACCAGCCAGCATAAGGGGCAGGCAGCCCCGGCTCCCACAACAGCCCCCCACAGCCTTCCAGCCACTCCCTTCCCCACGGTCTCAGCAAAACAAGTCAGCACAGCTCTACTGAACTCTTCCACCATGAAGCCACAGGGCTTGGCCGGCTGCTCCGAGCCCCGGGGCTGGGCAGGCAGCTGCGAGTTGGGAGCAAGGGACCAGCAGGCTGAGGAAGCGGGGGATGTGCACGCCCGCAGGAAACAGCCATGGCCAGACCTGCCCACCTCCGCACTCTGGGCACAGGGACTGAGTGATGTCTCCCCACGCAGCGCGAGGACCAGGGGTGGCTGCAGACCTGCCCCTCACTCACCGCGTTGTGGCCGAAGAACTCACAGTAGCAGCAGTCGCAGAACTTCCCGTCTTTCTGGTTGGTGGAGGAGGAGGTGCAGGAACTGCGCTCTGAGCTGCTGTCCTCATCCTCCCCAAGCCCCTCATCTGCCTCGCAGGGCTGTGGCGGGTGGCAGCTGGTACCATTTGGGAATTTGTGCCCTTTGCAAGAAGGGTCCCTGAAGAGAAGGCAAGAAGAGTGAGAGGTGAGCAGGCACCAGGGGATCTCAAAAATTGCCCTATGCTATGCATGTAGGAACAACCCTCCTGGGGAAGCTTGTGCCCAAGCAGAAGGATTTGCAGGAAAAAGCCCCTCCCCTGCATGCTCCTCCTCTGGGGGTGATGCTGGAGGAGCCCATGGCAGCAGACATCTGTCACTCCCAGCCCTCAGGGCCTCTGGCCAGCAGGAGGCAGAGCCCCAGCGCGCAGCATCCTGCCAGGCCCTGGGCTGGGAGCAGGGCAGGGCATGGTACTCACTGGGGGTGGCATGTAGCACAGGTGAGGAATGGTGGGACCACTGGGACTATGTGCAGCTGCCAGACATCCCCACGTGCAGGCAGGCCCAGCTCATGTGGGCAATAGGCTACCCAGCTCAGGCAAAGGGAGGCCAAGGCATGGCCCACAGTGCCATTCCCGGAGCTCCAGCTCAGGACCCGGATGGCTCTCCACAGGGAGAGCTATTTAGTGGAGAAGAACCAGTGTGCTCTCTTCCAGGGCACAGGCAGACCAGAGAGGGCCAGGGGAGCAGGTGAGCAGAACAAGTACACAGGCTTCATCTTCTCGAGGACCTTTGCTCAGTGCCACAGCTGCCTGACGGGTCTCACTGACAAAGGTTCTGTTGGCCAACAGGAGGTTGACCAGGCGGTTCCTTTGGGTCCTTTAGCTGGAGGAGGAGCAAGCAGAGCCTCTTCTGTACCACAGAACCAAAGGACAACAGCAGGGAGAACACACGTTGGGAAAGAGCGAGCTTGACCCTCAGAGATCAGGGGTCTGCAGCAGTGGAACTGGCCCACAAAGACAGCAGCTTCCTGTACCACCAGGCCAGAGCAGCCAATCCTTCCACAGGGCAAAGTGCATCCATGGGCAGGGATGGGAGAAAAGGCACATGGCCCCACAAGGAGAGGCTGAAAGCAGGCAGGGCTGCTCTACTCACCTGTTGGTGCTGGGGAGCTGGTGGGAGGCAGGAGACGGGATGAGCGAAGTGCTGCAGTGCCCGTTGCAGGGGTGAGCACAGCCCGACAGTGGCGGTGGCATCTTCAGCAGCGGCACATTGGCAGGGGGCAGGTGAGGGCTCTTGCATGGCCCTGGGCTGTGCGAGGCCGCACCAGCAGGAGGAGACTCAGACACCGGCTTTGGGGCCACTGCCTGCACGCTGGGAGCAGGGAAGAGCGTGGCCTGCGAGGAGGTGCCCAGTGGGATGTGCGGCGGGGAGCCAAAGGGCCCCGGATGGGGAGGTGTCTGCTTGGAGGGGATCAGCACCGGTGGCTGGGAGGGGAGGCCGGTGGGACTGTTGGGAGGTGCAGTGAGGTCGGAGTGCTGATGGTGCTCTGAGGAGTGGAAGGCCTCACCTGCAGAAAAGTGGGAGCAAAGACAGTGAGACAGTGGCTGTGCTGCACAGACCAGGGCCATGCTCAGAGCCACCCACCAATTTTGCACAAGCTGTTTCTCCTCCCAGGCATTGGAGTGCTTGGGATAGAAGCCAGCCCTGCTCACACAGGGCCTTGGGGTCAGTGTGCCTGCACCACAGGATGCAGCCCTGCCCCATGGAGAGCAGGGCAAGGGGAAAGGCTCTGGAGCAGCAGGCCAGGAGGCTGCGGCCAGTGCTGTCCCTGCACACGCACCTGGCGGGGTGGCCCTCCGGCACAAGCTTTTGAACTGCTTCGGCAGCGTCTTGCAGAAGTCAAGTGAGGTAGGCAGAGGCGAGCCCGGGGTGGCGTTGCTGGAGGTGGCAGAGGCCGTGTGGCTGTAGGGACAGGCCTTCAGCCCCGGCGCCATGGCCGGCGCCTGGCTGGCACACTCTGGAGACAGGGCGAGGCCAGGGTGCTTGTCGCCTGGAAGGAAAGCGGAGCTGGGGCTGAATCCCAGCAGCACCTGCTTTTTCCAAAGGGGCCCAATATGCTCCTGACACTGGGATTCAGAGGCTCAGCCTGCTCATCCTTGCCCACAAAGAAACCACCTAAGCCAAGAACTGGGCAGAAACTTCTGCTCAACCCCACAGCCAGCTTCAACTCACCTAGTGCAGCTGCAGGGGTCCCAAGGGGGCTGCCTTGTGCAGTCCCATTGGTGTGCTGCGAGTTCCAGAGGCCCGAGAGCTTGTGAGCAGACAAGAACGAGCTGGGGTCCCAGTCCCCTGAGTTCCCGTGGCACGAGGAGGAAGATGAGGAGGAGGAGGAAGAGGAGTGTGAGCCACCCCCACAAGACTGCGACTTGCAGGATGTGTGGGATAACGAGACCTATCAAAGAAAACACAGAGTGAAGCAGCTGTGGGGGGATGCCCTTGGCCCCAGGGTGCCAGCACCAAGACTGCCTCCACTGCAGCAGGGGCTCAGCTCATAAGAACCACTTCTGTCGCTGTCTTGGGAGTGACAAACACCCTGTCCATCCAACACCAACACAGCCTGGCTCCCAGAGGCTGGGCCACACCAATGGCCATGCACCTGTGCTGGTCCCACTCACACCAGGGCAGGGTTAAATAAAGCCAGGCAAGAGGGAGCTCCTCTACCCAAGCTCCATGCACAGGCAGGCACTTGCCCTGGCAGCCGCTGCCTCTCTCTGCGTCATGAAGGGAGCAGCCCTGCGGCCGGGGATGTGGCACAACGCACAGTGGAGCGGGGCTGGCAGGAAAGCAGTGGCACTGTCAGCCTTGCCAGCCTGGCAGCTCTAAGCCATGGCAGGCTGCTGGATGAGCCTCCACAGCACCACAAACTGCCACACCATGGCCTGTCCCTGCTGAGCCAGCAGCAGCCCTGGGCAGGACAGTGAAGGCAGGGATGTCTGGGACACTCAGCTCAGAGCAAGGATGGGACCCGCACACCCAGTCAGTGCCACAGGGTGGTCAGTACCACATTCCCGCAGCCACAGCCCTGGCTTTCCAACCCCAGCTCCACAGCCGCGTACCGCCAGGGCCTGCTCCTGCACTGCCCGTCGCTCTTCCTCCTCCACGCTCTTCCTGCAGCTCTGGCAGATCCACAGTGGCATTTCTCCCAGGAGGTTCTGCACGAGCGTTGGCACAAAATCCGGTGGCAGCCTCTCGCCTGGGGAAACCAGCCCATTGTGGGACGGCCCTCCCCAGTCCTTGCGCTCCCGGTGACAGAGCAGGCAGCATGTCTGCACAGACTGGTTGGCAGTGGGCAGCACCTGAGGAAGGACACACAGACTGTGAGTCACCCAGGTGTGATCCGGCTCAGATGTGGGGCAGATGAGGCAGTGGAGGAGACCTCAGGACACTGACACCAAACCAGGGAAATTCTTATAGGCTACATGTGGCACTGCACCTTCTGCCACTGGAGCAGAGCAGCCTCAGGCTGCCCAGCTGCTGCCAACCTGCCATGTGCCAGCTGAGAGTGTTTTGGACTTCTGGGAAGATCACAGCATGCCAGAGAGCCAGCCCTGCCACCAAGCAAGGCTGGGAAACTACCAGCAACTTCCACCATCACCCCTGGTACAGTGAGACTGAGGGAACTTGCACGGCAAAGCAAGACCCACAGCAAACCAACACAGGGATATGAGGGTTGGGTCTGGCAGCCTCAGCTCTCCCTCCATGACCATCACAGATGCCCACGGTGTCTCACCCAAGAGCCCCCAGCCCTCTCTCCCGCCTCTTTGTTCTGCACAACCAGTGGCGCCGACGCACCAGGGTGGGGTGCAGCCCCCCCGTGCTGTTTCACGCACTCCCTGCACAGGAACAGCCAGGTTGGGGCTTCCCCGCTGGAGCTGGGCTGCATCCCTCGGGCTCGTTGGAGCCTTGACAGCCGTGACGAGCCCGGCGTGGCGCGGGTGAGGGGGCCCCCATTGTCTGCCGGCACAGCGGGGCCCTGCCACAATGAGCCGTGAATTGAACCGCTGCTGCCAAACAGATGGCGTCTGCAGGCTCAAGGTGAAGCAAAGGTCAGAGGCCAAGGAGAGCAGAGTGGGGGCACAGCCCCCTGCCCACCCACGGCGACGCGGGGGCAGCCAGGCCACCCCGTGTCCCAGCTGACAGAGTCACCATAGCGGGTGACACCACGGCTGTCTCCAACCCACCCAGCACATCCACCTCCAGCGCCCACCCCCGGCTCCCTGCCCGCCACCCGGAGCAGGTGGCGGCAGCCAGGTGCGTCCAGCAGGGATGTCAGGCAGCCAGAGGCGCGCTGAATGAGGATGCTGGAGCCACCTGCCATCGCCCAGTGGCAGGGCTGTGGCAGGGCTGGGCCCTCCCGCGGGGCGCTGTGGGAACGCTCCGAGACCCATCCGCAGGGATGCTCTGAGCCGGGGGTCGGGGCGTGGATGGGGCAGGGCCCGGGGAGGATGGGGCGCAAGAAGCAAGGCCCCATCCCCGCCCAGGTTGAACACCCCTCGGAGCCAGCTCCGTGCCCGCCGCAGCGCTACCCCGGTACCTGCGCGCTGCCTCTGCCCGACTCCCCGCCGCTGCCCGCCGCCGCCGCCACCTCAGGCGGGGCGGGAGGTTCCGGTGGTGGTGGCGGCGGGGGAGGCCCGACGTCGGGACCCGCCACCCTGTCACGGCGAGGCCCGGAGCCACCTGCCGCCGCTGCCGCCGCCGCTGTTGCCGCCGTTGCCGCCTTGCTCCGCCGGCGAGTCATGGCGAGCCCGCCGCAGCCAGGACAACAGCCAATATGGCGGCGCGGCCCGTCCGGCCCCTGCCCGCGGGAAGGAGGGAGGGAAGGAGGGGGGAAACGCTCGGTGAGGTGAAGCCGCCGCCGCCATCTTGCAAGAGGGCAGCGCTGCGCCCCCTGGCGGGCAGGGGGAGTAGCGGCAGCGCAGCGAGTTCGAATCCGCCCCCGCTCCCCGAGGCTGCCGCGGGTCCTGAAGACGCCGGTGCCTTCATCGTGATCGGGGTTGATCGTGATCGTACCAAGTGGGAACATCGGAGTGCAACTTCTTGAGTTCAAACTGAAAGAGAGCAGGATTAGATTAGATATCAGGAAAAAAATTCTTCACTGTGAGGGGGCGAGGCCCTGGCACAGGTTGCCCAGAGGAGCTTGCTGCCCCATCCCTGGAAGTGTCCAAGGCCAGGCTGGACAGGGTTTGGAGCGACTTGGTCAAGTGGAAGGTGTCCCTGTGTAAGACAGAGGGATGGAACAAGATGATCTTTAAGGTCCTTTCCGAGCTATTCTATCATTCTCTGATTCCTGGCCCTGCACAGGACAACCCCAGGAATCCCACTCTGTGCCTGAGAGCATTGTCCAAATGCTCCTGGAGCTCTGGCAGGCTTGGGGCTGTGACCACTTCCCTGGGGAGCCTGTTCAGTGCCCGGCCACCCTCAGGGTGAAGAACTTTTTTCAAATATTTAATCTAAACTTCCCCTGGCACAGCTCCAGGTGTTCCCTCGGGTCCTCTCACTATCACGGAGAGCAGAGGGCAGAGCTGTGCCTCCTGAGGAAGCTGCAGCCTGTAATGAGGTCTCCTCTCAGTCTCCTCCAGGCTGAATAGACCAAAGGATTTCAGCAGCTCCTCATGTGACTTCGCCCCTCAACTCTTCACCATCTTTGTAGCTTCCTTTGGACACTCTCTAACAGTTTTATGTCCTTATATTGTGGTGCCCAAACCTGCTGGCACCTGTGGGACAAGCAGGGCTCCAGGCTCACTGTGTGCACAGGGACCCCCATTCACGTGAGCCAGGACATGGCTGAAAACAGAGCCAGAGTCCGTGGGGGACACACGGAGCCCCAGCACCGGGACCAGTCCCACACCTGCATCCATCTGGCGCAGCCTGGGCACTGCCATGACTCAGGGACTTTCTGAAGCCGAGGAGGTGCCGCTGCCGTGTTTGTTCAACCATGCTCCACGGATTTTTTACCCATGAATCTACCCCATTAGGCTTTCAGCCACCTGAATTATCGGCACCCACATCCTGTGGCCAGCAGTGCCAGGTCTGGAGCAAACACTTCCTTTGGCACAGCCGGGGCGCTTTGCTGTGCCCAGCACCCCGAGCACCCCCCGGGACCTCTCCTTGGCTACTTGGTCCCTCTTTCTCCCACCGAGGGGCCACTTTACCCTCTTCCCACTGCTTTACCCCGCTCCGCACCCCAGTAAAGTTGCCTGCGGGTGCCTCTCCCGGTGGTCCCCACCACTCCGGGAATGCTCGGGAGGCTGTGGGAAGCGCTGGGGTGTCCCCGTCCCCCGAAGGTTGGGCTGCGGGGAGAGAGGACCCGGGGGAGGATAACCGGGGTTGCAGTCGGGAATTTGAGACAGGAGTGGAGACCGGGAAGGAAAGCCGGCAATGAAACCCATCCCGCCCCACGGGAGACGCACCCTCACCCTTCCCATCACAGAGAACCGGTCCGTCGAGGAGCGGACGGGTCGTCCCGATGCTGGGACTGGGCGGACACCGCTCCGATCCGCCCCCCGGGCGGTGCCCGGTGCCGACCCGCCCCGTCGGCGAGCGGCGGGCGCGGGGAGCCGGGCGGCGGCAGAGCTGCGGGACGCGCCATGCTGCCCGCTGCCCTCCGCCGATGGCTCCGCCGACCCAAGGTGAGACCGGGGGGTTTCACCGGGGCCACCCTCCCTGCACCCGGGANCTCCGCCGATCCCTGGTGCGGGGGGAGGCGGCGAGGGTGCCTCGGGGGGGAGCGGGAGGCGGAAGTGGGGGGGCTACCGAGGACCTTTCCCGGTGTTTACAGCCACGCACGGATCCGTGCCCAAGCTGCCGGGATGCGGCTGAGCTTGTTCATCCTGCTCTGCCCCCGGGGAAACTGAGGCACGGGTGGGTGGGGAAGGCGGCGCTCTCCGGGAGGAGCCAGAGCTGCCGTGGGAGGTCCCACGTACCTGCCCGAATGGATGTTTGTGGATCCGTGGGGTCTGAACCCTACTTGACTGTGGGAATGGGAGATTTGGGATCCTGCTGATGCAACACATGGAGATGTGGGGTGCTCCCACCATCACCCCTCTGCTCTTCCTGCAGCGCTCCGACCCACGCCTGCTCTCCCAGTTCTTCTTTGCCGACGAGAGGGTGACACGGGTGGTGGCCGAGATCAACGGGCTGGATGCCGAACTGGACCCGCAGCAGTACCTTGTGCTCCTCAACCAGCTCCACCTCAGCCAGGTATGGGGGCAGCCCGGATGCCGGTGTGACTTGGTCCCCCCAGGGTGCCGCGGGTGACACCCTGCTCTCCTCAGGCTCACCTGCTGGCCGTCCTGGAGCGGATCATGGAGGAGTGCATCCCCATGCAGCGGCACAGCCGTGACTACCTGGTCAAGTTCCCTGAGGAGCTCTTGGTGGACAACTTGGGGAACCACATGCTGTTTGCTGCTGAGGTGAGCCCAGAGATGCTGTCTGGGGGGTCTGACTCCCCAGGGTGATGGACAGCCCACCATGAACTTACCCTGGGGTTAGGCACTGCCTTGGGTGCTGTCTCCTGACAGTGCCTATCCCGGCAGTGTCTCCTGGCTGGGACCTTCCTGGAGGTGGATGAGTCAGATGGGGCACAGCTGCGGCCCCAGGCCAGGAATCTGCTGTGCAGCCTGGAGCTGGTCCGGACAGTGCTGCGGGAGCAGAGCCTGAGCCAACCCAGCTCCTACCCGGAACCTGTCCGGGCTGTGCTCATCCAATTTGACCGGCTCTTTGCAGAGTTTGAGCTGAGGTAGGGGCCAGGGTTAGGGTGCTGGGGTGGTGGGGTGCTAGGCCAGGACTGTAAGGACCTCACAGTCTCCCCATCTCTCCAGCTATGTGTCCTCGCTGGTGGCAGTGAAGTCTCCTGAAGAGATCTACAGGCAGCAGGAGATCATCGTACTCTTCTGTGAGACAGTGGAGAGGTGAGTGAGGGGCACTGTGTGTCACGTGGGGGTGGCAGGGATCCCAGCCCCAAGGATGGGCAGCATCCTCAGGCCCAGGTCCACTGTAAGGGTGTTTGTATGTCCCCCAGAGCACTGCACCTGGGCTATCTGACCCAGGAGATGATTGATGGCTATGAACCACTGCTGATGTTCACCATCCCTCGCCTGGCCATTATCAGGTGGGTGTAGCCCCTGCAGAAGCGGGTATGTTCCCTGCCCTGTACCAGCCCCTTCTACCCATGGGGAGCTGGGGTCCCAGGCAACCTCTGATGTGAGTTGGGCTCTGTCCCCTCACAGTGGCCTCCTCATCTACCCCGATGGTCCCCTCTGTCTGGAGCGGAGCCCTGAGGAGATGTCCCGGGTCTTCAGCCCCTTCTACAACCTCCTGAAGAAGATCAGGTGTGCAGTGGGGGGGCGATGGGTGGGGCTGTGGAGCAGCAATAGGGCCGTGACATGGGGCTGATGCTGACCCCTCGCCACAGGGACCTGCTGTGGGTGCTGTCAGCGGAGGAGCTCTGCCTGCTGGAGAGGAGCCTATGCACAGCTGAACAGGAGGATCCCTGCAGTCCTGACAAGCCCCCAGCTTGGGGGGCAGCTGTGCCCAGAGTGGACCCCCCTGCTCCCTTCAGTCTCCTGGAGGTTCCTCATTCCACCCCACCACCTCCCACCTGTACGACACGACTGGGACCCCCAAGCGTGGTGGATGACCTGAGCACCAATTGGCAGTGGGGGTGTGCGGTGGGCAGAGAACGGGACCAAGATGGCAAATCCCTGTCCACTGGGACGGGGACATCTCATACCACCCCTGGTGTAATGGTCACCTCCTCGCTGTGCAGCCCTCAGCCCCTGGGGAGCAGCCCAGGGACGGGACTTGCGGCCAGCCCAGGTGCCTGCTACTCGGAGCTGCGCTCCCGCTACAGCAGCACCAAAGACATGCTGCACACCCTCTTCGTCTGCATCTCAGGTGAGTGACCCCCAAGCCGACCCCCCAGCACCCTGAACCCCTCAACACCCTGACCTCCCCCACCCTCCTGGTGCAGGGGTGGCTGATCAGCTCCAGACCAACTTTGCCAGTGACATGCGGAGCATCTTGAAAACGGTCTTCAAGATCGTGTCCTCGCAGGCGGAGCCCTCAGAGGAGCAGAGTGCCAGCAGTGAGTAATCCCCAGGGACATGTGGGACTGCTCCCTTCTGCCCTGTCCATCACCCATCCCTGGTGAGACAAGGCCACAGCCCCAGGCGTGGGGAAAACGTGGCCATAGTGCCTGGCTCTAGTTTGGCTGGAGCACAACAACCCTTGTCCCCACAGAAGAGAAGGATGGTGACTCCTGTGTGACAGATGCTCCTCATGTGGCTGACTGCCCACTGTGCTCCAGTCCTGCAGAGGCTGCTGGCCTCCGGAGGGCAGGTAAGGGGCTGCCCAGGTTTCATGACTCTGGGGCAGGGTGTGAGGTTGGGGCTGATCCTGCCCATCTTGCCTGAGGAGGTCTGGCTGTGAGGGGAGCCAGGGTGAGGGGTTTTTATTGATATGTTTTGCCCAGCAGGTGCTCGCCTCCTGCCCGAGTGGGTGCCGGACAGCACATGCAGCCAGTGCTCTGCCTGCTGCTCGCCCTTCACCCTGCTACGCCGCCGGCACCACTGCCGCAGCTGTGGGAAGGTAGGACTGGATTGGGATGGAGCATGTGGGGCTCCCCGAGGGACCCGGCTCTGCTCAGCCCCTCTCTGACCTCCTGGCAGATCTTCTGTGCCCGCTGCTCACCGAATACTGCAGTGCTGCCACAGTACAGCCAGACCAAACCTGTACGTGTCTGCACCCACTGCTACAGCACACACCTCCCGGCCACGACCCGCTGCGCTCGGAGCCAGTGAGAGCCCCTCTGCCAGATCTGCATCATAGGAGGCTACACAACTGGGGGCCCAGGGCCACTCTGGGGCTGCTGGGCAGCACCTCGGCCCCATGACTCTTCTCGGAGCTTGGTGGGCATGGCAGCAGGACCCCCCCACATGATGTTAGGCCTCCCCCTGATGCACAGGGGCAGGACCCCACACACGGTGGCATCCCATACGGGTGATGGTGGGCGCAGGATCGCTTCTCCTGATGCACCGTGGCCTGCTCTGCTTTCGGTGAGCTGCCTGCTGCTGCTGTGCACCTGCCCCCCGGCTGGAAATGTGCTTCGTGGTGGTTTTTTTTCAGGTGAACTTTGGCTGCTGTTGGGCCCGGGGCAGAGTCTCCCCCCGGGGCCTGGCCTGAGAAGGTGCAAACAGCCCTCACATGACAGCGGGTGCCCCGGGGCCGCCCGTGCCGTGCCGTGCCCGGGGACTGGGGCTCGGCACTCCCCTTTCTCTCCCCATCGCCTCCGCCCGATGGATTTTAATAAAGAGATAAACCTGTCTATCTGAGCCGCATGGCGCTGGGCCGCAGTGATTCCCGCGGTGCTGGTGGGTGCGGCCGGTCTGGGGACACGCGTGGACTCGGAGGGGTGGGGGATGAGGGGCCGGGAGCAGCGCGGGTGTGCGCGCTCCCGCCCGGCTCGCATGGGCGGACACGGGCGATCCGCGCCCCGCGCGTCACCGGGCGCGCACGTGGGCAGGCACGGGAGAGGGCGCGCCTTTCCCGAGGGGCGTGGCCTTCAGGGGCGTGGCCAGGGGACGTCAATTGCTTAAACACTGATGGGGCGTGGCCTGGCGCCGGGGGGCGTGGCCCGTGCCATCTCCTCCCGCCGATTCAAATTTGAAGCACGCGCTTTCCCGCCTGAATTTGTTTGCCCGCCGAGGTGACGTCAGCGGCGAGGGGCGCCCCGCAGCCAATGAGCGCGCGGCTCACGGCCCCCCCACCTCCCGCCATGGAGCCCGCGGCCACCAGCATCCAGGTGCTGCTCCAGGCGGCCGAGTTCCTGGAGCACCGAGAACACCGATACCCACTCGGCCTGGCCGAGGCCGAGCACGGCTACGCCGCGCTCTGCCCTGCGCCGTCGCGCCGGGCCGTGGGCAGCATCAGGTCAGCGGTGGGCGAGTGGATGGGTGGGTGGATGGCGGCGCCCGGTGGCGACGGTGCTGATCACCCGGGTTTCTTCGGCAGGTCGGTGCACAACGCGCTGGAGAAGCACAGGTAGGGGGGCGCGGGGGGAAAAGCGGCGGAGCAAGGGATGATCGTGCCCGTGACTCCCTGTGCTTGACCCCCGTGTCGTTGTCCCCCTGCCCGGCCGCAGGAGAGCCCAGCTCCGGTGCTGCCTGGAGCGGCTGAAGCAGCAGGTGCCGGTGGGCGCGGGGCCGTCCCGTCCCACCACGCTGAGCCTCCTGCACCGTGCCCGGCTTCACATACAGGTGAGAAGGGATGGTGGCCCCGGCACCGCTCGGGATGCCCCGTGTGGCAACAGCGCCGTCCAGCTCGGACCCCGCTCATGGCTCACTGGGTCCCCACAGAGGCTGGAGGAGCAGGAGCTGAGGGCACGAAGGGCCAAGGACCGGCTGCGGGACCGGCAGCGGAGCCTGCAGCGGCGGCTGGAATGGCTGCTCTTGCCTGCTGATGGGGAACGGGCACGGGCCGACAGCCTGGACTCATCCCAGCTCTCAGAGCCCTCCGAGGGAGGTAAGAGAGGACTAAGAAAGAACAAAAGGGGGTAGGGAGGGAAAGCAGCCAAGGGCCTGACCCGGCCTCCCCCTGGTGCCCAGAGGATGCCGAGGTAGAGGTGGATGGCGTGGTGTTCAGCGGGGACCTGCTGCCCAGCTTTGGCACCGGGAGGGACCACAGCTACTCCAGCCCCCATAGCCCTGCATCCTGACGGTGCCTGCTGCCTTGCCTGCCTGCCTCCTTCCTGCTGGAAACCCAGCCTCTGCCAGCCTCATCACAGCTGCCAGGGTAAGGGACCACAGGTGGGGGCTAGAAGCCAACCTTACCCCCCACAACTGGATGGCACTAGCTGTGGCACTGGGTGCATGGGGCTGGCACTGCACTGTGGCACCTGCTGTGCACCGCAAAGCACTGGAAGAGGTGCTGGAAGAAGGCCTGGCTGTTGCAGGGACATCCTCCTGCCTCCCCCTGTGCACCCCCAGGCAGTCTGGGGGCTGCGTGGTGTGAGTATGGGGCAGTGCTGCCCACTGCAGACACAGCTACAGGAAGGCTCTCCCACCCGTGGAGCACCAGGAAGGGGAAACAAGTGCGTTAAGCAACCTGCCTCCATGCTCCTGCAGCCACCCCACTCTCTTGTACAGACCCGACACTTTATAGTAAAGGCACTTGGTAAAACCCTGGCCTGTGTCTTCCCTACAGAGGGGTGCACCCCCAGAATGGAGAGCAGCGCTGGGCTCTGCTCTAACCAGGCCAGCCTCAGCCAAATCAGAGGTGGGTGTAGATTCTTTAATGATAATTACATCTCGGGAAGGGTCTAACAGCAGCTGATTGTCAGACTTGTACAGTTTCTTTAAAAATATAAAATCTAAGGAGTCTCCTATCTGTCCTGGTGCAGCTGGCCCCTCACACGTACTGCTTCTTCTTGGTGGCTGCCTTGCTCGCCAGGTCCTTGGCTTTCTCCGTAGCAGCCAGGGCTGTTTCCTTGGCTTTCTCAGTCGCTTCCTTGGCTGTCTCCACCAATGTTTTGGATGGAGCTTCTCCTACAACATGGAAGCTATTAACCCCACAGGAGTGCCGGCTAGACCGGCCCTGCCACCGAGGCACTTCCCCACAGAGGGAGGAAGATGAGCCTGGCATTCCTGACCCCAGCACGTCAGGGCATGTCGCAAAGGGGAACCACAGGCACGTCACTGTTGCCATGTTCCATCCTCTCCTGCCTGCACTCCACCCTTGCCCGGCCCTGCAATCACAGCTGGCCTGCCCCACTCACGAAGAGCATGCTGTGCCAAGACACAGGGCAAAGGCAAGGGGTGAGGATTTCACAGTCAGATTAGTTCAAGCCACAACCTGCCCATGGACTGGAGTGCTCCCAGTGTGACCTCTAACTCCAAGAGACCCGTCCCGGTCAGCCCCAGCCTGCCCTTGGTGCCCACCTTGCATTCTTGCTAGCACGTATTCAAATCCCTTAGTGCTCTTGGTCACGTTGCTTTTGAACCTGGCCAGACCAAACTCCTGCAAGGCAAAGGTCAGTGAAGGTGCGAGCCCTGTCACACACAGCCCCTGGGGCTTTGTCCTAGCTTGACAAATCACAGTGACTCACAGTGATGGTTCTGGGTGCCTCAAGAGCTCATGAGGACCAAGGAGGGGGGTGAAACAAGGGGAAAGGGTGTAAAACCAGCACAAGGAAAGGGTAGAGCAAGGGGGAGCAGCAGCTTTACTGCTGGAGCAGTGCTCACCTGGATGGCCCGCGAGACGCCAAATAGGCTGGAAGATACCCAGGCTTCCCGCTTGACCTCGGTCCAGTTGCTGTTCTCGGGGTTCACCCGGTACTCGCAGCGCTCCTCCACCACCTGCACGAGGCACAGTCCGGCCGTGGGCACTGCTCCGTCCCCTCCACTCCCCACACACCCGCCTAGCAGCAGCACCTACCATGAGACGAGCGTGGTTGATGTTCCAGGTGAATGTGGTCATGGTTCGGTTCTTGGGGTCCACGATAGAGTCCTCCAGGATGTAGACGGAGTGGGCGACATTGGCTGGGAAGAAGCGCTCTGCCCACCGCGGCATCCGGTTGGTCTTGGTCAGGAGCCGCCGGGAGAGCAGCTTGTGGTCCGCTGTCACCTCCCGGTGCACGATGTCTTCGGTCAGGACATGTTTGCTAAAATGGGGAAGAAAACATCAAGCCCTGCTCTTCGCCAACTCTTCCCCGGGGCTGGGAATCATCAGGGATTGAGGGATTAAGGGAGGGCGGAATCAGCTGCCTGCTGGGCACTGGTGGTGCGGGGCACCCATCCCTGAAAGCTGGAGCCGGCGGTACCCCCGGGGAAAGGGTTAGGCTGAGGCCGGGGGGTGGCACCAATCCCAAGTGGGACCGGGGCGGCGGAAGAGGTCGGGCAGGGCCCTGGCGCACCTGTAGGGGTTGGGGTAGCGCTGCCAGAAGGCGGCGAACACCTGGTCCCAGGGCCCCTTGAGGACGCCCAGGCTGGCGCAGTATTTCCCCATGGGGCCGCTGATCAGGCCCGCGCCTGCT
>VZRN01000886.1:148127-205315 GCA_013397935.1 Dasyornis broadbenti
TTTTTTTTGTTAAATAGGAAAACTTTAACTGGAGAACAGCATTAAAGCAAACTACCATGAGCTAATTTGCATTTGGAGACCTGTAGTAGGTGAGGTGATCATTCCTTACAGTGGTAATTCTGCTGGATTCACCAGAGCCCTGGCTGGCAGTGGGCACTGGGGAAGATGGGACAAGCCAAACAGGACAGTGGCCTGTGCCTACTCCCCTCCTGCCCACGGATCCCACAGGTCCTGTGATGGCTCCTCCTCTGCAACCCTCCTCCCCTGACCACGCTGTTATCATCCTTCATCAGAGCTCCTCCATCACCAAAGGTCACCCGGGACTCTACTGCCCACTGCAGAAATCCAACACTGAAGTGGGTCCTGCTGTGAGGTGGAGGCCACAGCCACTGACCCCAAGCCACTGCTCTGAGTAGGGCCAGCAAAGTTATCCTGGCAGCAGGGATGTTGACCAGCAAAATATTTGTATGGGAGCAGAGCTTTCATCCCCTTCAGAAACAGGAAGAAGGAGTCATTCCTACCAGGAATGAGCCTGGAAAATTCCTGTGAACCGTCTTGGGACACCAGGGTAGGGACTGAGATAATTACACCCTTTATTCTGCTTCTACAGTGCTCCACACCAGTGAATCAACACAGGAGTCACCTCTCACCCACCTTGGGTGCAATTAGGGCTGACCCAGGACTAAGTGACCAGGTGACTGGATCCCTCCAGCACAGCAAAAGAGCACCACGGCCTTGACATGCAGCTGTGGCAAAGGTCCGAGCACAGCACGAGGCTGCAGCAGTCTCTCCCTCACAGAGTCTGCCAGGGATATGGGTTACTTTGCCTCAACCCTCTACTTTAAAAACCCCCATGATTCAAACTGGCTGAACTCTGAAGACAGCAACGAATGGCAGCTAACAAACCCAACTGCTTCAGCACAGGCATGTCCCTCTCCTCCTCAAAGGCAGTGCTGCCAGCTGCCACCACAGTGAGTCACCTTGAGCACAGAAGATGCCCACATTTCCTTCACAAAGGTTTTGCTGCCCAAAGTTGTTCCCCAGCTCATGCTCCCTGATGAGGGCAGCCTGGACAGGGCAGGGCTGCTGGGACCTCTCTCTACACCTGGTCAGGCCTTGTCTATGTGACCCAGCACAGCCCAGACACTCCCAAAAGCACCACTACTACCTCTGAAAAGCCCCCTTGATCCGACAGAGCATCGCCCAGGGCCCCAGCGAGGGTGAAGAGGGAAGAGCAGCTTCCTGGCTTCCTCCTTCAATCACGTTCCTCGATATCACTTTTGCCAAGCCTCCTAGCTATGCTGAACCCAACTTCCCAACAGCAGCTGCAAGGCAGCAAGCCAGAAATCTGGATCCTTGTGGAAGAGGGAGACAAGAACAGAGATGGGGTACAGTAGCTGCAATGAAGAAGGCTGTGGGAAATGCCATGCAACGGTTTAATCCATGTTTACTGTTCCAAACAAGCTTTTGGGTAAGCACCTGCTGCATGAAAGGTGGCTGCTGCTGTGAGCCTCACCCTGCTACATGAGCCCGCGACTTATAGAAGTGATTTTTTTCAAACCTGCTCTTGTGAGAATTCACTGAGAACTTCTCCATTTTACAGATTTAAAAAAGCCTGCACCAAAAATATTCACAGTTTATTTTTTCATGAACAAGTAACTAGTTAACACGTGACAATGCGAAGCAGAGGTGGACAGAGCAGTGCAGAGACCTCTCTGGTTACAGCACGAGCTGGCTGGGTGCTGGCACTGAGGGAACCCTACTTACACAATCTACATGACTAAGTCCAGCTCATGGGAAGGCTTATAAATGTAAATTCGTTTTCCTTCTCACACATGATAAATACTTAATATACTGAATGTCAACTTTTTTTAATTTTTGTGTAAAAACATTAATGAATGCCCTTAAGGTGATTTTCTCTCTCAATGGATCGGAGTTGTCCTGATTCCCTTTGTGGAGGAGTCATGCAGAAACGCAAGCTGCTTGCATTTCCTCAGTTTCAGCAGCAAGCAGGAACTGACCTGCCAGTCTTCCCGGAAAACAACAACATTAAACAAGTAAGTTTCCATAAGCCATAAAGCTTTTCCAAGTCGCGAGCTATTCTACAAAGGATCTGAAATGATTCGGACTACAGAAGAGATGCACCATAGCACTGGTAATGTCCCCTTGTGCCCAGCACACCTGGCCTTTACAGCAGGACGTTGTCTCGGGGTGCACACACCAGGAAAGGAGAACAGATCGGGATTTGTCTTGGTACAAGTGTCTGCCTCCCTTCATAGAAAACTGCAAAGCTCATGACTGACTGCTCTTGGAGCAGCAGGCATTTGCAAGCCAAGTGGGAACAAGAACCTGCTCCCATATCAGAGGGAGAGGATCAGCACAGAGCTGAATGCTCCCTTCCTGGGGAGGGGCCTGTAGATCTGCCTGGAAGGAGAAGAAGGATATACACACTGGAGCTGTGAAAGGGCCTGGCGACAGCATGGACATCCAAGGCTGCGGCCCCAGATCGGTGGAACTCAGGCAATCCACAGAGGTAATGTGTTGTGAGAGTGGGAAAAAGCTGATCAGCAGCGTTTCCTCGGCAGGACACCAACCTTCGCCAGGCCAGGTAATGCCACCTGAGGTGGTCCGTCCTCCTCCTGCCTGCGAGAGTGCCGGTGGTCAGAAGATGCTGCAGGCCCCTGGGACTCTACTGCCTGCCCCAGGAGCACCACAGCCAAGCCAACTTCTGCCTCAACGCTTGAGTGAACGGCCTTCAACAGGCCTAGTCTGGACACCAGCCTGATGACCACCAGGTACTAAACATCGCCTTCACTGTAAAAGGGAGAAGAGGAAAAAAGAAAGCCAGCCAGCTGCTGGAGCCCACTGCATTCCAGTGTGAGAACTACAATTCAGTTGGATGGACGCACACATGCGCACACACACATGCACACCAACACAGTCCAGTTAATTCAAGTCTCCTTTGGTTGTAGAAGAGCTAAGCCAGAAGCTACACAAGGGGAAGGTGTTGAGATGGGTCCTGATCCAGCTATGGCACCTTGCCTCTGCGCTGTGCAGTGAGTGGGACAGGCTTGGCTTACTGCTGGCAACACCACGTGTGGTGGGAATACACTCTGAACACTTCTCAGGCAAAGGGAGAAAGGACTGCTCAGTCTGCTGGCTCAAGCTGACAACAGAGGTCTAGAAGAGACTGGATGTAAATTTGAAAGGGAGCACTGTCCCCCTGGCAGGGCAGTGCTCAGCACCTCCAGGAACCCACTCTGCTCTGCTATTGCTGCTTTATGGGTCACTATGTTGTCAAGTGCAGGGAAACACTCCGCGTGTCCTGTGCTTAAGGATTAAGACAAAAGAATGAAAATACTGCAATACAACTTCTTCCAAGATCTCTTTTCCCTGACTTCCTCCAGATTTCCTGCCTTCTTGGGCCTGGCGAGTTGCAGCTCTGTAAAACAGGAGCCTGAATGGATACTGGCTGCTGATGGAGAGAACTGCACTGAACAAGTGCAGGAGCTTCTCTCCCAGCTCACTGGAGACGATGCCTGTCCTTCAGCAAACCACACGCACAGCATGTCCCAGTTCACACACACAGACAAACCTTGCAAAGCAACGCATTGCAGGGATAGAGACCTGGGCAGGTGACATAAAATCCCTTCCCTGCTTCTAGAGTCTGGCAAGGACACACACTCGACTGCTCACCACATGATCCCTGAAGCATCTCCAGTGCCAGGGTAGCCTGACTGATCCACTTTCTTTAAATGTAGTAAAGAGCAAGGCCCCTGGCTGTACCTGGGAACCCACCTACGAACCAAACCTGGAGCTTGAACACACTAGATCAGTAATGTGACCATTTGAATGGAATTGGAGATTTTTACCCAAAGTGGACTCTTTATTTCTGCTTTACCATTTGTAAAAGGAAGAGGAAAAGGTCACGGATGCTCTCTCCCTTTGGCTGGGCCAGACTCAGATTTAAGAAAATATCCTTGCTCATGTCACAAGAGAGTATGGATGGGATGTGCATGGGTTAGGGGCTGGGCTCAGGGAAGTGAATAAAAAAAACAAAACAAAGAATTCCCCCTCCCTAAACATTAAACGACTGAAACCTGCCTCCCATATTCACCAACCTCACTTTGGCTCTGAGTCAGCCAACTCACGACAGACAGAATCCTGGTTACGGGCTAGCGCTGTGTTTTGTTCAGGCAAAGGGTCCTGCCCCCGAGGAGTCTGTGCTTTTCCACTCAGCCAAGAAATCTGATCAATTGTCTGAATGTTTGCGACAAGCCACTGCATCTGCTCCGGGGGTACCGGCGCTTCCCTGGCTGGCCGAGGGGTCTGCTCGAATGCACACAATCTCTCTGATGTCCACGGGGACTGCTCCGAGGGGGCTGAGGCCACTTCCCAGCTGGGCTGAAGGGTTGGCTCTGGTAGTTTCTCTGTTGTCCGGGAAGGCTGCTCTGCAGGTGTCAGGGCTTTCGCAGTGGGCCAGTGGCTTTGCTCGTGTGTCTGTAGTTTCTCTGTAGGCCAAGGTACTTGTCCAACGTGCGTTACCACCCTCCCAGAAGACCAAGAGATTTGCTCCCCAGCTAACATGGTCCGCTCTTTCTGCTGGGGACTCAGCTCCACAGCAGGGGCTCCTCTCTCCTTCGGCTGAGCGTTCTGGTCGACAGGACGCAGCGCCTTCTCAGACAGCAACAGCCTCGGAGCTGATGCAGCCAGAGGCTTGTCCAAGGCTTGAGGCCGAGGAGTCACGGCAGCAGCCAGCTTATCTGATGCCTGAGGCCATGGGGCTGTAAGAGCAAGAGGCCTCTCCAAGAGCTGAGACCGAGACACCCCAGAGCTGAGAGACTTTTCCAAAGGCAATACCCGCAGGGTCCCAGAGTCAGCAGCCTTCTCCGGAGGCAGGGATCGCAGCACCCCAGGGGAGAGCGCCTTCTGTGTGAGCGGGATCCGCAGGGCCCCCGAGCTGAGAGCCTTCTCCACGGGAAGGATGTGTGGTGATCGGGAGCCAGGGGCCTTCTCCGGAGACAGAGGCCACGGTGACCCTAAGCTGGGAGCCTTCTCTGTGGGCAGAATCCGTGGCATACCTGAACCAGGAGCCTTCTCTGGAGGCAGGGGACGGGGTGACCCAGAGCTGGGAGATTTCTCTGTGTCTGGGACCTGCACTGCCCCAGAGAAGGAAGTTTTTTCTAGAGGCAGGGATCGTGGTACTGCTGATCCAGGCGCCTTCTCTGAGGGCAGGATCCGTGAGACTGGGGAATCAGGGACTTTTTCAATGGGAACAGGCCACAGCACTTCAGGACTGGAAGCCATCTCCAATGCTGGGACCTCGCTGGAAGCCTCTTCCACAGACTGCGACTGCGGACTCTGGGCAGAGGCGTCGTCCAGTGGCTGGAGCTGATCAGCCTCAGGAGGCTCCTCCTCCGGCTGGGACTTCAGTGTCCCCACCGTGGCAAGGAGTCTATTGGAGAGTGGAGGATGCAGGCATTTCATGGGGAACTCATCCAGCAGCTCAGGCTGCTGCGTCCTGCTGTCAGTGAGGGACTTGTCTGATAACTCCAAAACCTCGGGGGCATCAGGAGTCTCGTCTGACAGCTGGAGCTGCAGGTCACCAGCAGTAACAAGCGACTCATCCAACGGGGATGGTGGCATTCCCGGAGGAGATTTGCTCGGCAGCTGAGGCTGCGAGGCGTCACTGGAGGACTCGTCCAGTGGCCAGAGCACCGCGTTGCTGGGAGGTTTGTCAGGCTGCTGAGGCCGCAGCGCTACAATGATGGGCTGCTTCTCTGACTGCAGCCTTAGGGACAGGGCAGCCTGCGGCTTGTCTGATGGCTGCAGACGGAGCGACAGGGTGGTGGGAGGTTTGTCCGAAGGCTGCAGCCGGAGTGAGAGGGTGGTGGAGGGTTTGTTGGATGGCTTCAGCCTCAGTGACAAGGTGGCAGGGGGTTTATTTGATGGTGGCAGTCTCAGAGCCAGGGTAGCAGGTGGTTTGTCTGGTGAAGGTAGCCTGAGGGCCAGGGTGGTAGGGGGCTTGTTTGACGGCTGCAACCTCAGTGCAAGGGTGGTGGGGGGCTTGTCTGATGACGGCAGCCTCAGCGCTAGGGTAGCAGGGGGCTTTTCTGGTGACTGCAGTCTGAGCGCCACAGACTGAGGTATACTGTCCAGGGGTTGAACACTCAGGTCTGTGTCTGCCTCTGCGTCTGCAGGCAGCTGTTCTGGTGGCTGGGTGTCCTCGCTGTTAGTCAGGCCTTCTATGGGAGGCGCATACTCACGAATTTCTCCTGGCTCTAGAGGGTGGGGCCCACAGGGATCATGCTCTGTACAGCATAATCGTCCATCCAGCTTGGAGATGAAGAGCATTCCTTCCCGGTGCTGCTTGCAGAAGGACCTGGGGCACATCTCGCAGAATGAAGCTGCTTCCTTACCACACATGTCACACTGATGCCACGGGCACTCCCACTTTCCTGCAGTACAGACACGGGAGAAAAGACACACCTTAGGAGTAGTACAAGGGGAAGAGACAAAGACCTGCTGCCAAGGGAGTTCAGGGGAAAGTGGGAACACTCCTGTAATACCCACATAAAATTCTACATGTCCTCTTCATGCTTTAGCTTGTCAGGCAGTTAATACAAACCTGCATTCTCAGAAGCAAAAAGGGCAATGATAATCATGACAAACACAAGCCACATCAGGTCAGACCAAAAATCCATCTGATTCCTGCACAACACTAATCAATAGAGGTGTCCAGAAAGGAGCAGACACCCCCAGCTTGCACATCTCTGTGGCTCTGATTTTCACAGAAAACAGCAGTGGTTATCTGTGCACAACACCCAATGGACTTCTAAGCCAAATGTGTCATATTCATCTTTTAATTCTGGGTCAAGAACCACACTTCCTGTTTATCAGAAAGAAGAAGTGAGAGAGCAGTGATCACAAGGGCTAAGTTTCTATTGTCTCTGAAGCCAAGGGCACATCCTTAACCTCTGGCCATGGATGGCCATGATAAAACAAAGCTGCTCCCCCAGCAGCTCCATCTTCACAGTGAACCTATTGACCATCAGTACCAACACCATCAGGAGGAAAAACACAACATTACACTTCAGAGATTGCTGCTCTTCGCACCTGTAGGTGACCTCACTGGCTCAGCCTCCTGCTCCCTCAGCCAAGGCTGTCGCTGGCTCTAGTAAATGCTTCCCCACCAGTTCATGGACACACACTGAGTTCCTAACCTCTCACCACAGGAGGAGAAAGGATGTTTTTCCAAACACACCTCCTGCCTTTGTGCTCTTCCAGCACTCCACATACCCCGTTCCCTCCTGCTCCTTGCCTTGCTGTGGAGAGCAGCTCCTTGCACAGAGCATTGAGCCAGAGGTCAGCCATGGACACCAGCCAGGACACAGCACTTCCCAGCCTGCCTTAACCAAACCCACAGAGCTGTGGCTACCAGCTCTTTTCCAGGAAGGCTGGTTCCTGCAGCACAGCACCGAGTAGCTGTGGGCATCACTCCCTGCACTTGTGCAACAGCAGCTCTCCACTCCCCTCTCTCACGCTGCTTTTCCCCTGGGGTTGAAGGCAACATGTAGTAAGTTTTTCCCCCTCCTTTGAAGCCAGTCCAAGGCTTCTGTTCCAGTCTCAAAATATGCACACTGCTCTTCTGTGTCTTTTCCAATTTTTCAGCATTTTTTTCAAGTGAGGATGTTTAACACTTCCCATGGTCTCCCCTGTTCCAGCTGCAGTACAGGCTGTCACTCTCCCCCTGCTCCAGCTGCATCCCAGAGAGCCACACTCAACACTAAACTGGGCCACTGGAAAGACTCTGGGACCATCCTTGCAGAGGTCATTTGCACAGATGGAAAATAAAATACGTCAAAACCTACTAGTTTGTTGCAGGAAGGATAAATCCTATCAAACCACTCTAATGGTCTTTGACAGGATAAAAGGTCTAATGAATAAGAACCCTCTCCAGAGACAGCCCAGAGCTCTTGGAAGTAAGATCACACAATTAGCAACATGCAAACAAGCAGGAAGTTTCAATTACTTGACAGGAATGCCCATGGCAGGGGAAACATTTGAAGTAGAAAGTGCTGAACCTTTCATGTCCTGAATGATACTCTGAGGAGCAGGCTATGAAAATCACTGCCTATGTGTAAAAAGAGTAAAATTGCTACAACTGACTGAAAATCATACTCAAAAAACAGCTATTAATGGTCTTGTGGCAAACTGAGGAGGCATTTCAAATTACATCCTTCAGGAATATATTTTAATCTGTTCAATAATTTAAATTTCTGAAAGCAGAACAGCAAATATTCTTACAGAAACAGGTAGACAACATCGACGCTGTGAGGAACTGCAAAAATCCAGTTGGACAGGCTCAGAATTTAAACTGGAGAGATGCTCTTGCAGCAACAAGATATAATTAAATAAAGACAAGTGCAAAACAGGATTGCAAGATGAAGAAATACGTGTAAGAAACGGATCAAGATGAAAACTCAAGAACGATAGAGCAAACCATCAACATCACATAAATAAGTTATTTTTGCAAAACAAGTCAAAACATAATTTCCTGAGAAATTTTATGTAAAAACAAAATATAATTATTCTCTTCTATCAGAGTAAGCAAGGCCTTGGGTGCAATATTGTTAAAATACTCGTTTCCAGTTTTAAAAAATGTGTAGGCAAGTGGGATACAGTCCAGTGCAGATCAAGAATAAAAACTTGAGGCTATGTTTGTATAAGCCAGAAAAGGACTGAGACAACAGTCTCCCTGTATGTAAAAAAATGTGTATCAGAGAGCTGGCAATCCTTTGTGTTTTCAAGTCAGGCTGTTAGGAGAAACTTTTCAAATGGAAAGCAGAGGAACACGCTGAAGGCTGGACTGTATTTTTTGAGTATTTTTTAATTTCAGATTTTTGCCCTCATTTCACCACAAACTAGAATATGCTTGGTACTGTTCTCTTAAGCATGAAATAATGGCTATTCAGACATTTAACAGATTCTTTTCTAATTCCTATTTTCTAGCAGTGCTTCTCCTCACCATTCAACTCACTCAATTGTCTTCAACTTTGGGAAAACAGCCAGCATGATGATCAATACACCTCATCTATTGTTGGGATTACGCTCTGCCAGGCCCCAAGAATGGGGTCAGTTCACAAGCACCACCTCTTACACAAGGACCAGCTCCTCCTTCAGCAATTAGTTCACCTCTTTGCAGTCACAGTGGGGTGCAAACCAGGGTTATGTTGCTTGGGCAACAAGGTCTGCTCAAGTGAGAAAGATTTCTCTGAATGTTAAGATGCTGTGAATAGAGTGTAAGGTGATGAGCAGTGCCCAGGACACCCAGAGCGAACACTGTGACCCAAGCAGAGCCCAGCCGTGCCGAGCACTCACCTGCAGGTCTCTTGGTCAGGTTGAGGCAGTCGGCATGGTACACCTTGGGGCAGCCTGACTTCTTACAGGAGACTAGCTGCCCTCCATCCCCGCAGCTGAAACACTCGTCCTCCCGCTCCTTCATCACCTCTGCCTGCGACCTGCGCTTCATCTGCGGCCGCCTCTTGAGCTTCTTGGACTTCTCCTCAGTGAGGCTGGGCTGGCTCTGTGGGTGGGACAATGTGGGTTAATGCAGGGCTCTGCCTTTCCACCTGCTCCCTGACTGCTGCAGGAGAGAATTGCAAACCCTGCCAAGAGAAATCCCACTGCCAGCTATACCTGAGACCTGTGCAGCATCTCTAGTGCTACTTGGTACTGGCAACCAATTTACTACAGCAAATAGCTCCGTTATTTTGGAAGAGCCTGGAAGTCTTGCAGCAAAGCTTGGCTCAACATGGGATATTTACAACTAGCAACAGCAGAATGAGGAGCTGGGGCTGCCTGGTGTCACAGAGCTCATGCTGCCTCTCACAGACTCTTCAGGTCAAAGCAGTCAGGTCTCCTGGCACATATGACTCATAAGGAGTCTATCCAGGGCCTTCCTGCACTTATTCACATTCATCACTTCTCTCTCCATTTTCAGTCTGAATTTATCTGTTATCAGTTTAGACCTATTCGTTCTTGTGTCAATGCTGCTCTTTTCCACCAGAATCACAAAATCTTTTAGGTTGAAAAGACCTCCAGGATCATCGAGTCCCACCTTTGAAGTTTTTCTTTCTCCCTGAAGTAACCTCTGGGACACACACTCCTCCTCACAAACTGAAACTTCCACAGTCGGCACACTCAGTCTTCCCAGTGGCTTTTCTCTGCCCTTATTGAGTATATTTATTCCAAATGAAAGTTACAGAATTACACATGCTACCTCAGATAACACCTCACAGACCATGTACAGTGACATCAACTCTTCTACAAAAGAATAAGAAAGCCCCACAAAGCACTGCCCCCATTTGCCTTTTCTACAGCTGTGTCACACCACAGCTCAGTCCTGCGGCACCTGAGCTGCACAGTGGCTCCCCCTCCAGCACGACTGCCCAGCCACGACCTTTTCATGATAGATTTATTTCTGCTGTTACCCTCCAGGTGTGTACTGTGGGATACCCAATCTCCATTCCCCCTATACTCAGTTATTCCTTTGCAACTGCCCCATCCTCTCACTCTCTCATGCTGATGACAACCGACAGTTATATTATTTGTGTAGTGAAGTATCTACAACTGGACCTAGGACAGGCAACTAAATAGTTTAAGTGCTCTCTACTCTGGCCTAAGGCTTCCTCCTCCTGCTCGTCCAAATCCCCCTCCAAGCCAGGCTGAGCCTCCCATTGTGTTGAACACTCAACTCCACAAGCATGATGCTTCTTGCTCCCAGTCCTGACCTTATCAAAGCACCATCAGTTTAGTTTATCTAAGGAGACATGAGCTAAATTTTGTGCCATTTTCTACATATCTTTGTGTTCAAATATGTGTTCACCATGCAGGACATCTCTGTGTGCTGAGACAGTGCCTACGAAGCAATTTTTACATCCTTTATTCTGCATAAATATCGTGCATATTATTTTCATCACCAAAACATTTAAACATTTAAAACTTTGGTCTCCAGACCTATAATTTCAGAAATCTGCAGCTGGCTATCCAGCTTCCCTGTCACGAAGGAGTTACATCTCTTGATTGTTTCCTTTCCCTTCACATGTGGATCTTTCTGCTTTCATATGGTCTTCATACCGTCATTCCCCCGACAATGGGGACAAGTCAGGCCTTTCTTATCACTGAAAATGCAGGCACAGAAATGCCTCCACCTAAACTATGCCTCCGATTCTCAGCGCCTAGTTCCTCAGCTATCTAATTACAAAGAGAACAAGAAAATCCCTTCACAGCTAATTTGAATGTCTAAGAGAGGTCTAACAGCTGGACTAAGCGATTCCCACTTGTTCCCTACAGTGCAATAGACTCCCAAACATTCTTCCACACTCCCAGTTAGAAGGCACTTTTAAGAGTGAACTTCAGTATAATCAGTTTTGTCTTGCTGTATGTTCAGGAAGCTTAAAAATGCATCTATTGTGAGAGGAATTTTTTTTTAAAAAAACACCCCAAGGTACTGTTTTCTCAGTATTGCTTCTTAGCCCATCTCATCAAGATGGAATGAGTCGCCTCAGATATCACAATGGAACATGAATGCCAACTAAAGGGCACCTTTCTCTGGTTTCCATCGTGCAACCTGCAATTTCAAGGCAAAAATGACAGTCAAACCATGTATAACACAGGGGCAGCAGAAAATCAATTGAACTTTTAAACCACAATCTGAAAAAGAACTAAATACACCAGATGCGCAATTCACCTCATCTGTCAACTTCTGAAGACATCCATTTTTTATTTTTATAAGTTAATTTTTCTGCAGAACTAATCTCTGGAGAATTTGTAAAACCTTCCCTACATATTGATGGGGCTGAACAGCTGTGCTGCTGGAGCTTTTAACCCTTAACTGTGGGCACGGCAGGATCCACATGCCAGAGCAGAGGGATTACAGACCGATTTGGTGAAGCACTCCTAACAAACCAACAGCTGAGACATAGATTTAGTGGGTGACAGCTGGGAACTCAGCCAACTGCTCCTGTTATTTCCTTTTCCCAGTGAGAACCAGCTCACACAAGGAGGTAATTGAAATCAATTCCTGTTACTGCAACATTACAGTTACAAATCGAAGCTCTCAAAAAGTCAGTGAGTTCTAAGAGCTGGTGGTTTTTCTACTACAGATATGGCAAATTTCTTACATCGGTCTGATGTGTGAAAATTGGTCACTTCACTAGAAGCAGAATAAAACCACGAACTTTACTGCAGAATAGATGATGAGGTAGCAGCCTTCTGGCTCTAAAGTAACTTCAGTCTGAAGGAATGTGAGTTTGCTGGCCTTCCATGCATGCTCACAATTTACTCAAACCTTTATTTTGGGAAATGGGCTGAGCTGTATTTTCTTGGTTATCTGATGAAGTCTTTCCCATGCCTGTCCTTTGCTCCTCTAGTGCTATGGAAATTGTCATGCTAAGAAGTAGAATATAACAATAATAATAATTTTAAAAATCTTTCTTTTATTATTTCGGTGTAAAATAAAACTTCCTGTCATTATAGCAACTCTGATAATTGAAGTCTAAGATTTGCTCCCTCAGAATGAAAACTCAAATATTTAACTCATTTCAAGCACAGTTCATGGCCACACTGAAATGATGACCTCTTCAGCCTGAAACTTCTGCAACCAATGAATGATACACATCTATGCAAAGAGGTGATTTGGAAGAACAAAAGCGTAAAGGATGCATCATACCTTTGGCCTTACTCCTAGGAAGCCACTGCAGTTTGGGGCACCACATTTACAAACGGTCTTTCCATTTCCCAAACACTCCAGATTGTAGTTGAAAGTCAACTCAGTCCCTGGCACAAAAGCAGATCAAAACCAAGCAAGTTGTTAATGAACTACAGGGCAGAACATTTTATTGCTGAAGTAAAAGCACTTTTTAAATGTAACGTCACAAATGACTGCCACCACTACACAAGGACACCAAACTATTAATTTCCCCACAGATCTGTGTGTACTGAAAATGCAGTACAACTCCTCACTACTACCACATGCTACAGCTAAAAAGAACATCGACCCTGTAGCAGGGCTCTGTATCAACCTCCGTTGATACCATGGCTGGGTGTGTTTCATTACATTAGTGCTGCTGTTAAGTCTTGTAAATGCCCGTAAGAAAACAAAAATTAGATCCATTCCCAGGGAGCTATAAACCTCCCTTTTCCTTAGAGAACCCCCTGAGGATACTGCAGGCATTGACAGTGTGTTCCTTACCAGCTTTGATATTTACAAGTGCGAAGAGCCCCACCCGAGTGTCGCCATTCACACACCATTTCTGAGTCTCACAGTTGGGCTGGCAGCAATGGTTCATGAACCGAGCGTAGTTGCCCTTTGGCCCAGCATCAATGATTCGATCCTGCATTGCAAAAGAAAAAAGACAAAACCCCAGAAAACCACATTTCAGTCAGCTGTCATCACTTGTAATCAACCAGCTCTGATGCCTCTGGCCAGCACTGGCAGATCACGTGGCAATACAGCCTCCTGCACATCATCCTTCTCTTCAAAGATACACGGCTCCCAAACAGCCAGAACAGTGCCACTCCTCCTTTCTGGGAAACAAACTCTCCCTGTGGCATCAGTACTGGATAAATACCACCCCCAGCACACTTCCAAGGCAGTGCTTGCGGTTCCAGGCCACAACTTCTGCTTAAAAGCAAAATAGCAGTTCCTATTTCTTGCATGTCAGCGTACAGAAGGAAAACAGGAAGAGAGTGTAAGGTGAGGTACACTTGTGCACAGCTTGTTACAGGGCTGGAGAGGAGAGGGAAGCTGCAACTGAGATTTGCTTTTGTAGTAATGAGGGAGATATTAACACTTGGGTCTGCCCCATCAGCCAGGCAAGGAGAACAAGATATGGTCAGTGGCAACTTGCAGCAGGATGAGGGGAAAGACATAAAGCAGTCACTGTTATCCTGTCCCACCACTTGACAGCTTCCTCCCCATGTCTGCTTTCATGGTTTCCTTCTCATCTTTCCAAGGCTGAGTGACAAAGAGTGGAAAGCAGCTGATAAAACCGCTAAAACCTCTGAAAATCAGGAGCTCATAGCAATAACCTGGCCTGCAAGACCCACTGGGGAGCCTGTGGGTAGAACTAAATCCATCACTCAACAGAGAACAGAAAGACCTGAGATCTGAACTTAAATGAAGGTCTTGCTTTGCCTGTAACTTGTATGTCTGAGGGCTGATGCCTCTCCTGGCACACACCAGCCCAGTTCTGGGCTCTCCAAGGTTCAGCTGCTGGGAAGGATCCCAATGTTCCCAAATTCATCCTCTTATGCTGAAGCAAGAACTATGATCCTCAGACAATTGTCCTCACCTCTTCTGAACAAACTCCAACGATGTCTGTTCAGACTTTACTCCTAATCCTAGTATCCAACCTGAAGTTCCTCTACTACATGTTAAGTCAATTAATTTAGTAATTTCAGAGGAAATGCAGACCAGCTCATCAGCAATACTTAGCACCTTTTTACTGGATGGAGTATCATTCCTTCCTTCCTATCTTTTTGCTTCTGTCTAGGACCCTGGCAAGAGATTCTTTCCACATACCTTATCCAGTGTCAACATGTAGAAATTGGTAATGTCATGCTCCTGAGCATAGCGGATTCGAGCTCGGCACTCCTCTTCGTCAATTAGCTCCCCAACATACTCATTAACAAATTCACCCTGCCAGAGAGAAAACAAGCTGATAATACAAGACAAATTGCCTGCAGGATGGAGAGACATCCACCTTTGTGCCAGAACTTAGCTCCTGTTTCCTTCCTAAAAATCCCTCCCCATGCTTTGCAGCCAGTGTGACCTATAATCTTCACCAAGAACCCTGAACCCTACATCCGTTTCACATGCTCAACAAATAACTCGAAATAAATTAAATAAAGAACTATGATCATCAGGTTATTCTTTGTGCCAAAGAAAGAATTAACATCCAGGGACAGCACAGAAGTTAAGCACAAGAACAGCACTTTGCTGCAAAGCTCAAAGCACTGCCCTAATTGCATTCCAGCTCGAAACAATATCCCTTTGGGGACCAACCACATGGAGCAGCAGGATGCACCTGGGGCACCTGCTCCTGCAGCGAATCCATGGAGTTCCCCTGTGGTGGAGTACTGTAGAGACCTTACTCTAGCCATTAAAGAGAACCCCAGCTCTGCTCCAGTGGGGTTAATAGGGTCCCCCACTAAATAACTGAGTGTTTCCGTTTCCAGACTGTCTCCTAAAAGTGAAACAAGCACATGGAATGGCAGACATCCTTTAACTTACGGCACAGCAGGCAGCAAAATTTTCAACAGGACAGACTCACATTTTTACTCTTCTATCAGCCTCCCTCTTATCATGTCATCCCTACTCCCTTTTCAGACATTCTTCTTCTACTATGCTAGTAGTCCTCTGTTTCACTTCATCCTTTATCACCTTTGGGGTTCTTTTGGCTTTAACATTCCTCCTTCTTCATTCAGTACAGATGTGTGTCGAAAGAATTACTATTCTTTGCATTTGAAAAATACATACAAGTGTTTTAGGTGGAGATAATCACTTTCAGCAGTAGTAACAGCCCTCTCCAAGACACTGCCCTTTTGTAAGATCCAAGCCCTGGTTTCTTTCTCTGACGCAAGATTCTCATGCTGGAAAAGCCTGGCTAATCAAGAATGGGGGTGTGGGAGGAATAATCACAGTTCCCCATCTGCAAATCCTGAGCACTGTCTTCAGGCCAGTGTTACAGTGCACTCAAAGACCATTGTTCATACAAGCCCACTGATCAAACAATCAACCTTCTTGCCCTGTGGGACATCAACAAGCAAACCATTTTCCTGGTCAGCCGAGCCGAAACACTCTTTGTCAGGACTGGAAAAGTTAAATGCATCAGTTTCTTTTCTAAATGGTATTCTACAGCAAGAAGTCTTCTTCAAATTCAGTTTTCAAACCAAGAGTGATCAAGAGAGAAGCAGCGAGAGAAGATGACACAGAAAGAGCATACATACCTTCCTGATGTCTGTTTTGGCTTGCAAGCCCCAGCCTCGTGCCAGCGTGCGGAAGATCTGTACCTCGGGATACTGGCGCTTGGAGAAGCACTGGTTCTGGCAGCGCTCGCCAGCAGGACACACCATGGGGTGGCACTCGTAGAGCAACATGCGGTTGATGCACTCGGAGTCCAGGCCGCAGGGGTTCTCATCCGTGGGTTTGCAGTTGCAACGCGGTATCTCGGACAGGTCTGCAGTGAAGATCTGCACCTTTCCCACCGGCCGGTTCACCTTCAATGCACACGAGGGACATGAGCTCTTGGGAACTACAGGTTACCCTGACAGACACTTCTATACTCCACCCTTGCCTAGGAGCTGATGGGCTGCAGTGACTTAGAGACAGCGAGGGGCAGAAGGACACAAGTACAGGCAGAGCTGTACTTCTGGGAATGCTATTGCAAGAGGCAGAAGGTTAGAGGAAAGAGCTCAGGAGGACGCAGGTTACCCATTAGCATCACCTGGTGCAGTGTGTATTCTGTGACCCTGGAAGGGTGAGAGGCTGCCAAGTGTCCCCCTCCCATCACCACTGTGCCCACATCCAGCTCAGGCAGCTGGCCCATTGCTATCGCTGGGCACACACCATCCCTATGATCAGCACCAAACCACTTTCTCCATTAAACTGCACCTTTTCCAGTCTGAGTGTCAGGTGCTTTTCCTCAGCTTTCCCTTACTGCCCTGCTTTTTGAATGTTACCTTCAAGCTGGTTCGTGCTCTCAGCTGTCACACCTGTGACAGAAGGCCTACCATGCAGTTACCTCCCTACCCAACTGTCCTGCAGATGTAAATGGAAGCCAAACCAGACAAGGCTGGGGTTGGAAGGCCCAAAGAGGAGCTCAGAGTTAAGCCAAGGAGCTCTCTAAAAACCGCTCCAGAAGGAAGCAGACTGCAGCACCAGGTGGAGAAGCGACTGGCGTGTCTGTGGCATGAGCTGGGTCCTTGGGGTTTGGTTAAAGGCAGCGAACACTGAAAAGCAGGCAACAGAGAGTCAGGACTTTGGAGAGAGACACTGAAGAAAAGCTCCTTGCTGTTCTTTCCCTGGGTGAGCCATTGTCTCACTTTCCTCTCCAAGAACAGGAAAGGAAGGGATTTTAGCAAAACGATTCCAGCCCCCATATAAATTACCTGGTCCCACCCACAGTGTTTCCACATTGACAGCCTGCCTGAGACTGGCCCAGTCCTGATCCCCCTTCGTTTAAATGCAGACCCTGCGGAAATCCCTCAATAATCTCTTCAACAGAGTCTCACGCACCTTCCTCCTAAAACTGCCTCCCACCTCTGACCTTCCTTGTCACTCAGGTTGCTTCCCATCTCTTACCCAGATTCATCACCTCATTAAGAGTGGCAAGACTCACAGCATTAGGTCAGTCCACCACTGGCACTGTTCTGGCACTGCCACTCCACACCACAATGCCCAGCACACCTGCCCTGCTCTGTGAGGCACTGCTAGAACAAAACCAAAACAGCGCAATGCTTGGACTAGTCACAAGCCTGACACGATGAAGGATCCCCAGTGTATTTTGCAGCAGCCTCTCATGTGGGTGTTCCTTGGGATGGACCTCGAGGTGCTGATCTCCTTAGAAGGACAGGAGTGGACACAACTAGCTTCAGCCATTCCACCCTGAGGCCTTCTCCAATTCACCATCTGCTCCTGCAAACTGCTTTGCTTTCAGAGAGACAAACAGCTTGCACCCAGACCTCAGAAGAGTTGCCATGACTAATGACCACAACCGTCATTATTTATATAAAAGGGTATTTCAAAGGTTCTAAACTGCTTCCAAAGTTCCTTCATGTTGTGGCCAGAGAGGCCTAAAAATAGCTATAATGAGAAACTACTTCCTCCACTGAAGCTGCCTGGCCCATACTGCTGCCACAGCATTCAGTTGTGCTCTTTACATCGCACAGTAACTCATGCAGGAAATACCTGCCTGCCTAGAAATCCTAGTTAGATACAAAAAGTGTCAGAAATCAGATAAGCTTCCATATTTTACCACATTAAAAAAGGAAGGAGCAGACAGAAGCAATAAAAAAAGAACACAGCCCTTAAGCCAATGGTTTTCTGGTCAGTTGGAATCCACTTCTCATACACAGGTACACACTTGGCCCCAGTTAATCTCTCAAGTCACCTCCATTCTGTAGGACTTCTACTGCTGCTCCAATTCTCACTCAAAAATAGTAACTAACAGCCTTTAACATGAATAGACCACAAAACTGGGGAAAAGGGCTGACAGTGCAGCCTGTACACCTGCTGCAGTACTTCAGTTCAATCACCACCTGATACAGAAAGAGATATAAAACAATAGCAGAGATGATACAAGATACTGTGGGTTACCACCCTCCACACAGCTCTGCTGCTCTGCACCCTGACCATCTCCTGTCCTGCACCACCTGGTTTGTCCAGCTTGCCATCCAGCAGCACAGAGCATTTGACCATACTGAGCATTACCAGCCCTCTCCCCTGAGTTCTCAAGGTAGAGAGACACTTCCTTCAGACCACACAACTGACACGGACAGCATTGACATGACTAGATGTGTTCCAGTAAATCAAAGCACCTTTGTAACTGCTGCCCAGCTTGCTGCAGCTCTGCATGTACATGAATCCTTTCTGTGGAGGACAGCTGAGGATGGAAAGACTATCAAAGAAACCGCCAAGAACAGCCAGACACCCAAAATCAGAAATGTTTCTGTATACCTGTAAATCACCTGCACCGACAGCTCAAGGCTTCTCTTCCGCACCTGCCCCCCACCACCTCCCCTCACCTTGATGTGTTTATAGGGAGGAGGTTTCTTGTCATTCTTTTTGTCTTCCTGAAGTTGTCTCAGCTCTTTCTGTGCCTTCAACTCTTCAAATCTCACAGCAGCTTCCTGAAGAGCTAAGTGAGAGAACAGGCTGTGTTATGAGGAACTCCCTCTGCTCACACAGAGCTGGGCAGCCACTGTCCACCCAGTTCTCACAGGGTTCAATAGAGGAGGGTGAAGAAAAGGCCAATGCAGCACGGAAGTGCAGAAATTACAGTCAGGAGCCTGCCCATACGTGATGAAGCATCCCATCTGTTGGCAATCTTTGCCTGCCCTCTTGGGCAGAGGTGCCAACTCACAACTCCTAAGTGCACTTTTATATCAAGATAATGACCATATTATACAGAGAGAAGCTGGCACAGCAGCAGCTCACTTGGATTTTGTGAAGTTATGTCAGAGCTGGAAAAGCATTTGAGATCTGCACACCCTTCTCCCTCTCTGGGAGTCAAACACTCTGAGCATACTGGATGATACACAAGCAGCAGCTCATTCTACAAATTTAATTTCACTTCCGTTATAAGAAGACATTTTTGTCTGCTACAAGAATGACACTTTTCCAAACACGAATACAGAGGGAAAGATCCTGTACTTCCCTGGATGAAGACAAGTTACCTTTCTTGTATATGCCATCCACGCCCTTCCCCATCTTGTCTTTGCTGCTGACATCACCTTCCATGTAAGGGAACACACGAGCCTGGTGGGTCCACAGGTAGTCCTTGGAGCCGAAGAACAGCACAGGGAATTCACCGATGTCATGTTTCATTTTCTGGATGTTGACAGGAATTGTCCTAGGATGGCAAATCTCAGCTGGCCACCACCTGCAACATAGGGAAGGGCAGATGAAACTTCTGGCTTCCCCACTTCTAGCCACCTCAAAAGTATGCTACTGCATGGAGACATGGGAAAAAGTATGTGAGGGCTACCAGCAAGGCTGGTGGGGAGAAAAGGGGCTACTGGAAGAGGAATGCTCGTATTTTACCAGCTATGTGCATGCAAAAAGACCAGAGGCTGCTGCACTGAACCCTGCAGAGAGGAGCAGCTTCTCACCTCAATCACCATGAGCACTGCATGAAGAAGGGATGGGGACAAGTCTGTTCTATCTTCACCTACCTGTAGCGCCCAACTTTCACCCAGACTACTTCTTTGTAGTGTGGCTTTTTGCCTGCCTTGCAATCATTACAATACCAGCTTCCCTCTGGCATCTCAATGTTTAGACACTCACGGTGAAATGCAGCCGGGCACGACTCGCAGCATAAAAGGCTGCCCCCTGCAAAGAGAAGGAGGAGCAATTTATCAGTCACTGTGCAGAAGCCATGCACTCCACATTTCCAGAGAGGCAGAGCCAGGAAAAGGGAACAACGCTCTCCTGCAAGCCCCTTTCAAAAGTTCAGCCCTACGCATGGTACAAAAAGAACCTTTCCAAGGATCCAGAAAAGGATGTAGCCTGAAGTTGGACTCAAATGTGGAAAGATAGGAAGGCAGATTATTCTCTGCAGTTCTCATTGGCACACTCTGGATGGAAAAAGCTTCCACCTTCTGTAATGAATTCTTGCCAGGGCATTCCCTGGTGACACGGGGCCCAGCACTGACCATCTCACCTTCTGAGCAGACAAAGCACCAGCTGACGTTGACGTGTTCGTGGTTGCGGCAGCCCCTGCGTGCAGTGAAGTGGTTGGGGCAGATGATGCTGTTGGAGGCCAGGACTACGGAGCCGGCGGCGAGGCAAAAGTCGTTGGAGTGGTACGCGACCGGGCACCGCACACAGCGCATCAGGCGACCTGGCACCACAACAAGCCATGACACAATGAGCCTCTGCAGGAACATGACTCTTTCCTACTAAAACTAGACTCTACTCATACCTAAGCTCAAAACCAGCTTTGGAGAAGGAAGCTGACTTTAATTTTTATAGACCACCCATGACATACTCACTGGATTCCTATTAAATTATTTAATATAATGAAATATATATAAAATTATAAAATCTATAATACCTATAACATAGATTAAATTGTATTATTTACAAGTGAAAAATCTTTTGCACACCATGCAGAAACAGTTCAAGAGTTCAAAGACTGGGACTGCTTCCTATCATACACAAATAATTACTAAATCAGCTCAGACAGTAATTAGAGAGGGGGTGTTCCAAGTGCTTAGCTGCACATAATGAAATCAATCCATGTAGCATCTGAAAACACCAGCACTTGCCTCTTCCCTTTATCAGATTTTACCCTGAAATTCCAGAACTTCCAGGCAATTCACACTTGCCTACAGGGCTAGTTTATGTGAGATTTTTGAGAACCCATTTTCAGTTCCTCACAGCAGACTATAAACAGGAAGAAGAGGTGGGAGAAAAGGGGTAAATGTGACCACCGAGAAGCAGCAGCCAGTCAACAAATGTTCAGTGGGGAAGTGGCCGGCTGTGGGCTGTGGGCTTTAGGCTTTGCTGTTGTTTTCTACACCAAATACTGATACATGGGGGTAAAAAAGCCAACTTTAACACAGACCCTGAAGATAAAAAATAGAGCTGGTCTTATTGTCACCCATCTTAAGATACAAAGGATTTAAAGAAAGGCAGCTTTAGAAACATACAAAGAAATTACAAAAGTTCTAAGTTTGATTATGTGAGATAAAGGTCAAGGTATTGCTGCAAACAGCTCAAACAAATGTTTGCCTGGGACGCTTAGCCCAAGGGTGTCTCCACTACAAGATGAGAGTTTACATAGAAAAAAAAGGGTAAGTAGAACAATATCATAGTTTGCCCTGTGCTGCTCTCGATGCCGCTGTGTTGACAACCTGTACTCCTAAGCAAGGCACCGTCTACAACACTGGCACTGGTGAGAAGCAGGTGGGAAAAACATGAGCGTGTCTGTATAGCGCCAGAGATTTACTCAAAACCCACTGAGGCCTGTGGCAAGGCTGGGCGTGCAGGAATCCGAGCCTCTGGACAGCCTGAGAACATTCCAGCTGCCGTGTCCGACCATGGGGAGTGCTGCGGAGCCTCACACTCTGACACCACCCCTTCCACTCCCCTGGGAGCAGATATTCCTCAGCAAACACAGTCAGCGCTGTGGCAAGGACACAAAGGCAACAACACAAAGAACTGGTGAACCAGGTAAATGCACAGTGGACACGAAACAACGAAACAGCATGTGACTGCACCCCCCCAGACCACCCTGGAGGACTCAGTACCTTTAGAGGCGGAGATGTTTGCTGGGTTAGCAGCATGGCAGGTCATGCAGATGTGCAGGGAGCAGCGGAAGCCCTTGTTCTGCATGACCGTGGGTGGGTATTTCTGTATGCAGGCTTCATGGTAGTACTTCCCACAGAGGGGCAGCAAGCACCGCTTCACATCCTCCCCGCAGCTCTTGCACACAAAGCAGGTGTGGACTCCTGGAGAAAAGAGAAACGCAGTGGTCACACAGGAGGGCTAAATGAGGACCTGATGCTATCAGCAGGCTGCCTAATAGCACAGCATAACTTCCCAGCCTGCTGCACCCAGCCCAGAGCACAGGTCTCTGCATCAGGCTGGTTTTGCCTGAAGCTGCAATAGAACTCCAGATCAAAGTATTATTATAGCTGGGACTTCAGTTCAGGGAAAAAAGAAAATAAAAAAACCCAGTAACTCTACTTTGACATTTCCCCTTTTTCAGCCTTCATAAGGACTCATCTTCCCCACTGGCCCCCTTTCCCTAGTCCCAGGTAACAATTTGTCTCTTTCCCACCAAATCCTGGACTTTCAATTCTTTGCACCCCAAGTCTGAATGAACAGTAATGCTGGTTCATATCTGAAACCATTATTAATGGCTTTAACCTGACAGAGAGTAGGTTTAGATTAAACATTAGGAAAAAATTCTTCCCTGTGAGGTTGGTGAGGCCCCGGCACAAGCTGCGCAGACAAGCTGTAGATGCCTCATCTCTGGAAGTGTTCAAGGCCAGGCTGGATGGGATTTGGAGCAATCTGGTCTAGTGGAAGGTGCCCCTGCCCATGGCACAGGGGTGGAATTTAATAATCTTAAAGGACCCTTCCAATCCAAATCATTCTGTTATCCTATGATTCTAATTAGAAAGTTATTATCAAACATCAAGCCAATAATCTGAGGACTGAGAGGTAGTTAGCAGCCCTACTGCAGGCACATCACTCCAGTCAAGGAAGCACCAGGTAAGCCCACAGTCCTGCACTCACAGAAGCTGCCCTACCTGTGGAACACTCATTGCAGATGAATTTGCCCTTTGGCATCTCGGAGAGCCCAAGGCACTGCAGGTGGAAAGCACCACAGCACTGCGCCTCACACAGCAATAACTCCCCTGGCTTCTCACAGATCTGTGGGGAAACAAACACAGTAACAGCTTGAGAAATTTTCTTCCCTATGGCATCCCAGACAGCAGCAACCTGAGTGCTGGCCAGAACTGCCAGCAGAGACTCCTTGGGGAAAAATGCTACATTTTCCTTGTGTCAGTTAATTCAGGTAAGTTTGTGTATAACCACTACCATTTACCATCGACTCTCTGATCCCATACATTGGCTAAAATGTATTTTACACTGGTCATATCTCCCTAACCTCTGTGAATTTTAGGAAGAAGAAAGGCTATTGCAGGTGAAATGCTTGATACAGAGCATAAAAAGCTGGTTAATTGTACAGTAAATACTTGGAGGCAACCCGGGCTTCCCTGGAGCACCAATGTGTCCCAGAACTTACACAAAAATACTTTACAGTGGCAAAGTTTCAAAGAGATTTCTTCAAGAACACTACCTGACACACATTCTCCTTGAGAGCTGCTCCTCCTCCACGCTCCCCCTGTATCTTTTTGGATGAAGGCACTCCATGGTCATTCTCAGACCCCTCCTCATTACCCTCTTTGGGGCTTACAGCAGTCCCATGAACTGACGTCTCCCCCTTGAAAGAGAAATCCAGAATTAGACCTGTCAGTACTTCCTATCCTGACTTGGAAAGTACAAATTCAGCCACTGAGCACTTAATGGGTTTGGCAGCTGAGCTGTGTGTTACGCACCCTGGAGAGAACATCTCCCATACACAGTTCCACCAAAAGTTTTACAGGAAAGGAAAGGAAAGAGCTCATAGTTTATTAGATGAATAAAAATACACTCAATGCAATTATCTTCCATGCATATAACTCCCCTCTGAGCAAGGAGTCAGCCCTGAATGGAAACAAACCAGGCAGGCTTAAAAACTCAGAAGCATCCCAGAATCTACTTGCACTAGACACACAAATGAAAAACCTCAATCTTCATAGCACATGTCACACACTAAATGAACTACACTTTTCCCCTGCATTACACACTGTCGTATGTAAAATACAACACAAAAGGACTCGAGGCCTGTGTTGGTATGAAGAAGTCAGCCCAACCCCAAAATGAGCAGCATTTACACTCCATTCTGAGGTGTGGAATCCCCCACTGTCCTGTATGAGTGTATAGCACTGCCTGTAACATCTATTGGTGAAAGGGCATCCTGGGGAAAGGATGGGTTTCAAAGGATAAAAGCCCAACCACACACCCATAGGCAAAGCCAAGGATCCTGCCATAAGGCTTCCCACGCTATCCATGGGACCTTCCCAGGCCCTATTAAGAAGGAAGAATACAAGGTATCCTAGAGGTACTTGTTTCTCCCACAAAATACAGCTGGTCCTGCAGCTACACGTGGTAGCAGAGCAACTGATTTTGTCAGGACAGACAACTAGGAAACACCATCCTGCCAGGTTCCAGCCCACTTGGGAGCCTAGGGAACACTTCAGTGGCCTCACCAGCCCTAGCTGCCACTCCAGAGTAGGTACAATTTAAGGGCCATTAATGCTGCACCAAAGTGATGCCTCTAGCTAAGTGCTTTGAGCCAGAACATTTTAAGGACTCTGCCACATTTTAATATGCCAGCTCACTGCATGCAGCTGAGTGATCTCAGTGCACAGCTCCCGCTTCCTCCCTGGGTCACCAAGCTGTAGTCAGTGTACACCTGAGAGACCTTGTGAGGAATTTAAACTGCTGGCAGAGGCAGCAGCCGACACTCCCACACCTTCAGGCCTGTTTGGTGTACAGTGTCCAGCTAACAATCACGAGAGGCAGCTTTGCCCCACTTTCTGCAAGGGAAGGTCTAGCTGTGGTGCTACTAAAGCTTGTAAGCTGAACTGAATGCCTTTTGAACACGTTCTAAGTCTGGGCAAAACAAAGATCTTCTAAAGTTTAAAGCTGGAAGAACATGGAGCTGGTATTCTGCTCAGATGATAATGCTTTCTTTACCTGGAACTGTTGTTTTCTTCCCCTATTCCCTGAATGTAGCAGTATGATTTTATTTGGGGACACTTCAAAGCCATGTGAGTTCTGTGGAGCAATGATGCACAGGTGCACTGAGAGTATATTGAAGTAGACAATACAAAGATTAATGGTATAAACTGACTTTATTGAGAGAAAAAAAAAAGAAAAAAGCAAAGTTCCAGCTACAGACTGCTGCCAGTCCAACATACCTTACAGAGTACAGCCTTGTTCTAAACACTGCTCCCAGAACTGCACAGGGAAGGGATATCAGAGCTAGGCAATACGGGCAAGGCCCACGCTTTGTGAACATGGAAAAGGGCATTGTCATTCAAGGCCTTCACTCAAAGACCAGTCACTGTTGCCCCTCCTTGCTCTGCCCAGCACAAGCACTGCAACACTACAATAACTCTTGCAGAAAGAAGGGCTCATCTCAAGGTCTCCTTCCAGAACTATCCCTGCTGCTGTGTCTGGCACAATCCCAAAGCCTGACCTGTTCTTTGGCACAGCCTGACCTTGGCTCACAACCTTCACAACCATTTCAACAGCATTTTCCATCCTGTTCTCTCAGTCTCTTGCTGCCCTGATGATGTAAATTTGCACTCCTGGCTCCACAGACAGGCAAGGTCAGAGAAAGCTGCTTAGCTCAGCCCAGGCCGACAAGCTTTCCTCTGCCCTCTTTTCCTTGGAAGGCAGCTGGATCCAAGGCTTCACTGTGCTGTATTACCAGACCACCTAGTTTTTCTAGCAAAGTGGAGTTCCTTGCCCAGTACGTGCAGTTACTGAGGGACCAGTGTGGTATGAATTCCACAGGAAAGCACAATTGCATCTCCATACCATCCCAATACTCACCTAAGCCAGGGGCTGAACACCCACCACAGCAGCTAAAGAGACACAATCACATAGAAACGGATGCTGCAAAGGTGCCAAGCACTGACTTTCTTTTTGGCATGGTTTACACCATATCTGACTTCTGGTGCTCAACACAGATGTCTAAGGCTGGAGGCAGTTAAGACTGGGTTTCCTCTGCAGGCAATGGTGGGTGCAGGATTCAGAATCATGGCCTAGATCTTTGCTGCTCTGAACTGCCCCTCTTTTCACAGAGAATTTGCTGTCTCTTAGTGGGTACAGCAGACAATGTTAACTGTCCCTGGCCAGCACTGGCAAAGGTATTTGTGCAGGCTGTTTTAAAACATGATTCCAGCTGAGCATCCTTCAGAAAGAACACTAACACCAGCACAGGAAGACTTACATGGGCCATGGGTCATACCCCAATTTATCAACCTTATCAGAAACGCCCTTTCCAAAACGCAGTAGGATGGCTGGAACTGTTCAAGGTGGTGTGAGCTTTGTGCTCTCCTGGAAGCTGTGTAACAACAACAAATACAACAATACATATCTATAATTGGCTCCTGAAATACATACTGACTATCCTGCCTGCTGCTGAACCTGGGCCACTGGAAGTGAGAGACGATGGCGAGAGGCCTAGAGGTGTCCTGCCTCTCCCAGCAAGTCTTGCTTCCCCTACACTTGCTGATAACTGGCTCATTCCTAAAAGGCAAAATGTGCTTGTCAGAGATACTTGTACGCCAACCCTGTTGATATGAAGTAGAGGGAATTGCCCCAGTTATTCCTTTCTGCTGGATGGCAGAATGCAATCAGAGGCTCTTGTGAGCAGTCACAGAGAGTCCCCCCCAGCCCCCTCCAGTGGGGTTCTTGGCTCACTCTGGTGTGCAGGTGCAAGCAGAAGGGGCTGAAGTCCAGTCTAGCACTTGTGCTTCATAGTGGTGTGTGAAAAGGCAAGATTCCCGCCCCCAGGGAAGACCTTTTACAGCAGTTTGATTTTCTGAGGTGCAAAGCAAGATGCCAGGCAAAATCTGGTTCCATGAGTTCAGAATAGCATTTCTCACAGAGAATTAGCTGAGCAGCAGTTTGAAAACAGAGCCTGAGTTAAGCATCATTAGAAAATAGCTTCTGGATCAAGGAGGTATCTTCAGCTTAACCCCAGCTCATGCAGCTGCATCAGTGGGACAAACTCCCAAATGACAGGCCAAGAGATGCCCCTGGCTTAGGCTCTGCCAAGTGCTCTGGGAAGTAGCAGACAGTGAGTTACAGGGATGAGAGCATGTAGGAAGACCCAACAGTACCTCAGAGTGTGGAGTCTCCCCCAGTCCCTCCTCATTTTTCTCCTTTTTGGAATGGACTGCAGCAGAGGTATGGCGCTGTCTCTTCCGCTTTCGCTGTTTCTCCAAGAGCTTTTCAGAAGCTGGGATGCAACAGAAAGACCATTCAAGGAAATGCAGAAAGAATTTCCTTGCTACAGGTGACCCCAGCAAGTTCTTCAGCCTGAGAGCTTCAGGCTGGGTCCTATATTCTTTGAAGACCTTTGAAGACCTAAGGGCTGGGGCAATCCCAGCCTCCAGGCACTCGGCCCTCTGCCCTGCAGCCATCAGAGAACCACCAATTCATACTAGTTTAAGCAACTTCTGTTGGGCTGCTGAACCCAGAACACCAAGCCCATACACACACACAGTGCCACAGGCACTGATCCAAGTGTCACCAGCAGTCTGCCCTACCATCCCTGCCTTCACTTACCTTCTCCCAGGTCCTGGAAATGGGCTGGTGAGTAGAGCTCAGAGCTGTCACTCTCTGAAGGGCCAGTACCCTACAAACACACAGGAGGAAAGAGTCAAATCACCAGATGAAAACAGAGGCACAGACTCCTCAGCCATGCAACCTTTTGGAATGACTGCAACACCTGATTTACCATCCAGGTAATGAATTCATCAGTCCTTAGAGATTATATAAGAGAACATTTGGTTTGTGTGTGTGATAAATCACACATGTAAAAGTCTGTCTCTGGGCAGGGAGGAATGTGGAGTCTGATGTGACTTGTGCTTATCAGCACCATTCACGGTTTCCTGTGGTCTCCCAAAAAGACTGCTAATACTCTGTGTGGTGCTGAGAAAAGACACTCAGCATCTGGGTTTACACTTTTACAGACCTTTAGACTGAAATACACTGGCCTCTGCATTACTGCAGTGGTAATAACTGTAGTAAGACTGTGCCTCACAGAGAAAGAAAAAAGAAAGAAGTGTTATTACTCAACTTTAGAAACAGTGGCAACAAGTCTTGTGCAGGTACACCACCTGAAATAAATACAAGCTGCTTTTTTCCAAGCCATGTCACTGAATATCAAGTATCTAGTGAAGTGTAGAATTTTCTTTAAAAATCTGAACCAAGCACTGTATCCTACATGTGATTCACCTCAAGCCTCCATCCTGCTATAAGCTCTGCACTTATGTGCATTCACTAGCTCGCTTGGGAAGACAACAAAGGAAACACTGCTCAGAGGAAATCTGACGGAAAATGACAAAGCCTTAGGTTCAAGTTCAAGCTACCTTGCAACATGACAGAAAACCTCTGTGCAGAATATCTCTGCTTGTACCTTCCCAGCCAGCATCCAGATGACTCCTTTCCCATAGAGATCAATAAAAAAGGGAGATTTTAAGCCAAAACTACCCAATCCCCATTACAAGTGGGGAGGGGTGGGGAACAAGAGATTACTTCCTCATAACACAGCCACCAGCACCTTTGGGAAGGGTGAACCTTTGCTCCTGGGCCACAGCCAATAAAAACCCACATCCCATTGCACTGTGTCTTGTTCAACAGGATCTGCTGTCTAGGCTTGTTTTCTATCCGGTTTTCAAAACAGCTGGAAGGAAAGTACCTTCTTTTGGGGAGTCCACTCCTCCTTCTTTGGCATAAAGGCAGTGTCCAAGTCATTGGATTCCAAGAGCTTTTTAGTGGGCTTCCTTTGACGCTTGCTTTCGAAGTTTCCTGCAATGAAATCCTTCACATCAGATAAACAGGGGTTTTCTTGTCTTCAATCAGATTAAGACTATTAAGTAAATATCAGCCAACAGTTCAAAATGATCTGCTTCACGTTGTCTTTGGGATCATAAGCTCCTAGGGCAGATGCCAATTACCTGCTTCTGTACAACTTCAATAAAAACAGACCTCAGCCTGCCATGACCTTCAGGCTCACCTCAATATGTAATATAAAAATCCACCCACCGAAGAGAGACTGTGAACTCACTGCCAGCAGGTAACACATGCTGGCAGTGCAGTTCAGACCATAATTTCCCAAACACTTTGATCTGCATAAGCCAGTCCTACCACTGAAACAGGCCTGCCTCCATTCCCACACCCCTCACACCAGCATTCATGCTGCTGTAGTAAACAGGCTGAAGACCACAATCCTGGTTAAACCTACTGGAGAAAAAAACAACCAAAAAAACTAGGTGTAACCTGCACTATTTCCTACTCAAGCTTTGTGCTGGCCCTCGGGAGGTAGCAAGTTGCTAGACCTGGGCTCATTCACACTAGTTTTGGCAACAGTATAAACTTAGAACCAGGAAATGTTGATGTTGAGTGCAGACACTTCACAGACACAGCCTGTTACCCATCTCACCCCATTCATCCGCTGGCTTCAACAGCCTCAGCTATGCCCTTTGACACCTCTGTAGGCACAGCTCATCCAACACACTCATAACCCTCAAGACAAGCCTTTGCCCACTCCGTGTGCTTCAGTAAGAAATGAGGGGAAAGACCTACATAACCTCTGCAGACTGAACATGTGTTCCCACTGCTGCAGCCTGTACTGCTCTCTTGCATCTTCAATCTTGGGTTCTCATCCTCAATTTCTCCTTCTTTAATCCTCTCCAACTTTCCACTTCCTTATGACATCTACAAGTCTCCAGAGGCAATCCTTCTTCCCTCGCATATGACAGGCTAACTGACCTCCCAGTGACCATAACTCTGCCTGCTTGGTTTATTTTTTTTGACCACAAGCCCTTCAGGACAGGAACAGTGTTCCCTCCAAGCCAGCACAGCCAGAACACCAGAGTTTTAACACCAGAGTTTTATCAGAGAATAAACATACTGAAAGGAGACCCTGAGACTGACAGTGTTGGAAAGTAAAAAGGCCCCTCAGACCACACTCTTTCTACACTGTGCCTTACTGAAAGCCAAGATCCTGGCTTGCTGTTCACACAGGTCTCCAAAAACTTCTACGGATGCTTAGAGCCTCTTAAGGAGAAAGTTTTTCCAGAGGAAACTTAGTGCTACAGCTCCCTGAGCTCACTAGGAGAGCAAAAGACCACTCCACGAGCAATGCAGCTGAGACTTTGTGCATCACCCTCAGCACAGCAATGTTCATCCAAATGGGTTTAACAGCAGCAAGAGACTGTTAAGCTGAAGGAATGCCACTGTTTGGAAGCACAGTCAGCAAGGACTCAGCGAAGGACTTATGCCCTTCTTCATTTGGACAAAAGGGCATTCTGTGCCAGGACTTAGAGAGGACCACCACACTCTACAGAAAGCCAACAGTACCACGTCACTGGACACTCTTACACCTGCCCTCTCTTCCTTCTCAGCACCAGTAACAGTGAGTGAGTGAAAGATAGAAAGAACAAACAGATCAACAGTCACTGACCTTTTCATGCTGCCCCAAGTGTCATTTTCCACTGAATTTGTATCACCTTCATTTACAAAAGCAGCATCACACAACCTGCCACTTACCCGATTTCAGGAATCCCTCTTCTGCATCCGGAGAACCAGAAACTTCAGAAGCATCCGATGAAGACAGCACCACCTCTGGAAAATCTGAAGGTCCTCCAGGTAGTTGATTAGGGGGATCAGTGGAGCGGGATCCTAGTTCTGAGAAGGAACACTCTGCTTCAAGGATGGGAGGGGACTCTTTGGTTGAAGATGGAGTTGAAACCAAAGAACTTGGCCCCCGCTGGGTATCTCTGTCAGGACTGCATTGTGCAGGAAGGCCTCCTTCAAATTCAGACCTCGTCACAGAATTCACCTAGCATGGTGAAATATGTTGGTGAAAACATTCATCCTGTATTGTACTGCACACAGCAAGAACACTCAGCAATCAAGAACACAAGCACACACAGACCAGAATCCCAGAGCAATAACCACAAAGAGCACACTGGCCTTCACCCACCTTTTGCGATTGCTCCTGGCCCTTCCTTGATTTTTTCTTGGGTGCAAACAAATGATCATATTCTTCTGCATATTCCAGAAGCCGTTTACTCGGCTTTCTAAGGCGCTTCCTCTCTGAATGTGCTAAGAAAAAGGAAAGCAGCTTCAAGACTGTGTTTCTGAGATGATCACAAGACAAAGCTGTCCTCATCATCTGTGGATAATAGTTGTTCCTGCCTTCTCTTGCAGAGGTTCCATGTGGGAAAAGCTGATAATTCTTTCTTTTTGAGACAGCCTTAGAATTTTTGACTTTCCTATTTTCCAAAATTCCAACTTAGCAGGGGGGATTTTTAAGGACTTTAAGCAGTTCAGGTAAGAAATCAAAATACATTAGACAGAGAGACTACTGAAATTTCACCCAACATGTCCATACAAGCTACATCTAACTTTCCTGCAGTAGTTTTACCAGAACCAAAGGCCATTAGCAGCTCATGATTCTTCTGCTGTTTACCCAAACTCTTTTGGTTTTAGAGCAAGGGCACAGGAAAACACTGTTTTCCCGTAACACAATTCAGTCACTAGTTTCACTTAACACATAAGCTTAATTCCTTCCCTTCCCCTCCTCCCTGGCACCTTTTTATATACTACAAATTCCCCATCTGCTACTGTGAGCCCATTTATTGCTTTGTTTGTTCCACAATGAGATCAGGGAGCCAGTGACTGCGACACTGCTTGTGTTTGCACAACGTGGTACTATCGCAAGGTAAAAGGTGTTTCCTAAATACAACCCTAACCACCCATGCTACACCACACCTCAGCTCCTCATCTCACGGCAAGCTCCAAAAAACTGAACCCTGACACTGTGTAACATCTCAGCAAGCTGCAAAAGCAAGGTGATGCATATTTATGTCTTCTTCCCATTTCCCAGAATACCACTGACTCTTTTTAGCTTTCAAAATCATTAAATAATACTGCCCAAAGATTTCCCCTAGCCATGAAAATATCTGTGATCTCCTGGAAGTTTTGGAACAAACAGTAAATATTCTCTTTGCTTCATTTCATTTGTACAAGGTGGTTTTTTCTTCTTTAAAACGGAAGCACTTTATAACAATGCATTCCAACGCAATGCTTCAGAACAGGGATGTTGGACAAGACTGCTACATTTTATTGTGGCTTTGTGGTTAAACAAGCATGAAAATGTCAAACTTGGCCAAAAGAGAAGAAAGAAACAACTTTCTCAAACACAGCTATTTTCAGCCTCTATTAACACTCTGCACAGGTGTCTGAGTGAAACACACATTTTAGCACATAACCAGTTATGGGATGAGTATCCTCACCAGGCAATTATTTAGAGCCCCAAAGTTATGCCGCAGAGTACACAGCACTGTGCCATAAGGGCTGACTTAACTGCTTTTTGCTCCCAAAGGGAATCTTGTACAAGAATCCCAAATGCAGTCTGACTGGCAGTGGCAAATCACATACCTGATGAAACTATTATTTGTAAAATTGATTTACATCAGCCAATTCCACCAATCTTCACTTTTGCCTTATTTGCTCTAAATCGCTGTACAAGGTCTGTAAGCAAAATTATGCCCAATGCCACCATTCAACTATGACTAAGACTTTATGTAGTGTGAGCTTAGTGGAAATGGCACAGTTGTGATTTCTTACACTGAAGCTCTGCCTGCTGTGGGCAAGGATAGGTCACATCTTCTCAAAGCACTGCAGTCAGTCCAGCTTTCAGCATCAGTTTCTCTACTTTCTAGGCCTTGCCCAACATAAAGGAATGGTCTTTTCACAGCATTAGAGGTTTACTCAGTCCCACCAGCAGTGGGGATGTTACAGTAGCCCAGACAGAAGTGCTGGTGACTCCCCATGGCACATCTGTAGAAAAGGCGGTGGGTGTGCACAGAACTCACATGCTATTTAGGGCAGGGGGAATTAGTTTACACTGCAGCTGCTGATCTGGCACTTTTACAAGCAAAACCAGACCCTGACTGCTGCTGCTCCATCCCTGTGTGCAGCACCAGGACCATGTACACTCCTCTCCACTACTGGACCTTGCCTGGAGCCCGTTGCCTTCCTCTGCCACTACCGTCCTAACTTTTACTTCCTCGCAGCACCTCCTCTTCTCTAGCTCTCTCTGCAGACTTTATCTTTACCTCACACAGCATCATTGCAGGGATGCTTCAACTGCAAAAATCACCATGAAGCTGTAAGAACCTGTCTGGATTTCAGTGTGAAGGAGGAGCCCACAGCACTGCCCAGAACGTGCATCCTCTTACCTGCTCTACAGAGACTTCAGTCCTCAAAAACACACAGACACAGCCAGAGGAGTCAGTGAATGATTAAGCTGGTCATGACTTAAAACCAGAACTTTTACCCCATGTATTACACCCTATAGGCTTGTTTTCTGTGCCTGCTGCAACTTGCCTTGGGCAGGTCCCACAACCACCAAGCCAGGAGCTGCCTTTGCCACAATCGAAACAGAGGTGCAGGCAGCCTCCAGCAACCACAAAAAGCAAAATACACACATCAAAATGTGCACTGACGGAGCACATAAGTGACAGAATGCACACAGGCTTAAAATTCTGGTGAGTTATATTATTTTATGATATCACAATTAGATTACAGCAATTTAGTTTGGTGAAACCTATGCAAAAACTTAATTTTATTGCTTTTATTAAAGTGTGTTTCCCAGATGCCCTGCAGAAGCCTGAGGATGGTACATGTTGAATATTGTTCTGTTTGCCCTATTCCTTCCACACACACCCTTTTATTTCTTCCTTTGGCTTTAACCAAATGTCCCCACCTCTGTGGGAGAGGCAGGGCTGTCTGACTTTTTGGTCCTTAGAAGCCTCCTCCTCCCTAAGTCATTTCCCTTCCAATGCTGCTGCCTTACTTCTGTCTGCCATGTTCCAGACCCACCTCCAGCCCAGTCTTGCTGGCAGCTTCCCTCTCTTCTGTTCTCTTTCACCCATCAGGCAGCCACACCAGAACTGTAAGTTAGGAAATCTCTGGGGCTCCACAATTCATTATGAGCAGCTAATAAAATTCCACACTAACACCCAAAAAACTCCCAACATATCATCTTGAGGAAATCCTACAGAACCAAAGAGAAACTATGTCGAACAGCACTACAAAAGATAAAAAACAGAGCAGCCAGTGAGGCTTGGTTTCCCACAACTTTCTAGCACTGACTTATCCCACTAACACCAAGCTTGTGGTTCTAAGTAACACACTATGAAGGTGCGAGCTTTAAATAGATCCCAGGCTCAGAAAGATTCTTATTTCACCTTTCACTGTGGAAGAACTAATGATTTTTAATGTATGTAAAATTTTCTGACCAATAACCTGAGCACAAGCTCATCATTACTGTGCCTCCTTTGTTCTCCATGCTTACACAGAACTCAAACCAAGATCCCACTTTCTTCTGCTCAGACGTAGGTATCTTCACATTGTCAGACAGCCACAAGTTCTGTAACTTATCCTTTAAATAAAAAAGTGTAAAATGTATACAAATATACACTCTGGCGCAAGTCCAGCTCCCTTACCTTGTGCAGAGAATTCAGACTGGGGAGCAAAGTTGCCAAGCTCTGTTTCTGAGTCCATCACACTGGTGTTTGGCTTACCACATACATTCAAACGTTTATCAACTAAGTCTAAACGATTCTCAGAGTCCTGAACTGCCAGGTCTCCCTCAAGCACCTTTGAATGAGGGGAATGCCTACGTCCCAAGCACTCATTTCCCTTCAGTGAAAAGCCACGAGAATTCAGGCCAAAGGCACTCTCCAAGTTTCCTTGTTCCCTAGATCTACTGATGTGCTTATTAGATCTAGCACTGCTTTGGTTAAAACGCTGCCATCGTTTTTTAGGTGCTACGTGATTTATATCATTAGACTCATCACCAAGAGAGCTCTCACTATTTGCCTCTGAATCCAAGTCTGGACTCTCCCCATTTTCAGCAGAATTGCAGCTCTCATTATTTCTACCAGCTTCAGGTCTCCTTCCAATACGACCTAAATTGTCATCAGATAAACAAGCAGAGTCTTCATCAGTTGAATGCTCTGTTAAATCAATACACACTTTCCTCTCAGTATCTTCTGCCTCATTCCCTAGAGGACTGGTAACCGAACCGTGCACACGGAATGCATGTTCTCCTGAATCTCTGGATAACCGACTTAGCAACTTACTTGGCCCTCCTGGTTTTAAGTCCTTTCTGTTTGAAACTGTTTTATCTCCAAGCTTTGATGACTGCTTAGATTTTGAACAGTTGCGTTTGGACATGCAATTTGTGCCATTTGTCCCAGAAACAGCAGCACTTGCAGGCTCCCTTTTACTAGTACCAATCCCTGTCAACTTGGTTGGAGGATTGCGTGAAAATGAGGAGTTGCTTATAGTGGAGTTTGGAGTTACTGTTTCCTGGACACAATCTCCATTTTTTTCTATTTTATATGGGGGACCTACAATAGACAAAGACTTGAGACCACTTGCAGAATTGCTTCCAGAACCATCACCTGTGCTGGTATTTCGAAATGGGACTATATTTTGACCAGTCATCAGTTGCTGCTCTTTTGTCTTACTGTCATGCATATCCTTCAACATCATTAACAAGGTGCTGAATTTGTAATCTGGTTCAATAGGCAAACGGCCATGACCAGAGGCAGAAGAGAAAAGTAAAGGTACTGTGGCCTTTGGAGTGCCAGAGTCAGTGGCATCCTCATTCATGGACCGATATGACAGTTCCTTCAGTTCCGACAGAACATGCTTCACCACGGCCGTTTCGATTTCAGCAGAATCCCTGGGTTTCTCACGCATGTTGTTTAACAGTTTCTGACCATCAACTTTTCCACTTCTCTGAAGAGAATCTCTCTGAAGGCCAGAGAAACCTTTGGTATCTGAAGAGCAGTGATTCACACCACCCTCCTCTTCTGCAAGAGAAGACTCCAACCCAGCAACCTTTTCTTTATGTTTGCATTTTATACTCCTGATTCGGGGTAATTTCATGCTTTTCGGTTTCAAGATTGCTTGATTTGTAACAGCAGGCCAGGAGCTGTCTTTGGAAACACTTTGGGGGGTAGTGTGCTTGTTTGCTAGGGAAAGATTGTCATTTCTCACATCCGAAGAGCACTCAAGAGGTGTCAATGACATCTCAGCATCAGAGAAACCTACTTCAAGCTCCCCATCCGCAAATTCAGCATCAAGTCTGTTGGTTACTGAACCTCCCAGAGGTTTGCCATCTCTGTAGGACTTCTTCCTGGCCCTTCTGCTGCTCTTCTGAGAAAGATACATGGAAAGTTTAATGTTTCCACTTGACGTCATAGGAAATACCTTCTCCACTTTATCTGAAGAATCACTAACTTCAAGAGCACTAGAGGCTCTCTCGGAACTTTGGTCCATGGTATCTACATCACTGTTCCCACCATCAGAGAGGGAAGAGGATGAATCTGATTCAGTTTGTTTTTTCTCAACACCAGCATTGGACGCAGAATAGTGTATTTGTAACTTGGAACTGCATAAAATGCCCAGGGAACTCTTGTCTCTCTCAAAAGACGGGCTGGAAAACAAATCCCCTTGGAGGGTGTTTTTCAGAGCATCACTTTTACGATTCTCATAGTCCGGTTTCAAAGGTGTCTTTTCAAAGCGTCTTTCTCCAAAGGAGGAAAGCAAATGGTTTTCCCTGGCACTACTGGATGCTGTCAGGCTGTTGGCAATCCGGCGAAGCTCGTGAGATGCATGTTTCTCTGGTAGGTCCCCAACAATCACATTTCTAACTATGCTCTCTGGCGTTTTGTCTTTGATTTCTCCCCTTGATGCTTCCCCTCTTGCGCCACTCTTTTTTACTTTAGTCCTTTTTCTGCTTTCAGAGGTTTTTTTTACGTGTGGCTTGATGTGCAATTTTCCTTTTTCGCTGGCCACATGTCTGGAGTCTAAGGCCAAGGATTTAAAGCAGCCGTTCAGCTGCGCGTCCCTTTCTGCTCCAGGGCCATTGGTGTAGTATTCCAACTGCATGTCCTTCTCGCTGTCCGGCTCGCTGGAGTTCTGGCTGCACTTCTGATCCTCTGGCCCCCCAAGAAGAATATCTTCTGCCTGTCCAACACTGACTTCCCATTTAGCCATAAATCTTTGAGGAACCTTAAAAGTTGGAGACAAAAAAAGAGAAAGACAAGATTTGAGTAGGTAACCAACAAGATAAAAGCAAGGAACACAAGGCACAGAACACAGTGACATTCCTGCATTTCGCATCTTAAAGACAATCACATGGATTCCCTGAGACTGTGTCTGGCAGACACAGGAAGTACTGCTCCTGGGTAAGCACCCTGCATTCCTGCTGAGCCCTGTGCATTCCCACAACAGTAAAAAGGACCCTGCAAGTAGAGTCTCCAACGAACCAAATGTCTTGGCATCCCAACACATCCTGAACACAGCAGCCTGTAAAGGGCAATGCATATGGTATGGATCCCTGGCACAGAAATGCAAAGCAACAGCCAACAAGCCTCTCAAGGCAAATGCAGCATTGTTTTCCTCAAAATATCTGAGCAGACTTGTTTGCTGTGCTCATTGTTGATTCTTCGTGCATCCCTTGAATTCAGAGCACGATCTGCCCTCTCCATCAACTCACCTTGGGACAAACATGAGATCCACACACATCTAAGATGTGCTCTATCAAGCTCACAATGTCCATTCCTGAGAATCCTCCTAGTTTAACTCTGTACCTTAAGAAAAAACAGAAAGCTCTCTGTATACTTAACAGAAACCTCTGCTAATACTCAAAATCAACAAGAAACTTATTTCTTATCTGCATGTGTAATTTTTGGCGGCACAACAGAAAATCAAAGGCTTCACAACTACTCCTAAAATCAAAGCCAATTCCAAGGCAGGAGGAACAACTCACATTGCTGACAATTTTCTTTTAAAGAAAAACCCAAACCAACAAAGTCTCATCTCAACAGACTCAAGAAGTTTTATGAAGCCTGATAGCAATCCAGCCAAATAGTCTCAGCTTTGCATCAGTTTTGGCTTCCAGGGGTGCAAACCTGGACATTTATGTGAGCAACAAATATTTGATTCCCTCTGCTGCAGGCATGCTGGCACTCTATTTACATACAGAATGAGATTCCAGCCATGCAGCACTTCTAGGACCAGAGAAATTACTTGGGAGTATGTGACTAGTTGTTGGAGGGCTGGGACCGTAAGGAGAGAAGCCCTTAAAGAAGATACTGAACATGCCCTCGGAAAAATAAAATCAAATGAGGCCATTGCCCTCAGGGACTCACATCTGCAAGAGCACATTCAATCTGATGGTTCTGCACTAACAAAGGTTATAAAGCTTTAGAGTAAGAGAAAAAGAAAAGCCAGATACCATTGCCTAGTGTAACTATTTGTTCTCTTTACAGTAACACAGTAGCCTCTGTAGCTCTTCACTTCAGCAATTCTAACGAGTTAATTTCTGCAGTCACCTTCCTAAAGACATAGACCAGACCCCTGTGTCACATTACATTAACTGGCTACAACTGCTCAGGGCTGTTATGTTTGGAAATGGAGATGGTGCGATGAGCCACAAAACTGATTCCCACAGGCTCACTGACAAAGCATTTTCCAAGTCAAATTATAAGTCCTAACAGGTTTCTATAAAGAGAATTACTGAAGCAGTGCTAAAAACCCCACTGCTTTATCTCAGCCAGTCATCTAGTGAAGCATGCAACTCCACCTCTGATTCAGATCAGCCAAAGGAGGCTGCCAGGAAGCACGGAAGTTTTTTAGCAGTGCTGCAATCCACAACAGGAGAGGGCTGTGCCGCTGAACAGATCCCACACCAACAGAGCCCCGATTCCTCTGCCTCCCAGAGCTGTCCAGAGCAATAGAAGCAGCAGGCCACACCTCAGCACAGAAGGGAGCCTGGAAACTCCTGGCAGTTTATAAACTATGCCGCTGTAAGGATGCAAAAAATCCCTTCCCTGGCTGCCTTGCTGCAGTCAGTCTCACAGAAGCTGTCAAAAGTACAATTCCAGGCATAAAGGAGTATTTTGTACTGTGCAGATTCAAAGAAATAAAAACATACAACAGAAAACAGATCTTTCACCTTATGTTTGTAGCCTTTTTCCTTTTGCTTTCCTCTTCTCCGAAGAACAGGCAGCTCTTCAAACTGATGTCTCCCTTCAAAGAGGACAATAGCTTTCCCAGCAACCCAGGTTTTCTCTGAAGGTTCTCCTAAGGCATCCACATAGTACTCTCGGTATGGTCTCTGATTGGAAACTATTTTGAGAAATTTAACAGAATTAACCCCTTGTATGTAACAGAATAAAGACATAAAAAGAGACACAGAAAGCGGTAACAATTTGACAGATATTTTCAGCTACATTTTGCTTGACACCATTCCCACATAAATGCCAGTTCTGGGGATTTCTACTCAGAACTAAGGGAGATTTGATTGCCACTGTCTGTATTCTACATTGCTACTCTCTGTTTTGAAGTTGTTTGGGCTTTTTTTCTTACAAACAATAGATTAACAGGCCTATGATTGGTCATCTTCCTAGAGCACAGATTGTTTGCAAAAAAAAAAAAAATCTAAATATTTTTTCCTTGAGAGACACAACATACCAGGCAGAACATTTCTTTTCTGCTACTCCCTGATTAATGATTAAACTGTCCAGAGCACTTGACGGTTGGGAAAACACAACTCTACCGGTAACACCCAGAACTGACATCCTTCTAGACAGGATTTACTCACACAGGCTGAGCCTCTCCCATCACAATATATCCCATCTTGTTCAATGTTTTAATACCAAGCAAACTCTTATTTAGGACACAAAATATTAACAGCAGCATTTAAGCAAACACATGCACACACACTTTAAAGATTAGGTGCAACATGACACAGTATTAGTTGCATTGAGTCTCGCCATACTTCAGGCACAGAGGCGCAGAGCAAGAGAAGAAACTCAATTACAAGGGCACATTCAAAGATTCTTTAAAGGTACTTTCTGTGCAAGAATGCTGAACATACATGGTACAAATAAGAGCTGGGTGTGCTGGTGAAAAAGGACAGGTCACAAGCACTAGAACAGAGCAAACAAGACTTGAAAACAAGGGATATAAACTTCTCCCTGCAGTTTGCTGCAATGTACTAACCTTCTCCTGGAAACACCTTCACCCTCTGAACAGGCAGATTACACTTCCAGCCCATTTGGTTTGTGCTGCCTCTTTCAGGAGTGCCAGCACAGTGTGGCAGCCTGGCCTTAAGATATGCTGAAATTGAGATTCTAACCAAGACCACTGAGACGATGACAAACAATGACCAGAACAACATCAAACCAAGGGCAAAGATGACAGGCTTCATCTACCCCATTCACAGTTCTGGGACTCAAGCTATTGAGCCTATACGTTCCAGCTCCAAAAGGTCTTCCAACACAAGAGCTTGTTGAGAAAAGGCAAACTGCCTTAAACTAAACACCATTCCTCAAATCCAAGAGAAGAGGTTTCAGCACAAATTATGAGGTTGAAGCGACCTGCCTTGTTTTGAAGGGCTTGTTCCCTTGGCAACAGGAGAGCAAAGGCAGGAGGACTGTGCTTCCCTCAGTGCACACAGAGCCCAGCACCTCTTCCTGCCCAAAAGTGCCAGAGTTCAGATCCACCTACTTTGCTACCTTGGCATTGGGAAGGGGAGACAAACTCTCATCACACCTTCAGGCACTCAGCAGCTACACTGCACTACCCCACACTCCATTTCTCAGCCTCTCCAGCCTCCTGTTCTCCAAGAACAACTCTGTGTCCTCACACACTCCAGTCTTCCCAGCTATGCTTCCTCACCTGTTGCACCTCTCTGATCTACTTCCTTTTTCTCTGTATCACTTTTGTGAGAGGCTGCTCTTTCTTCCACACTGCTCTGAGCTTAGCCCAACTACTCATCCTTCCTACACTCTGGGACGAAAAGTCTAAATGTCCAACAGCTATCTGTGCCACTTCACCACCCTCAGCACCCTCTTACTCCTGCCACCTCCCTCATTTAGCTCTCCTTTATGGATCCAGGTCTTGTTTTCCACAGCAGAATCTATTTCTTCACACCTTTCAAGGGCCAGAAATGCCTTTTAAATTAATTAGAAACGGCAGCATCCTGCCATAAACAACACATTCACTTTGTGGTCTGAGCAGATACAGTACCTTTCATTTTTGAGTGACAGTCCAGCACTGGGTCACGACAAATTGTGCACGGCCACCATGGGCGTCTGCTGAACTTGGCCCAAACAAGATCTCCAACTTCATACTTCACTGGAGTAAGCTTCTTCTTGGCTTGGATCTTTGGGGAAAAACCAGAACACAACAAATCAGTAAAGCTCCAGATGCTCTTGAAGAGATTTGCCTCCCCCACTGTGTGCAGATTACATGGGACAGCAGAAACATTTACATTAAAAAGCAAGTCCTGATTTTACTTAGTGGCTCCTAAACGTTCAAAGAACAAAATGGTTCCCCCATTCTTCTGAAAGAACAGAACAATAAAGAGGATTTGAGGGTTTTATTTTTTTAGAAAGTAATATGACCTCTGGTAAATGACTGCACTCAAACTTCACACATGTGAACAGGTAAATATTTGGAGTCACTACTAGACCCCATTATTTCTCTGACACCAATTTGTTCATTTCAAAGGTTGCAACATACAGAAAAAGTAGTAGTAAGAGACAGTGAAATTTGCCTGACTGAAAGGTGCTAAGAACAGAAAATTAAGTGTTTACCAATTAAAAAAAAAAAAAGAAAAGTCAGTATCTGCAAGTAAGTAACTTTCCTGCTTCTCAGATGTGCTCAGGAAAAAGCTTCATCAGAAAATATTTCAAACCAAAGACAGGTACAATCACAGAAATTCTTATATACTGATGCTTAGCTTGTATAAGCAGAACTGGTGTTGTTTTGCGCCAAAACTACGGAGCAGAAAGGGAGCATAACAGCAGACATCCTCCTCCAGGACACAGACACACTGACCTTGCCTGTCTCCAAAACCTGCTCACAAGTACCAACAGCAGACACAGTCACCCAAATCCACTCAGCTTCCCAGGGCTGTGCAGCAGCCACGAGAACACCAAAATCTCTCAACACACAAACCCTAAAGCTGTTTAATGCCATTTCTGTGTCACTGCCCAAGAGCTGAGAGCAGATCCCATACTGTTTGCTAAGCATGCAGCCTCTCTGGCTGGATGTGCTCTATCAGCAGGACCTCTGCCAAGGAGAGAGAGGATCCAGGAGCTTTGGTGTTGTGAATAATTGAGCCAAGATGAGGTCCAATAGGTTTTCACAGGATACAAGAATCCCTGTACCCAGCTGTGAGATAACCTGCTTGTTTAGCAGCACCCACCAACATGTCCCAGGTGAGGACAGCATTTCAGGAGCTCCAAGAAGCACTCTAGGTGTTTTTCCTGCCAATAAGCACAAGCAATATGCTCCTCATTAAAGCTCTTACAGCACAAACACACCTTTCTGCTTCACTTCTCCATCCTGCTAACCACCCTGTTTGAGGCACGTCCCTTGCCATACCCAGTTCAACATCCCAGCAACTAAAACACAACAGACCTCTCTAATAAAAGGTATATTCTGCTTCTCATTGAGTTTTATGGGTCTTCTTCATGTGGTTAAAGAAAACACGACAGAATAAACCCTGGACACATGAAAAAAAGGCACGTAATTATGTTACAGACTACACTGTTGAAATTCTTCTCACTCACTCATCAAAAGCCACACAATAACTTATTGCCAAGCAGGAGTTTAGGAACAGGGAATGTGAACAGCACCGGGCTGGGGGCTGCAGCTCCTCTCTCTGCCACTGCCTTGCCGCAGCCTCCCTGTCTCCAGCTGTATCTGTGAGCGCAGGAACCAGAGGTGCTGCCTTGGCTGTTGCTTTTAAAATGCAGATGCACTTTCAGATGCAAACCCCCTCCATTTTTAGTCCATTTCCAGCTTGTGTTCTTGTAAATAGGAGTTTGGCCTCAGATTTTTTTTTTTTACAGACTTCCAGCCTGGGCTTTGAGGGGCGCATGTATAGTCCAGCTGATTATGTCCGATGCTGTGCATACACATACAGTGGATGTACATCTTACTGATAACTGTAACCTAATCACAGTCACTGGACGGAGCAGTAAAACCTCGCTGGAGATTTGCCAGAGCCATTCACATTGATCCACCTAAAGGACACACACAACCCCTGCCCTGAGGCAAGTCAGCATTTAAATCAACTCTTTGTCAACCTCCAACACCCCCAGCCGAGTGAAAGGATGGCTTTCAAGAAACTATTCAGACAATGCCTAAACCTCTTTCCAAGAAGTCAGCAGCTATTCTCATTCCTGCCCAGTTTCCTCTCTCATTTTTCCAGCATTAGCAGTCAGGTGTTGGACTCACTATTACCCACCACAAAGTCCCCACCAGTGGGTCACAGAGGCAGATCGGGAAGCACCATGTCCTAAGGGAAAACCTTGTGACAGGATGCACTGCAGCAGGTCAGTGTCTTGCATAATTTTCCTCTCTACTCTCCCTAAATCCCAACCTGCCAGAGATGCCTTTACATTTTTCTCTTTACACAGAAAAAAAAAAAAAAAAAATTGCTAGGGACTTTCAAAATGTGTAACAATGAAAAACCAACAGCAGAGGAGCAAAAGCAGCACTTGTTGTCCTTTTCGGGTACAGTTAAGTCTCTTCTTTTAAACTCTGCTGCATGATAGAAGAATTATAGCCCCAAAGCACATATTTCTTATGTCAAGATACAACAAATTTCACTCCTTTTAAATTAGCATTTACTATGCCAAGATCAAATTACTGATATATCCTGACAGCCAGAAATTCAGCCCTGCAGTAACAGTGACTCTTCCATGAGCCAAGGGAAAATCCAAGTTTTTTGAGAAAATAAACTTCAGATGTAGTCCCCTACATCTGATCACAGCATTGTTCCCTGTCAGAGCATGGAAATATTCAAGTATTTAAATAACAAGAAAATTTGTGGGCCACTGCAGATCAGGTAAGGACCATGTTGTAACTCCAGTGGAGATACACTGGAGAAATTAAACCAGGTAACAGCCTTGTTTAGTGAGGAAGAAAAGGACAGGCCCTTCTCCATTGATGAGGAACACCACAGTTTTGTATAGTTGGATGTTCTCCTCAAGGGATTCAGTACCGTCTACTCTGTTATCAACTGTTTGGCATTAATTCACTGTTCAGATGGGACAAGCTGCAGCCTAAACTCGAGATGATATGCAGCATTTCATGTCACTCCATGCTATTCTTGGACAAAACAAGCCTGTACCTTGCAAATGTTTTTAATCAAACCCTCTCCACCAAAGACCCCAAATAATCACTGTGAGAGGGCCACAAGCCAAGATTCAGCAGCAGGATGACACAAACACTACCTGCAAAGTCACCTCTTGAACTTGTACTACATCAAACACACCAGTCTGCAATTCACTAAGTGAAATACCAAATGTTGGTGCTCAGCTTCACAAGAAGGAAGTTTTCTATTAGAAAGCCAAGTACCTTTGCCCTCCTGAAATTCTCACCATACAGCAAATAACGAAACATATCAAGCAAAGAAAGCTTAAATTTCCAAATGTTTTTATTAAGGTAGACATACTGTCAGTCCTCAACTGTCTGTCACCAATCTTCCCCCCTTGAAAAAAACCACATCATTAAAAAGTGGAAAAAATAACCGTTATCCAGTAACCACTCTTGGTTCTGCCACTGAAGCTACTGTTCAATCCATGAATCTTGCTGGAAGAAGTGGCACAAAGCAGAAGCCCACAAACACAGACAATGCTGACAGGCACAAGGTACACCTTTCCTGCAGCACTGGACATCTCTTAATAAAAAGCAGAGCAGCACTAGCCCCTCCAGTGCAGCTGAAGGCACAGCTGCAGACACCCCACGTACCCCAACAGCGTGACCAGGGATGTGACATCTTGGCAGAGCCACAGCAAGACTGAACTGCACACAAAGGGGTAGAGATATATCTGCTGTTACAGGCAATTTCAAACTTTTAATTTCATATACCCAAAGAGACAGCTGTCCAGAGATCAAGCACTGATCTGCAGTCATTGTAGCCCTGCACACTTCCAATTCAGACCTGCTTTGGAAAATCATTGTGGAAATACTTGGCCAAGAAAGCCCTATTACAGTTTATTCCTGACTTAATTATAAACAATGTTATTAAATTAAGACAGGGACAGAACATGTTTTGCAGAAAGGCTGGGGCAGCAAAAGAGACTGTGTGCAAGGAGGATGAAGAAAAGCAAGAAGGAAACCACTGACCCCCCCCAAAAATAATGGAGGAAGATCCTGCCAAGCCTGTTTCAGGCACGAACTGGACAGAATCAAAGCCAAGGATGAAAATAAATGGAGGTGGCCACATCCAAAGGATAATTAACCAATACAGTATAAACAATGACACTAATAGCCTTCTCCTCTGAGTGTGCAGCAGATACCTGCCCAGGGCCCTGCAGCAGCATGGATAGGGATATCTCCTGAGCAGATCTCACCACACTGGTAGCTTGCTGCCAGGTAAGTCACACCCCACACATGAACCGGCCCAAACATCACTGCCAGAGGCAGAAAGCAGCAACAACTCTGCCCCAATAAGCTTCCAGTGCTCTCTTCAAACCTTCTCATTTCCAGGGCAGCAACTCTAGTGCTTCTCCCTGCATTCCATCCATGCCCAGGATCACGTTGTTCCCAATACCTACTTCTTATTAGTCAGAACTGGAAACTTGGTGAGGATCCACAACCTGCACCTCCTCGCCCTTTTATTTCCTAAAGTTCAGTGAAAACTGTTTTTTGCCTAACAGGATGAGATTACAAAGAATTCACCTAATTCCTACAAGCCACCAACCCAACCCCAGACACGACTGAACTGGCTGAAGATCAACAGCTTTCTGTACCAGAAAAAAAGATCTACCGAAATGAACTTGAGGGAGAGATGATATCTGAAGGCACTTGGACAGCCTGAGCCAAACAGTCTGCTTGGAGAGGGACTTCTTACAAAGGCACAGAGTGACAGGACAAGGGGAAATGGCCATAAACTGTGAGTAGGTTTAGATTAAATGTGAGGAAGAAAATCTTCCCTATGAAAATAGTGAGGCCCTGCCCCATCCTTGGAAGTGTTCGAGGCCAGGTTGGATGGAGCTCTGAGCAATCTCATCTAATAGAAGGTGGCCCTGCTTATGGCAGGGCATTGGAACTAGATTGTCTTTAAGGCCCCTTTCAACCCAAATCTTTCTTTGATGCTATCAAGAAGTTATCCACTAACACAACCAACTCCATAGCTGTTGTCACAGGTGTTCAGTGCCTAGCACAGGCCACTCCCAGCTCCTGCCATTTCAGTGGAACAGGTTATTCATCCTCTACCCTCACAAAGAGAAGGCAGCAACTGGGGCTAGTTCACCCTATTAAAATACTCCCAGAACAAGCCTGGAAAGGCATTACTAAAGCTACCCCAAAAGTTTTCAGGAGATGGAGCTTCCCTCCAGCTACAGCACAACCTCACTGAGTTAGCAGAGTTTAAGACAAAGAAGAGCACTTTTAACCTTAGCATGGTTTTCCCTCTGTCCATAGAGCTCCTGTCACAGTGGATCCAGATCCTTAAACTCTGCTCATAGAAATGAAGCAGTGATGGATGCAACTCCCATACAGTGACTGCTGCTGACAGATAGTTCAAAGGTCAGCTTTCTAGCTCTGTATTGCTCTTAATGAAGGAAGGATGGAAAGAATGCTCAGTGATCCACTGTTCATTACTTCACCCAGCCCTAACGCTTGTGCACTGAGAAATGAACAGACACAGAAAGAAGGGAAGAGGGGAATTGGGAATACCCTCTGCTTGGGAATGCTGCACGGAAAGGTAAAAAGGAGAAGAGACTAAGAAGAACAACAAAGCAAAATTACTAACTGCTTGTGATGGAAGCCAAAAATTAATTCTCATTAGCAAAGATTCATGTTTCAAAGCTTTTCTGAAATCAAAACCAAATCAGTTTTAAAAAAACCAAAAAATCAAAACAAAAGTCCCAAAAAATGGAAAGAAAATGAAATTGTATCTACTTGATAGCTTAAGAAATATTTGAAGCTAAGCAAACAGAGGTCACCAAAGTTTCCTCCATACAAAGTACCACTACCAAGCACAGGAGCTTTAAGCCTTTACAGAGAGAGGCTGCAATGCTGACCCTGCACTCGCTGTGACATAACTTACAGGAATCAATCCCTGCACAGGGAAAGGGGTAAGCCCAACTGGAGTCCATATGGACAAAACCCCCACCCAAACCACGGCACGCAATGGCGTATCTGAAGAAACCAGAGTAATAATCACACTGGCACTTTATGGCAAGCTTCAAATCAAACAGAGCAGCTGGAGAAGCCTGCTGGAAGCCCATGGGCAGCCTGTGCTGCTGGAGACCTGGGGACATGCCCTTTGTCCCAACTGCTCCAGTCTTCCTTAGGCTTCAGCACTGCAGCAAAAAGCAAACAGGCATCTGACCTACATTAACGTCCAAAAAAGTACACTACCTCTTATCTAGGACCATTATCATCAAGAAGCGTTAAATACTCACTAATTAAATATTCACTAGCAAAAAATAGAGCAGAGATTATGATACAGACAAAATTCTGTTATCAACATGCTTGTGGGTATTTGTTGTCTTTGGCAAGTTTTTAGTACCCTTTTCCAGGGTACTAAAGTTTTTCAGGGTTCATATGTACATATGAACTATCCTGAAAGGTTAAAATCAAGAGAGCAGATTGGACTACTTTGAGTAATTCCTACATCCTGAAGCATTTCCATCCAGGTCAGGAGTTACCCACATACAGGTTTTAAATAAAGAATGTACTGACAAGAGAACAAGACTCACTCTCCAAGATAACTGGGCAACAGCATCCATGTTTCACTCAGTGGAGACTGTTTTCCTTATGGGTTGGCTGGAAGAGCGGTGCAAGAGAAAGCTTTGGCACTTCAGCATCCTAACTACCAGAAATGCACTTGACAGCAAGGTTTGAGGGAGGCAGGAAAAAGAAGTGGGAGAGAAGGGGTATGATCTCAGCCAGATCCCTGGTGGAGAGAAATCCACGAACACACAGAGGATTTCAGACCACTGCCAGGAGCCTGAAGCTGAGGACAGACTCTCATACTTGCTTATCTGCACTTACTTTAAATTATAAACTACATTCTCTTTAAATCTGGCTCTTTTAATCAGCACTAATTGTTTCAGTAAGAGAGGAACAGCTAGCATTACCAGAACTTTGCAAATTCTCACAAAGAACAAATACCCACAAATATCTTCTTATGTCAGAGAACAAGCAAAAAAACCCCTGAACTGAAACGAGGTCATCAGATCTGTCCCCTTTTCAGCCTTACTTTTGTGCTCCTCTACGTATTATCAAACAAATTACTCACAAGCAATTCATCTGATAAATACAGCGATCATTTTTCAGACATGAAGTTTCCAAATCCATGAAATGAAAACCAGATTCAAACTATGCAAAACGAAACTTGGCTATTCTAATTTATATATGTATGCTCTATTTATTACAGCTTAAGCTGCAACCAGAATGAAGCAGAACTAGAGAACAACATGTACAGTGCAAAGAGTGAATACTGAATTAGAACCTCAAGAGCTAAAGAGTGTGAGTTTGGATTGAATTAAATGAAATTAACTGGCTTGTTGCTTGTTTTGGTTTGATGTTGTTTGGATTATTTTTAAATCCATGGGATTCTTTAAAAGCAGCAAACATTTAAGAGGGGCTTTCATATCTCATCTTCTGCAGAAGCTTTTATTTACCCACAGGAGAGGAAGGGATAATCCCACTTTGCTAGTCCAAATAAAAAGATACCTCTTACACAAAACCATAACCTCCTGAAAATGAAGTGGCATTCAGTATGTAAGTCCCTCTACCCGACTGCACCATTTTTCCAAAAGAAACAAAAATTCTATTCATGTAAAATTAAGTTATAATTTGCACTTAAAACTTTGACTGCTTTTTCTGAATCCCTACTAAAAATGAAACCAGAATTTTGAAACACTAGCAGGGCAATAAATTTATCTTGTGTTTATTTCTTTCTATATATCCGCACTCAAAGTCATGACCTGAGAAAGGTTCATACTTCAGGTACCAGGTACTACAAACTTACGCTTCCTACAGGCTTCCAAACCTTTCTGTGGTGAATCCAGCTTCCTAAACATTGTGAACACACTGTGAGAGGACAGCCAACTAGAATCAAGAGGAATCTGACTTGTTTTACGGCTGGTATTTCGATATCTGCGGGCAGTCACCACACATTAGCCAGAACAGTAGGAAGTCTGAACAGGTGTTTGGGAAAACCGAATCAAAGTAACATCAGGACATGGGGAGGAACTATTAAAAGAGTGATAACAATTCTGCTCCTCACCCTTCTTGCATTAGGCAACAGCAGGTTTCTATCTTTCCACCAACAGTGGGAGGGAAAGCCATGAACACACTCCTCCAAAACAAGAGGAACATGGAAGCTTCAAGCAGGGCTGAGAGCGAGAGCTTCACTGCACACTCAGCACTGCAACTACAGGAACTAAAGAAGAAAGTCAAAGTTTCCAGTATGCTGAGATACTACTGTGCAGGAAATTCACTGTTCACTTATTCCTAAAAAATTCCACACCAAAAGACACCCCATCCTTTGGCTTGGATGAAACACTTGGATTGCTCCATCCAACTCAACACTTCTGCTGTCTCACACACAAAAGTCAATGGCTGAAAATAAAAAAGGAATTCCCAGTGCATTAATTCTGATGAGTGTCTGAAAGTTAAAACAAATTACAGTGCTATTTTACTATATTACTACTTTACTATGAAATTTTTATTCCTGAAGAGCCCAGCTGTGAGATGTGCCACCTCCAGCAGCATCTGCAGCTGTCCAGTAATGCACGTAACCCACAAAACAAGTTCCGTATCAAGAACTCACTCAAAACTTTCCTTGCCAACCCTTCCTACCCCAGTGCTCCATCCCATGAGGAAAAGGATGGGAAAACACATGGCAAAGCCTCTGGGACTGGAGATGTGCTGCCCTTTCCCTGTGATTCAGCCACCAACCATGGTCCCAAAGCACTCCCTTCCCTGCTGCCACACATGTGGTGCCCCTTCCACCAGCGGCTTTGCTCTTCACGCAGAGTCCTGGCAGCATCTCAGCCCCAAAGAGAGAGCAGGGGCTGCTGCTGGAAAAACCATTCATTCTCCTGTGGATTGTGGAACTCCATCACTGCCAAGGCTACAACCAGCCCAGGCAATGATTTGGGACAACTTAGCACAACCCTTCTGCTCAGGCTGTGCTAGAGACAGCAGTGAAGGCACCCAGCCAGGACCAGCCTGCCCTTGTGAGGGGAAAGAAGTGATATACAAGGTGACTTTTCTCTCAACTTCTTTTTGCCATTTTTCAAAAAAAAAAAAAAAAGTGTGAGATAAATCTTAATGATAACCACATAGAGTCAGCATGTCAATTTTAACAAGTGCTTTACCATCCTTCAGTAGAGGCAAGACACACTGCTTAAATTCCTCCCGGCTTCATCAGTGCTTTTGGACACAAAAGAGATGGATGCACACCCAGGCCATCTTTATCTCTGTCGCACATTTAATCACTGCTGCAGAGCTACTGTGAGCAGCCACTCTGGAACCAGATTTCTAATTTAACAAAAACAGAGAACTTCAGCTGGCACCTGTTCTAACACATGGCAGCATCTTCCCCTCTCCTGGGCACCGGGGTCAAGAGCACCCATTCAGATCAGCCAAAGCAATGCCCATGCTCCTACCCAGCACTGAACCAGTGGGGCTCCAAAATTTCCACCTCACAGTTTTCCCCAGCATAGCACCACAGCTTTGCAGCCATGCCGAAGTCCCTCGTGCTACCACTCTGCACCAGATTGCTCTGTGCAGACAGAACATAGGTCATAGTTTTTTTGGTATTAAAAGTGGCATTCACTTAAATTGCTGATTTTTTTAACTTCCAGGACAATTCCCTGCCTGCTAAGACTTCTTTCTTCCGGTGTTTCTATTCCCCGTGCCTTTCTAAATGTCAGAGCAAATAACTGAAAACCAATCAAAATTACTATATACAAGAAGATGTCAGTCACAAGCAAGAAAAGCCGAAGTGTGTTCTAAGCAACTGCACCGGAAATTGATTATCATCCATAACACCAATTTTTGAACCATAAATATATTTTTAAGAAATACCATCACAATTATAACTTAGAAAACACTACTTTTTTCTTGGGGCTCAAGGGGCTTGTTAACCATATTCAGAGTTCACCTCTTGAGTGAGCTACAGATTTGTTCAGCTAAACTGGGGGAATGAAAAAAAAAACAACTTAGTAATTGTTGCACATCACACAGTTTAACCCTACTTCTGGGAACTGGGTGTAATGAGGTACAACAAGAAGCTGCTACACTGCAAGAGGCAATCAACAAACCCACGACTTCATGCAGAATATGCTGCTCAGAAGTCAAAAGTTACTGCTACAGCATCAAACTGAGCCACTATCACTGATTTTACCAAGGCCTGAGAAGAAGATGTAACAGCAAAATTTGAATCATAGTACACTCAACAACCTAAGATTTGTTAGGAAAAGAGGTTCAAGTTAGAGGAGGTACACTTTTCCAAAAGAAATCACCAGCATGTATAGTCAGTTAGCAGAGCCAGCAGAGCCTGAGAGGCAGCATCCAGTCCAAAAAACCACCTGTAAAAGCTAATTTTGTTGCTACTACTGCTAAACTTACAATTGCAAACAGTATATTAACCAGGACATTGCTTGAACAATGTCTCTCTTGCTCAAGTTTTAAAAGTAAGTTTTAAATTTAGAAAGCAGAAATTACACAGAGGTTTCTGTCATTATATCCAGTAAAACCTCACTTTCGATCTGCCAAAAAATACCTCTGGTTTTGCTATTTGCAAACAGACACCTTCAGCTTCAGAATATGAACTACGAAGGCATCAGTCATTCAAATTTCACATGGCACACCATGTATTTTCTAGAGAAACCAAGTAATTTCCAGTAACATCATGTACAAACAGATATTTCACACCTAATCAGCAGTCAGAGAACAAAATACAATGAAACAAGGAGAGGAAGGACAATCTCAGCCAAATGCTACAATAAACACTCCCAGGATCCAACCTGCTATGCAGGAGAGCTCTGGATCCTACAGACTGTTCAAAACCCTCAGAATGAGCTGCTCTCACACCCTCACACACAGCAGATCTTGCTGTGACAGCTCCTAACACCCACCCACCCATCCCTCCACCACAATGAAGAAGCAATGCAGCATCATCACATCGTGAAAGCATGAAGTCATTAAGGACCTCAAAAATCTATGGTCAAGCAGTAAGATACGCCAGGACAAGTCCCTCACTGTGGAAATACCTATTCTTCTGGATGCCCACCATGTCTAAAATCTTTTATAGGTAAGTTTAGAGCGATTTGAGACAGGAATGCCCCTCATTACAAGGCCTGGTGAGTGCCATCAGGCTGCACAGCAAGACCAGATCCAGCTACATGCTCTTTTCTGTGAAATAATACCATCTTCCAAACACTGTAAATCCTAGTGGCAAAGAGGGATGTGTCAAAGATCAGAGGCATAGGGACAGCAGCACACAAAGAGCCTGTTCTCTCCAGGTGCACAGAGCAGGAGATGACGCCCACAAGGAAGCATCGATGGCCAAACAGAATTCATCTCCTCACGAGGAAGACGTCAACTGACCAAGGAAATTTATGGTCCCTGCTAAAAGAAACCACTGCCATGCCTATTGTATCTCAGGGATAAAAGGTTATCAGTAGTTAGTTACACCTCGAATCAACTATCTGTAGTAGAAGATTCTTTCAGAAATGTTTACAGGAGTAGCGAGTATCACATGGGTTTAGTTAATTTTATTTTTAGCAGAGAAAGAAATGGCACCAGACACGTCAGTTAATAAACCAAGCACCAGAGCAACTCTCATACAGGCAACACCAACACTTTATAACAAGAGTACCCTCCCAGAGCTGTAGATTAGAACAGAGCTCAAGTTCATCACAGATTAATTCTCGAGAGGACTCTGCTGGCCTTCAGTACTTCTAATATAGTACAAACAGTGTGATTCTGGTAAAGCAAAAACCTTCCAGGAGCCTTACACACATGCCCCACTCATACCTCACACCCAGCCCCTGGAAGCAGCCTGCATCATAGGAATGGACAACAAGGAAATAATAATGACAAGCAACACTGAGCCTCATGCAAGCCTCTGCATATCCTGAAGTCTGAAACTATCAGGGTCCCATGGAAAAAACCAGCTTGTGAATGCATAACATACACACAGCAGAAGAGGCCCAGAGGTACGTGAATCCACGAACTTTCTGCTTCGTCAAGTGCTCAACTCTGCAAATCAAACGACTCATACACATTTTGTGGGTAGTAACTAAAAACGAATAAGCCAACGAAATAAAGTAATAAGGCATCAAAAGTTACATTAAAAGAGCAAAATTTCCACGAGAGTTCTGCAAGAAACAAGTCCACCTGCTTCAATTCCTCAGCATTTAAATTCAACTAGTACCTACGGTGCTCAGACCTCCTGCGGTTGTACCCACCCTCCTCAGCTGTAGTCTGAGCCCACTTCTCTCTCCAACTCTACATAATACTGTGCAACTTGGAAAGGTCAGGAGAGCACTACAGACAAACTCACATCAAGATGGTAACGAATAGAGATATTCAAGATAACCACCCATTTAAATGGCCATAGCCCAACACATCTGTACAAAGCAGCAAGCCAGCAGCCGCCAGCAGTCACTGTACCACCACCTCTGGAGCACAAGACCCACAAACCTCTGCTATAGTTTCCTTCTCCTCAACACAAAATCTACCAGGAGCTGCTGGGAACTTCAGACACCCTTAAGGAGAGATTAAGTTGGCACTTAAAGTAGCTTCACTTCAGAATACGCACATTTCCACAACTGAATGGTACCAGAGCAACTTCCCGGCCTGGGACAATGTTTGAGAGCGGTGGGTGCCAGGGCTATTAACAAATCCCCTTGAAAAACAATACCTGCCACCACCCCTCCCGCCCAGAGGCATTACTTAAATGCTGGACTTTGCATCCCACTTAAAACTAAACCAAATTCTGGCCCTTCTGCTGGAAGCATTCTTGACATTTCAGAAATCAGCCTTTTCAAAGCAAGAATCTATTGAAAAATTCAAATCTTGCAAGGGGCAGACACAGACATCTGAGATACACACACATTTCCCTCTTGGCAAAACAGGAAGTTTGAGCAGCAGTGGTACACTCAGAGCCATGAGCTTCAAAAATAAAAGCTCTGAGACAGTCTTGCTGTAAGGTGGAGGAGCCCCATCATCAGGCAGCATAAAAGTAAGAGTAGCCGAGCTACGACAAGCCTAAAAATAGCTGTGTGGAACTCCCAGGGATCTGTGGTGCTTTTTTGGGGATTGGCTTTTGTTTTAAGTTTTAGCAGGCTCTCAAAAAAAAAGTTGATTCCAGTTACCAAACACAGATGAGACTGCAATTAAACACCAACAAGAATACATGACCTGAGGAGAAATCCTGGTTATATCTAGCTACTATGTCATGTTCAACAATTAAAAGATTTTAATTGTCTCAGTGGTAACTTGGCACAGAGGAAAATCCCCGTCTCTTCTCATTCCACAGGCAGTGGGGCTAAAAGGAAGAACCACTCAGACAACATACATTTACTTACTGAAGAATGAATGCAAGACTTAGGGGAAGCAGGACCCCAGGCTGCCTAAAAAATGCTTTTCTTCTTTGCATTTTTTGGTTTTTTTAAGGAACGTAGCTATGCTTTCAAGCCTCCAGAACAACCCAGCCAGGCTAACTATAGCACACAGGTAAGGCAATTTTGCTGAAAAGTCAACCCTCCTTGCATATTCAAATAACAGGCTCCATCTCTAGGACAGTTTTGTCACCGTACCAGCTGCAGTTCTCTGGAGCATGTTGTAAAGGCAAGTGTTGTGAAAGTACCTCTGCGAGCTTCTGTTTACAAAGTGAGACCCTCCCACAACCACATCACCGAGCACATGTCTGTGAGAGATGCCCGCTTTGCTCTGCAAAACAAAGCTGAGGAGGTGCACAAACCTCAGACCCACAGCAGCCTCTCACCACCAAAGACCGAGGGATTCTTCCCAAGGAACGCTGAAGAGTATCTACATGCCTGAATGGTTCCACAAACAAATTACGCTGCTGTCAGCATCTTCTGAAATCGCCCCTTCCACAGGCACTCTGTGACAAGTGCTCCCCACCTCCCAGAGCATGCAGCAGGAACACTGAGTGCTCCCAAAAGAACACAGTCCTGCCTCCCAAGTGCTGCACACACCAGCACGATCTGCTCGGCATCAGCGACTCTACTGAAATTAGAGAGCAAGATGGTTTCGGTATTAGTCCTGTCAAATGAGCTAATCTTCAAACCCTGCATCAATGCTCAAATCCCAGAGTATCCTCCAGCAAAGAACCTTGATGATGCAAAAAACATACTGAAGAAAAAACAATACTGAAAACCTGCAGGAAATATACATATATGGCTGCAAATAAAAGGTCACATTGAGAAACATCTCTTGTACTTGGATTCAAAAGTAAAGTACACCAAAAAATTACTAAATGCATCTATCCCCTTTCAGAACTCCCGAAGTTCTATCGGTTTTGTTTCTTATTAATTACATTCTAATTAAACTAAACTAATTTGTAAGCGTAGAGAGAAATTAAAAAAAAAAAATCCTGATTAAGAGGCAAGGTTTGCTGCCCGTGAGGTCTGTCAGGCCATGACACAGCCTCTTCCTCGCCACCGCCAAGGTCTCTCAGCTCGGGAACCTCAGGCCTGGCCAGACAAAGAGCCTCTGACAGCGTTCAGCCCGAGCAGCAGAAGATGGAAACGCTCCCTCCTGCCCTCAAAAAAACCCTTCCAACGGGGAAAAAACTCCAGCGAGAACTCTACAACGAGTTGCTGGGCAGAGGAATGGTGCCTCTTATTCCTGACAGGAGAAAAAGCGGCGGGGGGAGCGCGGGCGGCCGCGCCGGGACACAGGTGCACGGTGAGCGCGGTGACAGCCCGCGCTGGCCCCGGCAGGGTCCCCTCGCTCGGTAAGATGGCTCCCATCCTCTGGGGTGCCGGGGCGAGGGAGGCAGTGCGGCCGGCCCGGCCCTGCCGCACCGCAAAATGGCAGCGGCCATGGCCCCCCCGCCCGCGCTCCGACGGTGCTTACGAGTTGCAGGGCCGCTGAGGACTCAGGCTTCTCCCCGGGGCCGCCGTCCGGCACCGACTCGGCCGGCTGCAGGCGGCTGTCGGGGCCCCACTGCGGAGCGGAGCGGCCACGGCTCCGCAGGCCGGGCTCTGTCGCCTCCTCCTCCTCCTCCTCGTCGTCGTCGTCCTCCTCCTCCTCTTCCTCGTAGTCGTAGTCGTCGTCGTCGTCGTAGTCGTCGTCGGCCTCCTCCTCCTCCGGAGTCTCGGCGCCCTCCTCCTCCTCCTCCGGCGCCTCCTCTCCGCCGTCCCGCAGGAGCAGGGGGAAGGCCCGAGCCCCGCGGGACACCTCGGCCGCCGGGTCCTGCGCCGCGGGCAGGCGGGGGGCTGGCGAGCCAGGGTCGGGCAGGGCCTCAGCGCCGTCGGCGGCACCGCCGAGGTACTCGGCGTTGATCATGGAGGCCAAGTCCTGCAGCCGGCGCAGTGGGATGTAGCAGGACGACGGGTCCTGGCCGTAGCCGGGCTTGGTGGCCGCCAGCTGCATGGCGGGCGGCTCAGGGCCGCGGGCCTCGCCGAAGGGGCCGCCCTTGGGCTCGGCGGCCGACAGCGAGGTGCCGAAGGGGACGAGGCAGCTACGGCGGCTCACTTCGCAGGCCTGCTCCATGCCTGGCGGCGGGCATCCACCTGCGGGCACAGCACAATGGGGTCAGCCCGGCCCGCACCGCAAAATGGCAGCCGCACCCGGGGGCCGCGTTTGGCTCCGCCGGCCCCGCTCCGCCACCGCCGCACTACAGGCCCCAGGCCGCGGCCCGGCCACCCCGGCTCGGCACGGCCGGCGCCCAGGTCACTCGCCCTGCTGGGCGCTGCCGCAGGGC